>CAXIVR010000001.1:64117360-64387360 GCA_964035755.1 Teleogryllus oceanicus
TCAAGAGTTTAGCACTGCGGCTTCTTTCTTGGTAAACCTGAAACAAGACAATACAGTTCACAACCTAGTTAACACCACAACGGACATCCTTAAATTTATGAACAAAAGAATGTTGACTAACTGGAATCAAGAATGGACCAAATACAAAGCCAGCCACCTCCATAAAACGCAATCAGATTTCTTCTCAGTGTATATAAATAAACAGATGACTAGGCGAGAACAAGTAGTGCTATCCAGACTTCGCTCCGGACATACTAATTTAACACACGACACCTGTTTCACAAACTACCCTCGCCTCTCTGTGACTCTTGTAAAGTTGAACTAACGGTATCTCATATTTTGAACGTCTGCCCTAAGTTCCAGGAAGAACGAGATGGCCTATCACCGGAGCAACAATTAGAAGCAGTTATATATTCTAAGTCATATCAACAGGAAATAATAAGATTCTGCCAGAAGATTAATATATTCAATAAAATATAAGTGTAATGTAATGTAAGCAATGTAATGTAATGAAATGTAACGAAATATAATGTAATGTAAGTGCAATATGTAAAATACTGAAAAGTCGCTAAGAACCTTTGGTTGATGCGACTATAATAAAAAAAAAAAAACATTTCTTTATTTACGCCTTCTTCTATCCGTAAAAAAATTAAAGAAAAAAATTGAAGCTGTTCTTTTGAGAAAAATAAACTTTAAAAAAACTTATTGCCTATATTTCAAGCCAAATAACACGAAAACTCATATTTTTGAAACATTGAACCTGAACTTATCTAAAGATCCGTCTTTAAGGAATAGATTTCATTTAGGAGAAAATCTTTACATTATAGTTGTAGGAATTTTGTAGTTTCAAAAACTGAAATTTCAACGAACATGAGCTATGTACCATTCTTTAAACAGTAATTTACGCTATCCGAAGGTGATATTTTTTAGAAAATTTTAAAAATGTTTTTAACTTTAATGTAATGTACTTTCAAAAATTAAAATATCCGGCGGAAACACCCAAGGCCACGAGTTGAGATCGATTTGAAAGAAAATAGGCTCAATGATTTAGGGTACAGCACAGATGGACAGACGGACGCACGGGTTGACAGACGGACAGACGGGCGGACAGACGGGTTGACAGACGGGCGGACGGGCGAACAGACGGACAGACGGGCGGACAGACGGGCGGACAGACGGGCGGACAGACGGGCGGACAGACGGGCGGACAGACGGGCGGACAGACGGGACGGGCGGACGACGGGCGGACGACGGGCGGACAGACGGGCGGACAGACGGGCGGACAGACGGGCGGACAGACGGACGGCCGGACAGACGGCCGGACAGACGGCCGGCCGGACAGACGGCCGGCCGGCCAGACGGCCGGCCAGACGGCCGGCCAGACGGCCGCCGGCCAGACGGCCGGCCAGACGGCCGGCCAGACGGCCGGCCAGACGGCCGGCCGGCCAGACGGCCGGACAGACGGCCGGCCGGCCAGACGGCCGGACAGACGGCCGGCCGGCCAGACAGCCGGACAGACGGCCGGCCGGCCAGATAGCCGGACAGACGGCCGGCCGGCCGAGACAGCCGGACAGACGGCCGGCCGGCCAGACAGCCGGACAGACGGCCGGCCGGCCAGACAGCCGGACCGATTGACCGTCCGACCGTTTGCCCGTCCGACTGATTGACCGACCGACCGACCGACCGACCGACCGATGGATTGACCGGCCGATTGATTGATTGACCGACCGACCGACTGATTGATTGATTGATTGATTGATTGACCTACCTACCGACCGACCGACTTCGTAGATTCGGTGGTATAACGGTCAGCGTATCGAACTGTTGTACCCGAGTTTGCGGGTTCAAACCCGATCGAAGCCGTGGATTTTTAAGGGCGAAAAAATCCCTCATAAGCCTTCATTCGGAGGGGAAGTAAAGCCGACTGTCCCATGTAGTAAATTTACTGCTTGTAAAAGATCCTCAAGCCTAAAAAAAGCCTCTGAGCAAAATTGAGATCCGCCAGTTTCGTCGCCCAGGATACCTCCTTTCTCCGCTAGGTGGTGAAAGGAGCGTATCGAAATTTGCGTGGTTAGACGGAAGAGCGGGCCTGATGCCCCCAGTCTCGTCACGTAAAATAAGGCATTAACTAAACTAGAAGCGTGATTAGTTGAAAGTTATTAGAGGTCTGTAATTGACTTGCAGTGAAATTATAAAAATAAATATTTTATCTGAGAAGTGATTATATTATTCCCTTCAGCTTTATCATTAATTTAAAGAACACTCTGAATTTAAAGAATCTCTGCTGAATTTTACAAATTTTGCGCCGAAAATAACAGTGAGTTCCAATAAATGTCTTTTTTCCTTTCAAGGTTTAATTTTTAAATTGCTTAGGACTATAAAAATAATATTATAATAAATTTTCAAGAAATATTTATTAAAAATTTTCGTATCCTCTAATCTATCCATTAAAGTGAAAATTCAAAATCAACTCCCGAACATAGGTACATTTTTGTAAGTCTGGGGAAGTAAGACTATTGCGTCTGGCCACAAATCTATTATACAATGAGAGAGAAGGTACTGAAACTATGAAATAAAATTGATAATAAAATTAAGTAAGGACTGAGAGGAAATATCATTATAATTTTATTATTTGCCATGTCAAAAGGATTAGTAGTATTATATGATTTGGGAAAGGCAAAAATCAGTCACAAAGCGAGAAGTGATGTAACTCTAGGTTGTCCTAAATTCGCTAACTTAGCGATGTGTTAATAATAATGTGATAACGACCTTTTACTTCTGAGAAGGTGTTAATTAATTTTCAGAGTTTGTTACCGCTATCTTCACCGCACTTCGAAAAGCCAGAACATCGTCCACCGAACAGAGATCGATAGGCCTTGGCGAAGAGCAAATGTAATTGCGTTTAAGTTTCACCATATCCCAAAGATCCACAGAAGAAATGGAATAAATTTCTTCGTTAATTTTTACATTCGTATTTATTCTCTAAGACTTTACACATATGACACATATACACACACACAGGACTTCAATTCAAGTCTTCGAAATACATTACTCACTCTGAAAATTTTATTACAATATTAATTTGAATTTACAACTGTATATTACTCAATAAATTCGCAGGACCTTTTGTAATGGACGATTCTTAACAAAATAGAATAACAGCGATTCAAATAGGCGACGGTTTGTAGAGTCCTTTCGTGTAAAATCAGAAAATTAATCATATCCATGAAAAGGTTTTCTGCTAGATTTTGCAACGTTCAGAAACAAAAATTCGATAAAAGCACGAGATCGTTCCATTAATGACAACAAAGTACCTCCTTTTTAATTTATAAATTTATCTACAACCTTAAGAGGGAACTATCTGATTCATTTTCAGATCATATGAAATTTATATCAAAATTCGCGACGTCTGGTGTTACCACGATGAAAACTTCTTCCAGATAGGTGAGCGCATATGCTTTGTTTTTCTATTGATGAGTAAAATTGTTTTGGTCGAAAAGCCTAGAATTGTTTTGTATATAGAATAGTATTATTATTATTATTATTATTATTATTAATAAATAATAATAATAATAATAATAATAATAATAATAATAATAATAATAATAATAATAATAATAATAATAATAATAATAATAATAATAATAATAATAATTGCTGGATGAAATAAGATAGTAATAACAAAAGTCAGATAATAGAAAGAAACATCTACATGAAATGGACCCTACTTTTTAATTTCACTCTACTTGGGGGAGGTGCTTTTAGTGCTTTTGCAGGTAGTTTGTTCCGATCTACTCGAGTACGAGTGACAAAGGAGAACTTACCTCCAAGAGTCCTTTGCTTTCTAAATGGTATTTTTCAACGAACGAACGCAGAAAAACATTTATTACAGAGCCCTAATGACGAAACTAGATAAATCCATATGCTAAATGTAGAAAAAATCCTCTAACACGTGGTACAGCCAGGATCCATGTTTTATGGCCCTTGACACCGAATAATCGATTGACGGCGAAAGGTCTGTCCGTTTCTCTGTCCGTTCGTCTCTGATCATTGACAGTGGCTAAAGCGTTCAGCCGATTTTGTCCAAAATTAATATTCTTTAATATATATGGCTGATGGTGCGGCCCCTTGAATTTGAAACCGATATTTTAATTTTGGGGGTACTTTACACTGTAACCTCTGTAATTTACACTGTTACACTGTAATTTTCAAAAAAATGGCGTTTTCAAAAATTAGCTCCATCGCGTTAAGATTAACAAAGATTAAATTCTTGTTGAATGGTGTGAAGGACGTTTAAGACTCATATTCGTTGAAATCTAACAGTTCGAAAATTGCAAGTTCAATTTTTTCGGAGGTTTCTACACAAACATATTACAGATAATTTCCATAACGAAATCTGTTCCTTAAAGATAGATTTTGAAATAAGTTAATGTACAATTTTGGTGCGCGTTATGCGTAATACGAGTTAATGCGTAATTTGGGGTGAAATACGGGCGAGAAAGTAAGTGCTGTTTTAGCATCAGTTGTTTTGAAATATAATGAACAAGTGTAAAATAAGCAAGCATCTGGCATTTGAACACGAGTTTTTCACTGTGTAATTAAACAAATAAAATGTTGAGGTACCGCAGAAAATGCCACTTTGTTCAGCGTCTCAAATAGTCTTCTGTCAACATCTCCTACTTAAGAAAATTGTACAATGTATTCGTTCTCAACAAGATGAAAACATAATCATGCACAGCATGCATTATTACAGTGTTTGCGAAGGTGCTTCTGTGGGCAAATGAAATATAAAACTTGTCTTCAACACATCGCAAAATAAACGAGAGAACAGAGCTGCACCTCTATTGAACGGCTAAACCCTTGGCTCCAGCCAGCTAAGCGTAGATTCTGCCAGCCCATTTGCACCATACATTTTGCACGTGCTCAGAGTATGGAATCACACATTCCTGCGTTGACGCGATAGCAGCAAATTGTGTAACGCCAGGTGCTACTGTGATAGGCGCAAGTGCGGCTATACAGCTCTATCCCCGCCTCTCTCCCATTCCACAGTCGCCATGGTAAATAGACACGCAGTACACGAACTTGGCACAATAGACCCTGGAGGTCGCAACACAGGTCCACGGTTCCCAAATCCGAATCCAATACTGCGAGGCACGTGTCGCAGTGGCGACGCACAACACGTTTCGACGAATAGACATACAAAACGCAGGTTTAAGAGGAGTTAATAACATTTACGAAAGGGTCCCTGTCATATGCTCTGTAAACGTTACAGTACCACAAACCTTTGTTTGGAGATTGTGGGAAATCACTTTTGATACCAGTTACAAACTCTAGTTGTTAGTGCAATGCAAAGGGCGAACCGAAATTAGAAAGCGAATGCACATTCATTTCATTCGCTTCAAATCATTCAAACGCTTGATCTTCCTGGATTACAGGATCAGGAACCACATATTTATAATTTTCTTTATATTCTCAATGAGTCATTTTTGGATCGATAATTTTCAAAGCTACAAATTTGTAAATAAATACGAAATAAATATATTAAAAATGATACATAGTAACATTAACAAAATAAAAGTTATATGAAAACATGCTTATGCAGTCATAATGAAATATGACAGTAGGATTAGATTATTTTAAACATCAAAACAAATTATTCAAAATGAAATGTTCAAAGGTTACTGTTATCGAAGATTACTGTTATAACTGAATTTTTCGGTTGTGAAGAAGAATAACAAAACGAGAATGAAGAAATAAAATTTTATTTTATCCTCTATTTTATTTTAACAATCCATTTTAATTATTTTAACACATTATTTTAACAAATTAAATATATTTTAATCTCTTCTGGAATTTTTGCCGGACTTTGGGAAGGAAAGTCAGAAAGTCAACCTTTGAACGTTCTATATGGTGATGGCGCTTCCAGCTTTGCTCTACGGAAGCGAAAATTTGATCCTGAAGAACAGAAATGAAAATAGAATTGAAGTCAGCAAAGATAATTTTTTTAAAATACGTAGCCAGCTGTACATTGATAAATTAAAAAAATGAAATGATTATATTAGAGCAGAATTGAAGATTAAGAATATCGTTAGTATAATAAAACAGTACCAGCTAAGGAGGAACGAATATGTTGAAGGAATGTCAGACATAATAATGAAAAATTCATCAAACAATACGTCCCAAAATGTGAAGATCTTTGGGAAGACCTTAGAAGAGATGGCGAGACCAGTTTCAATGAGACTGAACGACCGGAAGCGCAATCTTTAAAGTTGATAATGATGATGTTTTTTTTAATTTTATTTTATTGAATAATCAACTAAAAGAACAAATTGAATATACATGACGAGTGCGGCACTGAATAATAAATATTACCAATTTTTACAAAACTAACAATAAATTTTATAAGTTTAGAAAAATCATTCAATTGATTACACTTTACTTAATATTTTCAGTGTTAGAATACATACCGATATTCGAAATATTTATTAATTTGCTCCTACTGCACATTGTCAAAACAGTATTTATTAGTCTTGGCTAAAAGTGTAAAAATATTATTTGTTCGTTATTAAGCAGCCTCAGATACTTTACAATTTACAATGAAACAAGAAATCAGTCAAGAAGAATAAGAAGAGATATGTAATGCTCCGCGGAAAAACCGCAAACGTTTAGCAGAAAAATACTTATTATAGGGCCCTGGTAACAACAACGTGGATAAATCCCGTTTCTAAATTTTGAAAAAAAATCTTTTAACACATAGTGTAACCAGAATCCATGATTTGTTGTGTCCTTGATACTGAAAAATCCAAAGACGGCAAATCGTCCCTCCGTCCCTCCCTCTGCCTGCCCATCTGCCCGTCCTGATTTTTCGAAAATTGCAAAAGTTTAAAAAATTTTCGCAGTCTTCCAACAACTAAAATATTAAAGACATTTTTCCCTTAATAAAATTCGTTTCAAAAGTTAGCTTTTGAAATAAAATCATGTACAACTTTTCGAAAATTTGATTACTTTTGCCTAATTTTGCGTAAAATATGCGGAAAGTACGTGCTGTTTTAGCACCACGTTTTGGATTGCCTAGAATAGTTTCCCTGGAACGCCCGACCATCATCACCTGACTATTCTAATAAATGTCATAAAAATTCTTGGAAGTCTGTCATTGAAGGCGCTTGTCTTTCACGTCTTCTACTGAGTTTAATTGCGAACTCTGGTTTCTCATGCGCTCCCTCTGCTGGGGGGGTGGTATGGATCAATTTTTACTTTGTCTTCGGTTTTCAGTGTTATTCTCAAATGAATTAAATGCAAATCAGTAGTTTAGAATACCACCTTGAAAGCGGTTTACAAATTTCACTGATGTACCTGATTGTTCCCGAACACTGTGTTTGTTGCTACCCAATACTATCTTTTATTAATTTAACTATGCAACGTAAAGAGGAAGTATTATATTTTATTTCAAGAACATGTGTGAGAGCTTGAATGTCAGCTCACTTTTTCTGTAGAAATTCTGACATATTGCAAATAATCGACGTTTATGAATACAATCTTGCATGTTTGGGGTTGATGTCTGTTTTCATTAATGGTGCGAATGTAAAGTGAATGCTGGACCAGCAATGATGAGACGCAGACGTCAGAATAGGCAATCCGTCGTACAGCTGTGTGTAGCGGGCTATTCAGATAGGATTCAAAAATGAATTTATAAAACATCACTGTACATGACATTTACTATTAATTTTATTAAGTCACGTGTAGATTGATTAGCATAGTACTGAGATGCTTCAATATTACACCACAAATCGTTTGTGCAGTTTTTATTTATATACGTTAATGTAACATTTTATAAAATTAAAGAACATGTTTCAGAATATAAACAACAAAATAAGTCTTCACCGATTACGATTTCACACATATTAGTGTTTATATTAAAGTGTTGCATTTCGCTTTTATATTTAATTTCAGAATAATGCCGTTCATTTAAAGCCCGTTACATAGTAGACATTACACTTTCTCTATTGGCAATTTATAATAATAATACACACACACAATAATAATAATAATATAATAATAGTACACACAATAGATAGTAATTTATATTTTTCTGAAAATTATCACACTATTATTAACAGTGTCATAATAATTTTAATTTTCAACTTTAAGGAATAGTTCTCTCAGTCTGCTCACTGCATATGGCTTTTATTTTTATTGTGAACACTTTCTAATGATCTTTGTGTTAATATTACTTTTAATTTACTTACTTATCAATGGACCCTTTTCCTTTTTTAATTAAATGTATAAAAGTTCATTGTTAGATTACAATTGAGCCACCAAATAGCTGGAACCATATAAAATGATTCTATGCCGAAATAAGTAATGGAAACCACTGTTGAATTGCACGGTCATAAAACAAGACATGTTTCTGATTTCTGGTATACTATTTTATATGAAATATACTACTTTTACTCTAACTTAGTTATTGTTTTGAAATATTCCCAATATTTTGTTGAAATTTGATCAATTAAATATCTGATTTATTATAATTTCGAATTTGTAGTCAGTTCAATGTCCGTTTCATATATTTGTGATGTGATGTATTCAGTGTACCTTTTTCTCACGGAAGTGTCAGAATCATATGATCATCACGCATCCATTAATTTTAAAGCAGATCATTACGTCAAGCCATGCAGAGCATTCCACTCATATATAAATCATCGTAAAACAATTTTCTTTGACTTTGTTCGTATTATAAAAATTTACGTGAGTAGCCCATCGTGGATTGTTCAGTTGAATGCAATTCAGCTGTGGTGTTTTGCATTATGTTGTATGACTCAAGAGAAACGTAAGGTTCATTTTAATGTATAGTTTTCAACCGCTGTCACGTTTTCCTTCGGTGTTACGAGGACATTTAGTAACAAAGAGACAAATTGGTATGGAGAAAATAAACATTTATTTTTACAAAAACAGGAATTTTCCCACTTTTCAATATAATTCCCACGGAACATTTATATGCTTGTCCCAACTGGTTACCAGTTTTTTTAAGAGCTTCAGCAACGCTTATCTTGGTGTTCGTACTCATTGTTTTTGATATCCTCGTTATCCTGAACTTCTTCCCACGTACTGCCTCCTTCAGTGAACCAAACAAATGGAAATCAGATGGTGCTAAATCGGGGCTGTAAGGGGGATGAGGCAGTACCTCCCAACACATTTTGTCGATGGTTTCACGGCTTTGTTGAGCAGTGTCAGGACGTGCGTTGTTTTGCTGGAGAATCACAACTCTCCTCGGAGATCCACGACTTTTCTCTCATGACTGGCTTCACCTTGTTCAAAAGCATATCTGAGCAGTAACTGGCTGTTTATTATACGCTGTTCTTCGAGATAATCACAAAAGATGCACGTCTCAAACACAGTCAACATGACTTTTCTGCTGATGCGGCCAGAACGGTGTTTGTCAGTCACTGAGTCTCGACCACTTTTAAATTGTTCTACACACTTGTAAAAATTCCTGCGGTTCATACAACTTTCACCATACACTTTAGTCATTCTAGAGTATTGTTATTTGATTGTTCACATTCAGCCAATAAAAAACGAATAATAGAACGTGGTTCAACCATTGTGGAATTTTCAAGTCTACTCGCCATCACTCAATTAATTTTTTGGTTATAAAACCCAATAATACTGATTCTCTAGATAGCCAAGTGGCTCATTGCAGAGATGCCAACTTCAAGTCCTAAAATTACCAAACATGTTCTACCAAGTGTTTTTTCTCCAGATCAAATTGTCTCTTTAATTATTGAATGACCTACGTAGGCTCTGTAAATTACAGCAGGCAGGCAAACAGAGAGATCAATGTATAAAATAAGTATGTCAGTGCCCACTATTAATAGTAATCTTCATTATACTTTATTCTAGTTGTAACTTGAACATTTGTATACGGTCCAATGCAATGTACAGGATGTGTGTACATCATATTGGGTTTCTGAGGTTTCGAAAATGTAACATTTTTTCTTCAAAATAAAATGGAAATGACAGGTTTTGTGCAAACCAGAACGATTAAGTTAGTCTAAAATTTAATATTTATTATATTTAGAAACAAGAAAAATTCAGTCATTGACTTTATTTTAATGAATAATTTATTTATTTCGTGTCATAAAACGTGCATCACGTTACAATGATCAAACTTCGTACTCAAACATTAGGAAAAATCCTTCAAAATTAAAGTACAGTAGTAATGTAATAATGATAATAATAATAATAATAATAATAATAATAATAATAATAATAATAATAATAATAGTCATATTATAATGAACTCCGTAATTATACATTTATTCATATAAATATTAACTTTAATTTCACTTGATAATAGTCTACGTTTGGTATGGAATGCTTGAATTGAAATGATGAATTGTTTATCTTAAGACCTGTCATCACTAATAACTCACGAAGAGTTTTGTCTCCGACTATTAAAGAACAGAACAGAGGTGTGATGAATATATTAAAAACGGTAACAATCATCTGAATGAAACATTACTGAAATTTGTAACTGAAACTGTACAATAAATCTGAAGAACAGCAGTGTATTTAAAATGATTTTCTGCGTTCCAAATAGCTCGCTATAAATTTCCGTTACGTCCTCGTGGTATCGAGACTATGATATATTCGCGTGCTTTCTCCAGAAAACATACTATGTAATTAACTTTAATGCAAAAACGCGAGTTATTTTAGCTAGGAAACCAGAGAAAGCACTGCAGGGAAACTGCAGAAGACGAATTAACTGCAATAAATGTTCTTTTAACCATGAAGGATATTTCAATACTCCGCCGTGTACATGGAAATCCCTCTATGTTCCGGCGATGAATTGAAGCGCGGCATGGTAGCGATGTGGTGGCGGGGGGGAGCGGGGGCGGGGGCGGGGGCGGGGGGCGGAAGCGGTGCGAGGACGCCGAATGCTGGCGCACCAGTTCGTGAGTGGACAGCGCCGTGCTCCCGCATTTGACTTGCAGAAAAAGTGAATTCCAAATAAGGTCCCTATATAAAACCAGACATCGTGAAGAATAGGGTTAATGGCTCGTGTATTTGTATTCCCCGCGCCTGACGGATTGCCAACTCACGATACGAGTGGCTGGAGGGTGAATGATGTAGGGGGGGGGGAGTTTCCGTGATGATGCTCCTTGGTTTCGTGGAAATAGTTGTGGTGATAGTAATTAATGTTCGTCATGTTTGTGGAGCCATCTGGCAATCGAGAGCTTCTTATCGGTAGTTTTAAAAGATAACATTGGTCTAGTGAAAGTATTCAATTAAATTAATAGACCCTTTATACTAGTCATTGCCCTTTGTCACTAATGACTATAATAATGAGCTAGAAGCTGTACTGGCCTTAGAAATTAATGAATACAGGCACACTAATACTCACCATAATCATAAATATTATGCTGATTCCTGGAATTCTGATAATTATTTTGGCAGAAACAGAAACTTAATTTAAATTGAGAATACATTTTGTTTGGTAAAACAACCTTCTTTGATGGTAAAAATGGCCATTGAAATGTAGAAAGCCGCGTAAGATTGTGATCAAAGAGACAGAGACAATAATAATGGTGTTTGAATTTAATTGAGAAAGAGGACGGATTTGTTCACAGTCATGATGACGATTTTTCTTTTAAAAGATATGATTGTTGCAAGAGCAGCCATGGATAAATTGATGTAAAGTAAGACGTAGCGGGTAAAGGCTAGAGAAAGACAAAGCTAGAGAAAAGAAAAGAATAAGAGAAGAAAGGAAATAGAAAGAAGAGGAAGAAACAACATGATCCTATGGAGAGAGGAAAACTGGCTACAACAAATGGGAGATAAATAAAGCAGAAATAAAATGTTAGGGGTACCAAGAAAGAAACGTACGTGATGAATAGAAATAATGTTGGAGGCTGCAGACCGCGAAATGTTCGAGAGCACAGAGAAAGTAGCAGTGACGAGGGCGTCGGCTACAGCGAAGCGATGGAAGAGAAAGTAGCAGCGCTAGCTGCGCAAACTGACGAAAAAAAGGTCTGATCTTCTTTCTCAGGACGAATAATGGAGAGGCGGAGTAATTAGTTCGGGTCCTGTTTGCAGAGGGCAGCAGCGGCGTAGTCGTGCGAGGATGTTCTCGCTGCCAACGGCCTCCATCTGGCCCTCGCGTCCGCCCCTCCCAATCCTCGTACCCGCCCCGCCCTCCTTTGCTGTCCTCCCGCCTCCGCCCCGCCCCGTCCCATCCCGCCCCGCCCTCCACCGCCCCTCCGTCCCCGCCTCGCCCCGCCCCGCCCTCCACTACCCTCCGTCCCCGCCTCGACCCGCCCCGCCCTCCACGACCCTCCGTCCCCGCCTCGCCCCGCCCCGCCCTCCACGACCCTCCGTCCCCGCCTCGCCTCTGGCCCCTTCTCCTGCTCCGCCCTCACCCAACCCCTCGTACCTGCCCCTCCCGCTACTGCCTCCGCCCCGCTCCCTGCTCCCTGCCCTGATCCCCTGCCCCTGCCCCATCCTGCCCAGCCCTCGTGTTCACCGTCTGGGCTCCGTTCCACCTCGCCCGCCCTTCCCCGGCCCTGTCCCCGACCGACCCACCTCGCCTCCACCCCGCTCCCGCCCTCAACCGCCCCCCTGCCCCGCCCCCTTCCCGCCAACGCCCACGTCCAGCTCCACGCCCAGTCCTTCCCTGCCCTCCCCGTTTCACCCCGTACCGCGCCCCCCCTCGCTCCCTCCTCGTCCTCATCCAACCCTCGTCCCCGCCCCGCCCCCGCCCCCGCCCCACTCCGCCCCCGCCTAACCCCACCGCTCCGTTTCGCAGCCGTGCTGCGCCGCTCAACAAAGTTGGAATTTGCGGTTTCGTTGAAATTGGACCCCATAGTGCCGAGACGGTGGCCTGACTGCGACGGCGGGAGGCGGCGGCGGCGAAGCAGAGAGAGGGAGAGAGAGAAAGAGAGAGGGAGAGAGAGGGAGGAAGAGGGGGCTGTGATGACGAGGGGAGCGCTACACGACGTGGGGAAGCGTGGAGGGTGTGAAAATGAGGATGATGCCGGATGGAGCGCACTTCAGAAAGGAGGACGCATCTAGACGAAAGCTTCGGGCATTGGAAGTGATGATGCTGACGAACGGACGGAAAAGAACTGACACTGCGCGTGTTGTGCTATCTACAGCCAAATTGATGGTAAGAATGCAATCGCTTGCAACCAAGAAGGATTATAAACGAGGATGAATAAATGTTTCACAACAATGTTACTACATTTTAGTCCTTGTAGAGAGGTCTAAAACGTTCACTTTTAGCTAATGAACATGTCGTAACTTTCATATAAGGAAGTAACCCAAACAAAATGTGCTCCTTAATGCTAATAAAGTAATCCACACCTTATATTATTAAAGGAGACACTATTGAATAAATATGGACGGTCGGTTGTTGAATCGTCAGCCCATTTCCAGGTGGTAGGATATAAATTACTTTTTTAAAATAGTAAAAAATATTTATTTGTGAAATACAATTTAGGAAGGGAAGAAATAAATTAATTTCTAAATGAACAAGGAATCGGCCAAACACCTTTGTAACACCTAATATTTTAGGAAAAATAAAAGTAAAACTGACTGGTAATAGCAAAAGAAGGAATAACATTAGTTTAGACTCGCACACGTACCCCGAATGCTTTCCCCAGTTGAAAGCAGCGCAGATAATTTGGAACCATCGAGCAAAAGTATTGATAAAAATAATGTATATTGATTTAGAAATCATCAAAATTCAATGTACGATATTACTTCTCATCAGCTTAATAATTGACACAGTCTTCTATGACTACTTCAGAATTCTATTTTCCTGATTTTTGAAAAAAGGGGGATATTTGCGGTTACCGTCACTCCCTCACAGGTTATCTCAACAATGTACCCAATCTATCGAAGCATGTAATAATAAACGAGAACATTTGATTGATTACTTATGAACTGTAATTTTCCTGATTAAAAAATGTATGTACTATAACAGTTTTATTGAAGGCAGGTTAACGGGGCTTGGTCATAAGTAAACACGAACTATAAGTTAGTTGTTTGCCGACGTTTCGGAAAATTTATTTCCATCCTCAGGGCTTGCAACCAGAACACGAAAACATAATTAATACATGTGCTGAATGCTCCTCCATCTCAGGCACCTCTCGGGGAGTGAGAGACACACAATCCTCCTCACCACACCAACACACACCATGATGAATATGATACTAGTATAATGAAGTATGGGTGCAACTAATCACGTTGATCATGGAAAGTAGTCGTGAGGTGCATTGTTGCACGAAACGATTCCCTAGGCCAGAGCTACTTTTTTTATTTTACGTAAAAAAACAGTTAAAAACTGCGTATGACGTGCTATGGGGAAAAGTGAATTGTGTGCACATTTTCAAAATTCTGTGATCCCTAAACTAAGTCATATACTACTTAAATTTTGAATTTTGAAAGGGAGAAAAAACAAAACTCCCATGTAATAAAATCTATTTTCAAGGATAAACAAGCAATAAATTTTGAATTTTGAAAGGGAGAAAACTCCCATGTAATAAAATATATTTTCAAGGATAAATAGCAATAAATTTTGAATTTTGAAAGGGAGAAAAAAAACTCCCATGTAATAAAATCTATTTTCAAGGATAAATAAGCAATAAATTTTGAATTTTGAAAGGGAGAAAAAAACAAAACTCTATGTAATCTATACCTACATCTGAATTTACCTCAGCGCAGTCTCAGTGGTGGCGGCGGCGAGGGCCAGGGCGGCGTGCCGGGCCGGCGTCCTCCGAGGGGGCTGAGAGCACCACCGCGGCTGAGCCTGCGGTTCTCGGCGCCGCGCGCGGCAGTTCTAGAGCGGGCGCTGTTCATCACACCGCCTCCCACAAGCGCTCGCCCTTCTGCCGCGAGCGACAATTGAGACGCGCTGCGACAGGCATGCACCGTGGATTAGACCTTCCAGCCGTTTCATTGCTATGCGTTGGCCTGAAACGTCACTGATTTTTCTCCCATTCAAAATTCAAAACGGCGAAGATATGACTCTAGTGTAGATCACAGAATTTTGAAAATGTGCACACAATTCACTTTTCCCCATAGCACGTCATACGCAGTTTTTAACTGTTTTTTGACGTAAATAAATAAATAAATAAATAAAAATCTTCCAAAAATGGGTCCACTACAATTTGTTTTCAATCAAGTTACATTTATTCAACGAGTTTGCATTTTTTTCTGAAAGATCTTTCTTCAAATTAGATTTGAAATTTTAGAAAGATTATAAATGACTGCAGAGTTTATTCTTTTCACGTAATGTACTTCTTTGAAACTGGTTTATTTCTGTATCTTCAATTCACAAGTAGTAGTAATATATCCAGATGAATTATTTATGCAATTCTTTTGTACGCAGTTCATCTTTTAAAATTCTTAACGTGCAACAAATACTAAATACTTTATTATTATTATTATTATTATTATTATTATTATTATTATTATTATTATTATTATTATTTCATACTCTTGTTTCTCTCAAACAAACACCTATAATCAAATTAGCGTGATATCAGAATCACTTAATTTTGCATTTTTTCAATTACTATTGCAATTCTCAAACTCATTAAATTTACTTTTCTTAGCGATTCTTAGCAAGTATGCTGTTAATCACCAGAAATTAAGTTTCAAAATATTAATATTTATTGGTGATAAAAATTAGATTAACATAATATTAAACTGGCAAAAAGACGACCATTTCAATTTTTGAACATGTGATCAGTCAGAGATTATCGTAAAGGCAGAAAAAATATGTATGTTTCACTTACGTTTACATTAAAGAACATTAACATAAATAGAGTAAAATATTTTCCCGGTAAAAATGTTTTCCGTAACTTTGATAATACAAGAAAATATGATGAAAAATCCTGTTTATTAATATTTAAGATTTAACGGAGTTTAGTATAGGACTTAAAAACTATTTTTGCTTCATTTTTCATTGACATTGAAGTAATAACGCATGCGATGTTTCAAAAAGAATTCGTTGGTTAAACGACTTCAACGGAGAAGCACGGGAAACATGAACCCGCCATTGCACAGAGGATCGTAATATTTCAAGTCTCATTTTCGGTTTCGTGGTATCAGCCATTACCATATCTTACGGAGCGCAAAAGCCTCATCAAATTTGTTTCCTTACACTCGATGAAATGAAAACAACGAACTGATAATTAGACACAGGGCGAGTATATTAATTAACAAATCGCGTAAATTACAATACCCGCTGAACGTGAGCACATTTTGGATAATTCACTGTGTTAACAACCGAATAGTCGTAATTACACATTAAATCATAATTACCCGCAATAGAATGCCGTTAATCTAATGCTTTAAGCGCTGGGCGGCTTAAAGAGGCGAGCGTCGGGCCTCACTCTCATCAACTTCTGCGTAGGGTCATAAAACCTCATACTGCACGTTATTGCCGCGCGAACACTGCGAGTATTTTTCGATGAAAGCCACGAAGCTGACTGAAGAACGTAACGAATAATATTCATATCCTCGATATTAGTAAACGGCGCAGATTCAAAAAGAGGAAATTATTAAAGAAATGGTGATAATACATTACTTTTTGCAATAATATACATGAGGCGGTGTCTTTGTCTGGGAGTTTAAAGATAGAAGCCTCTCCGGTTTTCCGATTCGATGATAGAAGAGAGGTTTTCATATTAGGATGATTTTGACAATTTTGAGAGAAATAAACGGAGTTGTAATTTACCATAAAGCATATTACTCACATTATCACATCATCGTTACCATTATGTTAAAACACATTCAAGAGAAGGCGAAAAGTTCTATGCATTGCATACTATTATTTTGAAAATGATGAAATGAACAATGGAATGTTTAACTACTTAATATCTAAAATCAACTTTCTGACAATAACAAAGAGCCAGACATAGATTTTTTAATTTAAAAATAAATATGACAAGAATTGTGAAGTTCATTTGTTGTGTATGTTATTGGTAATTCTTTATTCTTAGATAAATCTACTATGGCCAAGAAACGCGTTTCAGGTATATTACTTTTTCTGCCGAAGAAAGGAAACAAAGGAGATGATTTTTCGTACTTACATACCAGTGAAATTAGTTACGGGTGCACATCTATTCTGACGAATTACCAACAATGTAACGAGGAAAGCGGCAGTTGTAGTTCTAATTAAAATTGAATAGATTTATTCCAGGCAATTTCTAAGCGCTTGTAGTTAGTTCAACGTATGGGCTCTGGAGAACTGTTCTCTGACCGCGCCATTTATTACCCTGTTTAAACACTCTTTATCGAATTCTGCAGGGTGAATTTAATTTTCTACTCTATGCTCAACAACAAAAAGAGAAGTGTCAAAGAGAAACTACGGAAACAGTACAAAAACTGGAGACGCGGAGAACACATATTACACATTAACAACGGTACGATACAATAATGAAACAATAATAACCGACTGAGTTATTGTCAGACCATTGCATCGGAGCACGCCGTTTTTACCCGCAAGAGACGACGCGCAAGGAAGGAAATTGAATTCCGATCCGTGAAGATGAACGAGATGACAAAGTGAATGATTTGTTCCTTCTGTACGGAACTGCGCATTTTTGCGAGCAGGAAGTCGCGGCAGTCACAAGAACTAGCTTGCCCGCCGGGCTGATATATGTGAACAGAAATAAAGCGCGCCCTCGACGGAGCCCAAAAGGAAGGAAGAGAAGGGAAAAGCGGAAGTCTTCGACGACGGAGTGGATTCTGAGCAGCCTTGGAGAAAGGAGCTGAGGAAAGGCCTGGGGGAAACCACGGGCGCTTAGAACTCGTTATTTCTTTTAAGGAGAAGGCGCTTCTTCTTTATTAGTCTCGTCCTAAGGTGTCCTTCTGACGTAACACAAATACACAAAACTTGTGACAGTACAAAGGTTTGTTTTCACTAGACAGTCGAGTATTTGATTAGATGAAAGCTGAGGCAAAGCGGATAGTGATGAATGGTGAAATTAATTTAACAGGAAAAGAAGTTGCTCCATAACACATGCCAGATGTTTGTTTCTATGATTTTTCTAAATAAATGAAAAAATGTATCAATATTTGAACTGTAATAAATGTTGAACGTAATAATAATGATATAATAATAATATAATAAAATAATAAATTTGGGAATAAACTAATACTACTAACCTGTAAAGAATACTACTCGTAATAATAATAATAATAACAACAATAATAATAATTTTAAATGTTTTGTTAATTTTAATTGTGAAAAGTAAATTGATACAACCTTCGTAATACGTAATACTAACTGGACCCGTTCAAAAATTCAACACCTTGTAAATCATTGTTTTAAAAGTGGTAAATGGCTTCAAATTGGATCCAAACGTTAGGTCAACCACTTAATTGAAGCATTGTAGTCATGATAGACCTATCAACACCTCAATGTTTCCACAGAGTTGGAATTTCTTGGTTGTTTATACCTGTTCCAGAGTAGTGGTCTTCAGATGTTAAGTTCAATCCATTGTTTGCTCTACCTTCTCCCGATTTTTCCTTACTCCCAAAATATATTTTCCTCTCCTGTACTTTCAGGTATGATTCCTCGCGTGTTCACAATATGCTTTATGTTAGGAAGAAGTTACGACGTAAGATAAAGTAGATTTAGATTAGTTCAGGCATCTAGTTTGTGTTAGCCGTGCGTTCAATGAAAATCGGAACACTATATGTTCCTCCCATGTCTATTTTCGCTGTTCGTACCCTTAAATGTACCTCCGCACGTTTCCCCAAATGATTTGTTATATGTTTCTTCACATTTTCACCATAAGTTTCCTACATGTTTTCTCAAATACTCCCCAAATATTTTCCAGATACCTAAAGGTTACCCTCTAAATATGCCTCAAATGTTCCTCGGAATGGTCTCCCAAATATGCTACCAAATGTCTTCAAACTTTCAAATGTTCCCACAAATGTTTCCCTTAATTGTTCTTACAAGTGTCGCTAAATCTTTCTCAAATGTTCAACTAAATTTCTGCATGTTCCTCATTTGTTAATCTGAAAATGTAACTACTAATTTTTTTAAAAATGAAGTGATATTTACTTTCTCACATGCATAGTACGAGTATAGAGGAAGCTATGTAATGCTGCAGCAAAAAACGTACAATTACTTGTAAATACTACAATTACTTCTGTGATTCTTCTACTTTGATATAATTTGCACAGCACGTACCAGGGCAAACTCATTATTTTCAAGCTGAACGACTAACGAGATAATTACTATGCTACAGATGTGTGAATTTCATTCTTGATCTCCCATCTATTCACTATTTTCTTCACTTTCTCTGTGTGCAGTTCATAATTTATCTCCTAAAAACGAATGTTGAGGAAAGAATCATGAGTGCAAAGAAGTTACTATTACGTATTGAACTTTTAAAGCAATGAGTTGAGATCTGCCTGTAGCAAGTCAAAACAAACTTTAGTTTGGCTACTATAGCGTAAATGTAAAACGTGTGTTTAATATTGTAATTTGCAGAACCAATAACTGTATTCTTAGTCAATATTTAAGCCTCAGCAATTTCATGCCGTAAAGTAAATATCGTACACTTCCGACAAACAAAGCCAAGCAATACCTAGATCACTGAACACGCGGACAACCACTATTGATTCGGAAACTTGTGCTACAAATCAAGAACAACCGATGTTGAAATTAAGAGAATCGTTATATCACATCGTGGCCAGAAAATTACGCGTTCTCTCTGATAAACCAAGTAATAACCCTATTGCTTGATCTACATCGAAGCGGATGGGGGTTACAGGCATTTACATAGACGTGGGGAAATCATTGAAAGGAAAGGAACGGGAACAATGTAGGGCTGATACGATGAAAAAGTGAGGTGTCTGGATAGGTTAGGGGGCAGGGGGTATTCCGTCTGCATCCCGCGAACTTCTCTGGCCATTTCCATAGCCCGCCTGCCTCCTGCTGCGTGCCCTCCCAGTGAGAATTGATTTCTACGTTTACTATGGTCCGCGTGGTGGTATTATATTTTATCGATTATAATTGATCCACTTTGTCTGTTTTCAATATACGAGTATATTTGGACGGCTTTTTAGAGCACTGCGAAAGTTGAAAACCGCACTTACAATATTGTGGAAATAAAATTTAAACCTCCTACTTAGAGCATCTTATGAAAAAGGGATATTTTTTCTTTCCAAAAGCTCTTCAAAAAGAACCCTGGCCTCTTCCAAAACGAACCTCATTAATGCTATGGGATGCAGACCGGCTATGCTTTCAGGCATCAAAAGTGAAGATTATTTAGGAAGGGGAATGAGAGGCATGCAGGAGTGATAGACAAGAAGGCGACGTGCAGTGGTTTCGTTTGGCCGCCTGTTGTGGGTGGGGTTACTGGGCGGAGCACGCCGGGGAGAACAAAACGGGTTGGTAGTCGGGCAACACTATTCCGCGTAACGAAAGTGAAAAGGATTTTTAGGAAGTGGGGATGAGGGATTACTGACCACGGTATGCGATCAAACAGTTAATTCTCTGACCGTATTGAGAGGCATGCACGAGTGATAGAAAAGGGGGGCGTGCAGGGCTTAGATTTGGGCCACCCGTTGCGGGAGGAATTGCTGGGAGGAGAGCACGCAGTTGCAGTTGGGCAATTCCATCGCAGGTATCGAAAAGTGAAAGGGGATTATTTAGGAAGTGGGGATGAGAGATGGCTGACCGAGGATGCAATCAAACAATTAATTTTCTGGTCGCATTGAGGCACGCAGGAGTGATTGCAAAATCAAGGTCCGTGCAGGGCTTGGTTTTGAGCTGCGCGTTGCGGATGGAGGCAGGAGGAGCACGCTGTTGTAGCAGTCGGGCTGTGCCATTGCAGGTAACGAAATGTGAAGCGTATAATTTGGGATGCAGTGAGAAGGGAAACGGACCACGGATGCAGTCGGGTTATGATGATCGGCAATGAAATGTAAGGATTATTTGGGAAGCGTGAGAAGGAAAACGGACCATGAGATGCAGTTGGGATATGATATCACAGGTAACGAAATGTGAAGCGGATAATTTGGAAAGCAGTGAGAAGGGAAACGGACCACGGGATGTAGTCGGGTTATGACGTCGCAGGTAACGAAATGTGAAGGGATTATTTGGGAAGCGGTGAGAAGGGAAAACGGACCATGAGATGCAGTTGGGATATGATATCACAGGTAACGAAATGTGAAGCGGATAATTTGGAAAGCAGTGAGAAGGGAAAACGGACCACGGGATGCACTCGGGACATGATATCACAGGTGAACAAATGTGAAGCGGATAATTTGGGAAGCAGTGAGAAGGAAGCGGACCACGGATGCATTCGCTATGACATCGCAGGTAACGAAGTGTGGAGAGTAATTATTTGGAAGCGGGTGAGAAGGGAAACGACCACGGATGGTAAAGCCGGGCGATACCTGGAAACGATCGCAAAATTGGTAGACAGCAAAGGCGGCGTGCGGGGTACGGTCCAGTCAAATGAGCGTGCTAGCAGGGGCGCGGTGGGGACCACGCTGTTGGGGGCGGGGAGGTACAGGAGGAGGAGGAGCGGGAAGGTGGGGCATGCGGGTGGGGCGTGGATCGGGAGGGTGGCGGAGGGTTTCCGCAAACAGCACGCGCAAACAAAGGACGCGGGAAGCCGCCCATCATCGCCAAATCGCTTCCGGCTGCGCGCGATATTTCGGCCGCGTGTCGAGGGACGGGGCGCGGTTCCCAACTCGGCTGCCAGAGTTTGTCTTCGCCCTCGCAAACAGCGCGCAACGACGCCGCGCAGCGAGGGCACGCGCGGAGAATGGGTACGGAGCGGAGGGCGGGGGAAATGAGGGGGAACTGCCAAAGAAGAGCGAAAAGGAAGGTGAATTAAAAGAAAAGAGGATTACGAATACGACGCTCTCCATGGCAAGAACACCGCTGCGATGGCAGTGGGTACAGATACAGGGCAGGACCGAGAAGCGAATGGGATAATGGTGAAACGACGTAAAGCGGCGCGAGAAATGGCGCAGAAGAGAACGAAGTGACCCTGGAGAGACGAAGGCAAGAACCTTGCTCCTGGTCCAATCGGCACGCCTTGTATCCACTTCACCCAGCCATGACTGCTGTGAATACCTTTGAAGAGAAACTATGTATTGCTACAGCAACATTCATCCCGTATTATTGGTAAATTATGGAATATTCAAAAATTATAGTTTTAATGAAAATGAGACCACCGTATTTTTAAGCGTTCTCTGCTCCATTTAGAAAAAATTAAAGCAACAATTAGAAACCGTTTATAGAAAATTTTGTTTTTAAATTTCTTTATTTAATTCTAAAATTACGCCAAAGATACTGATATTAAAACAATTGACATAACATAATTGGCAAAGACATAGTTTTGAAGAATAAATTTCATTAAGGAAAGAATTTCGTCTTCAGTATTTGTTGGAAGACGCTGAAAAAACTGAACTTTTGGAATTTTCGAAAATTCAGATCGCTGAAAGGAAATAAACCTGCGAATATTTACGCTATTATTTGGCAATCATGATGGCTGGAATCGTATGATCAATCTGATGGCATCATACGATGAACTTAATATCTTCTTGCAATAATGAAATGTCATCCACGAGAAAGTAAATTGTGAAAATGAAAATCATAAAAACAGATTCCTCAAAGAAATAAGTTATTCTTTAAAAACCTGATTGTAAATTTGATATAATATTAATTAATTTCTAAATTAAAAGATATTTACGTTCATATGATTTCGTTTTCTAGCAAGCCTTTGGTATCCTGTGCATCTCACAACTTTTTATGCTAGCGGACATACCATCGCGATTTTTGAAAACTTTTTACCTCCAAACAGGGCAGTCACATTGAGAATAAACCTTTGCAATATTTTTTTTATTCTGTATGGGGAAATATACAGAGACAATGAAGCGTATTTAAATCAAACAACAATATATGTGACAGAATTAATTTCAAGATCTGTATGCGAGATATTTCGGTTCATTATCTTCCATACAATTGTTGAAATGAAACGAAGGTAATCTATTTTGCTCTTTTTTACTCGTGTTCCAACAAATTAATTCTATGACGTAAATTCTGGAACCGGTGTACTGTATTAGTTGTGCATGTGAAATTGAATTTCTATAACTCATTAGCTTGAAACAAACTCGAGTATTAAACAATATTGGTGTATTCAAATTGTGGTCTCAATATGATTAGTTGCCCCATTTTGTTGAAGGCGATAACTTAGTCACATTTCAAAGTAATTGTTCATTACGTTTTTAGTGTTTGAACATAGTACGTTCTTTATCCACGTGACTTAAGCTGATTCTGTTCCTCTTGTTAGCACGAGAGAAATAAAAAATAACAACCAGCATGAAAATTTAACTTGCAGCGGAAGCAATCCGGCATTTCCCGGGGATTAATTATCACTATCATCAATTTAATAAGGCACAATACTAATTTTATATTAATGGTGTCATTTTCTTTACATCTTCGTGTCGTCCAACTCCTCTCGGCCAGAGCCTACTTTCTGCATGAGACTACCCACTAATGCCCACTTCCATCTCACTGACCATCCGATTTCAAGACACATTCTTAGTCACTCATACTTTCCGCCCTCCCATCCGACTTCCGCACCCTGCTCCGCTCCTTTCCCCCCTCTCTGTCCGCCCTCGTCACCGCCCTTTCCTCCACCGTTCCCATCTCCACCTCCCTCCCCTCCACCCCCCACCCACCCTGTCCCTGCCCTGCCCCCTTCTTCCGCACACGTCCCTCTCCTCCCTCTCCCTCTCCTCCCTCCCCCCTCCCCACCCTCTCCTCCCTCTCTCTCTTCGCCCTACCCCTCTCACCGCCCTCCCCGTATCCGCCCTCTCCCTCTCCGCTCTCTCCCTCTCTACCTTTCACCACTCCGCCCTCCCCTCTCCGCCCACCTCCTCCCCGCCATTCCTCTCTCCACCCTCCTGCTCTCCACCTTCGGCCTCTCCGCCCTCCCCCTCTGAACCCTCCTCCTCTGAACCCTCCCCTCCACTCTCCCTTCCTCTCCACCTCCTCTCCACTCCCCTCCCTCTCCACCCCCTCCTCTCCACTCTCCCTCTCCACTCTCCCTCTTCTCCACCCTCCCCCTCCACTCTCCCTCTCCTCCCTCCCTCTCTCCACCCCCTCCCTCTCTCCACCCTCCCTCTCTCCACCCTCCTCTCCACCCCCTCCCCTCTCTCCACCTCTCCTCTCTCACCCTCCCCTCTCTCTCCACCCTCCCTCTCTCCACCCTCCCACTCTCCACCCTCCTCTCTCCACCCCTCCTCCCTCTCCACCCTCCCACTCTCTCTCCACCCTCCCACTCTCCACCCTCCCTCTCTCCACCTCCCTCTCCACCCTTCCCTCTCTCCACCCTTCCCTCTCCTCCTCCTCCTTCTCCCACTCTCCACCCTCCCTCTCTCCACCCTCCCTCTCTCCACCCTCCCTCTCTCCACCCTTCCCCTCCGCCGGCCCACTCAACACCCCTATGGCCACCCCTCTCCACCTCCCTCCCTCTCCTCTCCATTCCCCGGAATGAATGCTGGAAATATAAGTAACAGTATGCCTAGAATTTTATTAGACACTATAAAAACGTAGAAAAGGCGATATTTACTTCTGTATGAATTTCCATTTTCTTTTAGTTGATAACAATGTGTCAGAAAAGAAACTAGTGACAATGCGCGACATAACCAAACTTTTCCTTCTCTTAGTGTTATTACTCAACAATTACTCAGAAAATTTGTATTCCCTTGTGTAAATATCAAAAATTGAATACATTTAGGCAGAAAACATTCAAGCCAAAAGAAAAAATTTAGTTAACAAATGGATTGGAAAGATGGGTCTTTTCTAAATTGTAAATTCAATGAATAACTATGAACTTAGGTTTGTGGGGAAATGTGACTGTAGAAAAGATCGAAATGTAAAACATATTTTCTTCATAGAGAAAAGAAATCTTAAAATGTAGTTCATGTCCACTAGAAATAAGAGTCGTAGACTCATGAAATATGGATGGTTTTACTCTTGACTTCTAAAAAGGATACAATCACTATGCTCTGTGATAGCAAAGTTAAACATGTTTCGGAAAACGCAATCAAAAAGTTTTATATTTATCCACATCAGTAAATGTAGACTGTAGGGAACTACGGCAAAGAAATCCTGTTGCGAACCTCAACTGGTGTCGTCGGGTTGGCTAGGCAGATTCGTTTACTACGCGAAGTCACGAAGGTTGGGCGGATTCGAGACTCTGCGGGTTCCTGTTGGGCGACCGTCTGGGGAAGCCTGATTACTAGCTGTGCCGAGCCCTTGGTCGAAGGGATAAAAGGCACTGGCTCACTGCGACATGATGAGACTTGACTGTAATAGTGGAGAATTAGCTCCAAGACAGGCACCAACGCCCCCAAAACGAGTTTAGACACGCAATCTGTAAACAACGAGTTTCTGCTTTTTCACTTTTCACAAATAACTAGAGGTGCCATGGGCAACTAGAAGACGGACGGACGGACGGGACGGACGGACGGACGGACGGGAGGGCGGGCGGCTGGCGGGCGGGCGGGCGACGAGTATATTCGTGTAGATCTCCTTTGAATTCATGAAACACCCACAAAACATGGACTCTGTCTACACCACGTGTTAGACGATATTTTCTCTTAATTTTGCATGTGGTTTTATGCACTTCTTCGTCACCAGAGCCCGGCAATGAATTTTTTTCCTCCGAAAATCTTCCGGTTTTTTCGCGCAGTATTACATAACTTTCTCTATATTACGTATACGAGAAAGTAAAAATGCATTAAAATAGCCAACTTGTGGCTCAAAAGAAAGTCAAGCATTTTCGCAAAATCGTGGTCTGGGATCGATTCCTGAACGAAGTCACGTGAAACGTTCCGACAACTAACTTCACTACTTCACAGGATAGTCCAACCTCTGTGAAGTGTTGTAATCCTTACCACTGACAATTCCTTCCCAATTCTGGCTACTGGGCAGTAACGCAGAAGTGCGAGTAAAGAGGGCACGTACGTGGAGTAAAAGTACCTGGCGATCTCTCGACAACTAAATTCTTGGCTGTCCGGGACCGGGCATAGCCTGAAGAAGGTCACAACATGATGGCCGAAATGTCACCCATCGATCATGACGCGGTTAATCCCGGACAGCCGAGAATTTAATGACCTCGGGCCGCGGAAGCCTACGACTTTCTCTGGACAACTGACTTCACAGATGGCGCTTATTTTAAAAAAAGATAGGCCGCTATGACATCAAAATGAATACGACCTTCAATGAACAATTTAAAAAAAATGTATTAATTTTCATGACGTTTTTGACCTTCCTGAAGAGTAATAATCTTCTAATGCTTCTCGTAGCAGATAGCGCCGTTAAATCAACAGTTAAAACGAGTGTTATTTGCTCTGTCAATATAACTTAACATCACATATACTAATGCAGCTTAAATCAAATTAAATTCGAACTTCAAAATTACGTATAATTATTAATAGATCTTAGAATTATACAAAACTCGGATGTGTCTCTGATGATAACATTTTTTAATTGTGCTTTTTAATTAAATGTCTTCTACTTTTTAACACATTAATTAAAACCAAGCTGTAAGCATGAGTATATCGGTGTAGATCTTCTTGAATTCAGAAACAACGCCTACAGGTGATATACGCAGGTTCGAAATAAAGTAACAAATTTTGCATGTTATAAAGTAGAAGCAAGAACGACTAATTGTCTGTTGTTATTATTTAAATCTTCATTCAGCTTGTATATGACGAGTGCAGAAAATGGATATTTAATTCATTAATATCACAATGGTTTATTCATGAGACAGCAGGAGAGTACGTAAGCAGAGACTTCTGTGTACATTTTAAGAGCATCAAAGGTCCGTTTAATCAGCCTTCTGCAGGCGGGGTTGTATGGTTTGTTATAGGCAGCGCATTAATTTAGCTGCTGTGTTTACTTGACCACATAAACCGTATTTAACCGAGTAATCGGAAAGCACCACTGCATCCGTACTTTTGGAGATTGTACAAAGACACCCAAATCAGCTTGCCTCTACATAAATGTAGTTCCAATTTACGAGAAAATTCTCTGAGTAGGTTTCAATTTTACGTTTTATGGTATTTAGAAACGAATCGTATCTGAACAGATATCTCTTTTTCATCCCCCTATTAACAATATTACGTGGAGTACACAAGAAAACCAATTTATAGATATTGTTATCGGAAATCATATGAGTTTGTATTTAAATCAAGATTTTGAATATTATTGGCAGTTTTTTCATATCTTTACAAATCTAATTAAATAACACCATGTACATGGTAAAATGGTTTTCGCAAAATTATGAGGGACATTTTATGGGCAATTTGAAAAACAACATTTGTTGAAAAAACGGCAACAAATATTTTCATGAAACTATTGATGGAAATAACGCCATTACTTTAATCTCAAGTTTTTCATCATTTCACTCAGTATTTTAAAAATATCTCTTATATCGAATACTCACAAGTTTACTGAGAAAATAAATGTTTTGGTAGAATGTCATTTGATATTTTCCAAAAAGGATTAAGGAGAAAGTAAATATAAAAGGTTTTAATCTTTTATGATATTGTTATCACATTTTAATTCTACTAATAGTGGATCACCGAACTCAGTAAATGAAAAAATGTACGTGTTTAATTGAAAAATGCAATTTTTCAATATAAAATATTGTATTACAACAAACTGAACAGTTGTGTTACTGGCAAATATTAACTGTAAATATTATGTTTCCGGGACAATTATTTTAGATAACTAGGTAATTGTGAGAAATGTTTACAACTTAAAGATTACTGAATTTTAATGCAATAGTAACTTTGTTTGCATTGTTGCCATGAAAACGCATGGTGTCAGCAAATATATGTAGATTAAATGCAATCCACAATGCAATTTGTTTGTGCACGAAAAGGTGATAGTGGGAAGGTAAGGTCAGTTCAATAGGTACGGCACCCAGATAGTGCGAAGGAATATACTAGGTGAATAATTATAAAAACAAAGTCGAGATAGGCTTATGTAATGTCTAAGATCCGCCAAGCTTCTTACCATTGGCCACGCCTCAGATAAGCTGGTGGTACCGCATTTGGTACAGGTCTTTCAGGAATCGGTAAATAGCAGTTATTTTGTTTTTCTTTCATTCAAAATTCGTAGTATATGACTTAGTGTAGGATCACAGAATTTTGAAAATGGGCACACAATTCACTTCTCCCTATAGCACGTCATACGCAGTTTTAACTTTTTTGACGTAAAATAAAAAAATCTGTTTCGGAATAAAAAATAAATTACATGTGAAATAATGTGTCATTACGTTGCGCCAATAATGCGTATTCAGTATTGTACTTTTCTTAAATCAAGGAATCTTGTAGATACAGTTAAAATAACATTCTAAGTAAATATATTTAGGTTTATTCTACTCGCAGAAATGTCTTATGATAATGCGTTTGAAACGTAAGTGGCAAAGTGTCTGCAATTGAATCTGATACGTGGCCTTCGAAAATTAATTATTTTTATGTGTAATGCTTAAAGAAAGAAAATAGATATTATTATTCTGACCTGAATTACTGCAATGAATGTCAAGAAGTAGATCTTCATACTTTATTTCAAAAACGAAATAATACACTTCTAACCATCCTTGATCGTTAACCACTCGTGTGTGTTTAGCGGTGAAACCTCACAAATTATAATTTTCAGGTAGGTTGAATTGATATGTAAACATACCAGCACCTTTGCATCGCAATCAGTCATCAAGATAGAACGTCACTCCCACTGCTTCAATGCTGTGCGAAGAATGTCTGGAACAGTGGCATCCAACACATCGAAAACGCCCTGACTAATCCAGTGTAATCCCTAACCCGCGTCCACACCAAATCCGCACAACGCATCAATGGTCAGCGTGAGATAGGCAACCGAGCGGCTTAGCGAGCGGCTTTAAAACCGTCCCATAGTCCTGAATTATATTTTCAATGCACTTCCACCGAAATTCATAATGGTAAGTACTAAAACATTCGGGGATAACCGTGGCGCTTGGAGTGCCTTATAATTGGAGCGTTTTCAGAAATCGCCGCGCGGGCGGGCAGCGCTCCACTCGGACGTTAACTCGAACCCGAGGGCCCCGCCCTTCTCCCGGGCGGGGGCCGATGACCCCCCTTCCGAATTCGCTGTTTGGAGGGCCTCGCCGGTCATCGGCGCGGGCGTCACGAGCGAGAGGCGCAGCAGGGGAGTGGAGTGTGAGGAGCAGACTGTGGGGCGGATGTAGACAGGCGGGGTGTGGAGGCGAAGGACGGGCCATGGCAAGGGTGACGGAGGGTGAGGAGGTGTGTAGGATGGCGAAGGTGTGGACGTCGCGAGCCGAAAGGCGCAGGTGGGGAGGATTACAGGAGTGCGCAGAGAGGAGAAGCGGAGGGGCAGGAATGGAAAGGTGACATCATAGTAGGAGACGCGGTGCGGGGAGGATTATAGAGGCAGAGAGGGGAAGTGGAGGGTGTAGAAGGAAAAGGGTGACATCATAGTAGGAGGCGCGGGTGTGGGAGGAGGAAACGAGGTGAGGTGTGTAGGAAGACGAAAGGGTGGGCTCAGTGCGGCTTGGGGCGGCGGAGGGAAGGGACTGTAAGAGGGCGAAGTGCGAGGGGCGGGGCATGAGGCGAAAGGGCCACCACGAGTGGGAGGCGCGGTGGGGGGAAGGATTGAAATGACAAGGGAGAGGGGTCAGGAAGTGTGAGTGTAAGGCGAAGGTGAAAGCCTAAGGTGTGGGGGTGGGAGGAGGGATCAAGTGGAGTGGGAGGCAGAAGGAGGGCGAAGGAGGGCCTGCCACATGGTGAGGGAGGGGGCAGGGTGGAGTGAGAGGGTGCAAGAGGGGCGAAGGAAGGGCCCACGGTGAGAGGGCGAGTGAGGGCGGATTGGGAGAGCCCGTGGCAACGGGGACGAGGGACGGGGTGGACGTGGTCGCAACCGACAAAGAGAGCGCGGCAGAAGGGGCGTTTATTGAAACAAAACGCGGCGCAAAGGGAAAACGCCTGCGGTCAAGTGGAGCGTGCGCGCGGGGGCGTTTATGAAGCGAATTTCGTGGACGTTGTCCCTAACATGTGTAGGACTAACTTGTGAGAGATGAAGTATCCCTGTTGCGTCGTTGTGCAATAGAGGAAATGTGGATTTAGCAGTTGAGGATTTTCAAGTTTGGTGATTCTGTTCTACACAAATCTATTTCCAGCGCAATGCAGATCTAAGGTTGTATATCATCCGAATTGAACAAGAAAAATCTGATGGCATTTCTCATTTATCATAAACAAGCACTTGATTTTATTTTACTCCTATTATTTTTTTCCTTTTTATATGTTCAATTTGATGATTGTTGCTATTTGTTTTATGTAGTATTAATATTCTAATAAATTATGCATTGGCATACAGAATGTTTGTAGTATATGCTATAAATAAAAAATATTCTGACTAATTTAGGAAAAGTTTCAAGTATATATACGAGTAGAGAGAATGAAATGTTTTTACTACAGGGCAGAAATCATTTAATAGGTGTAAATAATAGAGGGAGGGGCTTTTAAATGGTTGGTACTTTTTCATTTTTTTACGAAATTTTGGAGGAAGACAAGTTTTATTTTTCAATGGAAACTACTTTTGTTTTTAATCATAAGGTTTAAGTCAAAAAGATGACGAAGTCATACTCCCATCTTAAAAGTCAAACGAGTAATAAAACAAAATTTTAAATTTTTTTTAACCCTATTTTTTTCCTTTTCACAAAATTTTTTAATCCCGATAACAATTTCCCAAACCCCGGACCCTTTAGGGGAACAGAAAGGGTTGGTTTTGCGTTTGTTTGTTTGTTTTTTAGATCTGGGGAGACCCCAGGTGAAAGATTGGGGGTATTTCGATTGTTCCCTCTTTGCCTTTCCCCAGAAGAAATGAAATTTGTTCTTTTTGATATTTGTTGTCGTTTCGACATTGCATTTCAAAAACCCAAAAGTGTCAGAAGATTAGGCCCCCCCATTTCACAAAAAATTGAAGGGGCGCCCAGCTTATCTGCACTGGCTTCATTTCAACAGTGAGCTCGGCTTTTTTTTCAGGGTTTTTCTTCCGTCGGACGTTTTTTTATTATTTCCTATTCTAATTTATTTGTTTTTAAAAATAACAAGACAGGTGTTGTTCCCGTGAATGGACTCGGGGTATTTGCAAAAACATGAAAACGGTACATTTGCACTGTTGTTACCTGCCTCTATCGGGTTTTCAATCGCAATACCCTTTGCATTTAAACCTTTATCACCCTTCGTTATTTGCACCCTTTTAATACGTTTTCGAAGTCTTCCACGCCTGCCCCACGCCACCGTTCCAATCTCCTTTGTGTCTTCAATGCCATCCCTCCGTTCCGCCATCTTTCCCTCACCAATCCCCATCGACCGTTCTGAAGAGCGGAGCTGCAGCCCCAAAGGCGCAATTTAAAATGAAAACATACTTAGAAAAGAAAAGGGTTTTAATATAAATTCCCGAATTTTATATATTCATGAATTTATATATAATTATTAACACACAGTTAATTCTTTTTTAAATTTCCCTGTTTTACGATTTTTTTGTCATATTCTGTCCTAAAAAGATTTATAATGTTTTTTTTTTTTTATTTAATAGGTAATTATTACAGCCAAATTAGAAACTTGATCCATGTGGCAGGGGAAGGCCTTTTAAACCATTACAATCCCCATTCTACCGAGTTCTAACCTTTTGCCTTTTGGATTCACCCCCGGTTTTCCATCGCCCAAAACCGCGGGGAAAAGAGACCTGGTATGAGGGGAAAACCCCCCAAGGGGGAAAAAATGGTCAGAAGCCAGTACAGCTACTCTATCCGGTTTTTTGACTATTTATTTATTTGGGGGGGCGTCAGGCATTCTCCTTCCAGTGTTTGGCCTCCCCCACCTGAAAAAAAACAGCACCACAGAAAATCGTCCGACCAACGCCTCTGCCCTAACATTTCCGATTCCCACTTCCCTTTCCCCCCCTAATGCTTTATTTTGGTTTTTTTTTATTTTATTTAATTTAATTTATTTAACTTTTTTTAATTTAATATATATATATATATATATATATATATATATATATATATATATATTTTTTTTTATTGACTTATTTATTTTTTTATACTTAAAATTGATACAATTTATAATTTTTTTTTTATTTTTTTTTTTATTTATTTTTTTGTACTGTTTACAAACCCTAACATAACTTACTGACTAATTTAAATTTATTGTTAGTTTATTGATTTATTAATATTTCTTCCAGTCTAGGCTCTGCTCGTACTAACCACGCTGTTTTCCCACTTTAATTTCCGTTTTCTAGTGGTCCGAACCTTCGAGAAATGTTCTATTTTTTTATGAAATTAGCTCTTTTTTCCCTAGAATGTTTTGGGCGTTGTTCCTATGTTGGAAGTAGTAATTTCCCCTTCCCATCCATTTTCCCCCCAAATTTCGGTCATGCAAATTAAAAGGGTATGGATCCAGTCTTCCCATCACCGCAAAGCACACAGATGCCAACCCTTCGAGTCCTTTTAAACTACGTTGCATCCACCCCACCCTTTTAACCAAGCGTATCCCTTGCGTCCTTTTTCAGGTGTTTAGTAACGTTGCCCCCCTAACGGACTCGTGAATTTGGGAACTAGCGAACGTTTTCGGCCGTTCCAGGATCTCTTTCCTTTTTAAATCCGCAAGTCATCCGAAATTAACGTTCTATGTCACGGGGTTTCCCCATTCCCCCCATTTCCGGAGAAACGTTCCCAGACCTGAACGTTCCAGTAGCAGTTTTAAATTTTTTACGACCGAGCGTTGGTTGCTTCCCGTAACTCAATGCTATAATGTTGAGGCATTGGGTATTACTAATGATCTAATGACTAAATAACGATAATAAAGTCGGTCTACCTATCCGAGGTCGCTAATACTGAAGAACCCTAGCGTCCTAAGCCTAAGGGTCAGGGGTTTCGAACCCCCCAGGATGCTTCAGGGTGGTTTAACCACCATTACTTAATGAATTCTCGTTTTCCGTAGTAGTTAAAAAGGAATCAATTAAGAAAAATAAAACCCAAAAAATGAAGATGAGATAGATGAATGATGTAGAAATGATGGAATAAAAAGTAAGAAGAATCAGAGAATTCGAAAAAAAACATTAAAAACTCGTTTCTCCAACTAGTCATATTACAACAGCACAATATCTCGCATTAATTTTAAATGTGTTTTTATATTTCAGACAGTTTAAAAAAAGTGACTGCCATTCTTTTTTAGGTTTTCTTCATCCGTGGAAAAATTTGAAGAAAAATTTAAGTAGTTTTTGAGAAAAAATTGAAATTTCATAAATTTCAGGCCCAAAATTTCCCAAAATCCATTAGTTTTTTCAAAAAATAGAAATGACCTTTCAAAGAGCCGGGTTTTACAACAGGCTTTTACCAAAAAAATCATTTTAATTTTTGTTTTGAAATGTTAATTTTTTTCAATTTTCGAAAAAAGGGGATTCCCCCCAAATGAGTAGGCCACTTTTACCGTTTTGTACATAAGGGCGAAAAAATTTTAAAAAAAATTTTGGGAAAGGTTTTTGAAAATAATTAATTTAAAAAATTTAAAATTTTTGTAATTCCGGGAATACTACACAAAAATTTCACATTTTTGAAAAATTAGCGGGCCTTTTTTCAAGAACGAAAAGAAGAGATTTCATTAAAGGAAAATCTTATCTTTTAAAATTTTACTTGTAGGAAAAAAAAAGAAATGCACTTACAATTTTGGAAAATCAGAACATGGGGCCCGCAAGTTTGCATCCTTTGCGCAATCGAGGTCGTTTAATCAAAAAGGTATCTTTTTGAGAAAATTTTAAAAAATTTTTTAGGCTTATCGAAAATCAAAATATCTCAAAATCAAAAATCTGTTTTAAACTTCCAAAACCCGAGTTTGTTCAGATCGATCGGGGGTTTTGAGAAAATCGGCTGCGGTATACCAGTGTAGCCAAAAGAGGCAGACGAACGGGCAGACAGATATAGGTTTGGTTTAATGACGTTTCAGTAACAAGGGAAACACAAAACATGGTTTCTGGTTAATCCACATATTAAAGAAAATGATTTATTATATTTAAAAATAGTATTTATCTACTTTTTCGTTGCCAGAGTTTTCTCCCAAATTTTTTTCCGTTTTTCGGCTGATTATATAACATTATCTTCTGACAAAGTAAGTGCGAGAAAGCAAAAGCACATTAATTAGTTAAAGATTCAACGTCGCAGCTGTGGAAGACATCTTACTATCCTCTACAAAACGAAATCCCTCTTTCTGTGTATTTTGTCTAATACATGAAAGTATTCATACGAAAGTCACTTCATAGAATTTTAATGAACATATTTTTAATATAGTGATCTGTCGCTAGCTGTTTATTTAAATTATACTTTCTTTTACAAGATCAAAAATATTCCTGAGAATTTTTTATTTGCTTCTCAACTTATGAAATTTTTGAGAGACACGGAAATGTTTTGTTTCAGTTGCGTAAAATTTTTCATAGGGCTCGTGGGGATAAAAATACATCTTCCCTTCCTTGTAGTTAGTTCAGTTAGTCTGTGTACTTTCTAATGATGAAGACTAATATCCTTCCTTGTTCTATGTTTGGGCTGCGGTCCAAACCTGATGATACTGTATTTTTCCAAGATACTTGAAAGACAACTGAACTTTTCGTTCAATTGTTCATTTCTTGAAAACAATGTTCCATTTATATCAAAACCTCCTTGTTTTTCTACATTCTGTATTGGGTTTCTTGTACAAGTGTAGAGACTTTCCTACTGGTTTATTATCTATCTATAATTTTTTTACAATGTCTCTACTTTGGCCCTTTATAATGACAGCTAACACATTTGCAAACTCAAAACTTTTCTCTTTATTGTGCATTAGGAAATGCTGATACTTATGTATTTGATGTCTGTTTCCCCTTACTCTGATGATGCAGTTTAAAACTGTTATACAAGGGGAGAAATGCTCTCTTGTCGAACGCCTATGCATATTTGTAAGGATTGAAGTTTTCCCCAAGGAAATTAACTTACTGTTTGTCTGTGAAGTGTATGGATAAGTTATCTGATGTTCCTTCTTTCCCTATCTACAGCCCAAAGATCCGAACACCTTTTTAACCAGCTTGGAGAGAAGCAGTTTACAGGTAGTCGTGATATTATTGTTAGTCACACATTCCGCGAATAGGCCCCGATATAAGTTCGTTTTCCTTTGCCTTTAATATAATTTTCAATCTTTCCACGGTCATTTAATGTTATTCCGCATACGTAGTCCAAACACATCTTAAAAAAATGAAGTGAAGTAACATTACATCGTAAAAATACAACAAGCGCTTAAACCGCGCGCCGGGTTCAATATTAACTTCATTCTCTGGGAAAATTTTTGATAAATCTTTTAACGTTTGTGAGTACATGAAAAAGCATTATCAGTTTTTAAACTGGGTGTATACGAGTAGTTTTCAATAGAGTAGCTCAAATAGACCAAAGTACTTCTAAGTAAGATTCCGATATTCATTAATATTTTCAAACTAGAGGAAATTGCAGAAGTTCACTTTTTTTTATTTCTACATCGTTATTATTATTCTTATATATGTTTATTTTCATTGTAATTGTTTGTCAATGTTAGTACTTTAAATGAATTCATGAACAGTTGTTTCAAAATATTCGTAATTATGGGAAAAAATTCTTTAATCAATGAAGAAACTTAATCAATTACAACGATCAACAATAAGAACAATACCTATGCAAGAAATCTCTATCTGTTGTAAACTGTACCACATGCTCTAATTTCATATGTGCGCCGCACGGTATAATTGAGATTGTTCTGATGACGACAGCATCGTTTTTTGTCATGAACAGAAAGTATGATATCTGAAACTGCAATAAGACATACTGAGAAGGATTATATTCCGAGAAATTTGTATGACGCGTTATCAACGGAAGAACAATTCAGTCATCTGACAGATCGACCTGGTATGCTGACAGTTAACGAAATTACACACCTGACATTTGCCCTGGTTAACAGGCAACTTCTTCTTCTTCTTCTCTAACAGGCTTCTTGCATGGCGGTGGGGGAGCACGGAATCTCTTTTTTAGGAGGTGATTTTTTGATTTAGGGAAAAAATCAAATTTTTTAATTTTAATTGTAAAATAAATTTTACAAATTTTTGTGTCTATTGATGAACACCCGTTTTGTTCTTAGTACATTTTTTGATTTGATCCTTTAATATATCAATTTTATTTTATTTTTCTTTCATTTGTTTTTAAATTTTATATTATAAATTATGCCTGATATACAAGATTAGCCTTTCAGGTGAAAAACATGAATCTTTATTTCATAATGTTATAAATAAATCATTAATTTACATTTCGAAGTCAAAACATAGATTCGTAGAAAGTGTTTTTGTTTTGTTTTGTTTTGTAATGTGTTTTGTTGTGTTTTTTTAATTTCATGGCAACCTGAATAACACCAAATGCGTTGCGCATGTTCGAGACTCGAAACACCTCATGTAGCGTTGATTTTAATCTAGAAAACAATCAGTAAGCCTCCTTGCCTTTGATTCCCCTTCTGTCGCCGATGTCTCTCGTACTTTCCCTGCATTGCTAGTTGATTTTTCATCCTCCAATCGCATTCCGCGCATCGTCTTCACGCCCTGGAGACTCCGATGTCCGTTGCTTCCGTTCCTTTCTCTCCCGTCAGCGCTTCGCCTTCCCTTCCTTCCTGCCTTCCGCTCCACCGCCCCGTGCGCCCTGACAGCCGTGTCTCCGCGCGCCCGATTCACGCCAGCTGCAGCGGACTGCCGCTGCATGGAATCGATTGAGGAGCGGCGCCGGCACCAGCGGCAGACGGGACGCTCGTATTCCTCCCCTCCCCGCCCAGCGACACTTCCTGCGTTCTGCCCCACCTCTACCCCTGCCTCCACCTGCCCCCCGCCCGCACCGCCCCAGCCGCCGCCGCCGCATCGGCTCCTCACCCCACCTCTTCACTTGCCATCCACACATCGCGAACACGTAATCTCTGACTGCGTCAGAACATGTACCTGCCAAACAGCAGTGCAAGACGTGTTTTACAAATTAGAACAAATGTCTCTTGTACAGCTTCGTTTTAAGAGATTATATATTCAATGGCGAACAACAATCATCTTCAAAACCTATATGCTCGAAAATTTGTAATGTTTATTCTGTACATTAGTGAAGTGCCCGGTTCACCTAGCATATGAAATGGTACCCGAATTTCGGGCACAGAAAAAGTGAAATAATTCATTACCTCGTGAACACCTGCCACATGTTTGTACTAAACGATGCTTTGGTTTGGTGATATCGCAACACAAGCATACTAATGAAGGGTGATTAAACAGTGGATAGGAAATTTGAAATGGATGTTAAAGTTATTCATATATTATTCTAAAGTTTCGTACCCCCTAACATATGTAATGTCAGATTATGCAGTTCAACGTGTTTGAATTAAATTTAAATGTTTGTTATATGATTTGAGGGTGCATAGTTCAATTTGTTTTTAAATATTGTTGTTCATAACTTCTAAATTAAGATTTATGGGAATCATCCATGTACTTATACATGATCAAAAGATGATTTTGAGAAGCAGAGACATTCTGTTATATCATTAATAACCTGTGTGCAAACACTCTGGTTTAGGGTACTGGCATGTCTACAAAAGTGTATATACGCAAAAAGACGAAAGCATCAAAATTGTTCCTTTTGAATGTGTCTGAATAAAATTTAATTGTATTTATATTGTGCACGTACTGAATTTTAACGTCATTCTGATTTAATTTTCTCTGTATCCAAATTCTTAAAACCAACCAATTTTTTACACGAAACAACATATTTCAGAATATTCCACAGTGGTATTCTCGTTAATTGGAATTTGAAGGAGGGACATGAATAAGCCTGTTACGACAGGCTAAGAATCAACATTCTAGACGAGTAATCATTCTTTTCACGTCCTTTTCTTGACTTCTGTACCACGGATAATTCGACCTAACTTTTCGTCCTATCGCCTCTTCTTCTGTACCGAATAATCAACCTGTTTAACAAATTGATGAATCATTAGTTTCATATTGAAATTAACATATATATATATATATATATATATATATATATATATATATATATATATATATATATATAAAGTTGTATGTCAGACAAATTAAAACTGTGTAAAAATTACAATATCTACATCACATTTGAAGGCCCTACAATACTTTCATTTCAACAAATCATAAAGATACACATTTTTAATGGTGGGTCCTTTGACTGAAATCCTTTCTAATTGAAACACAATTTTCAAGCACGCATTATCGATTGCAAGTGCGAGAGCAATTGGTCTCTTGTTTCTCAGACACTTTCAGAGAGAATTTTAAGAGGAAAGAAGATTAATGTATTTCATTCAGTCATTAAATGTAACTCCAGCGTTATTGAATATGTTGCATAATTTTGCAGAATATATTATATTAAGCCTGAACAATCCCTTTCGGGCAAACGCTTCTTGAAAGTCAGAGATAGTTACATATTTAGATATTTACTCAGTCAAAAACAGTAAAAATTTGTGACGTATGGGGCAATGATCTGTGGACGCTTTCTTGAGTTTCTGAATCCCTTCCTAACAATGTAATTATCAATGGTTAAAAGAAAAAGTTAAAAATTTAATAATAATAATAATAATAATAATAATAATAATAATAATAATAATAATAATAATAATTAGTTAAGTTTAAGTTTAATAGTGAAGTAGTCGATTCTGAGTAACTATCAGAGCAGCCACTTCTCATGTTAATTTTGAAGAATATTGTATCATAATTATTATGAATAGACCTGGAAAATTGCCTCAATCAGAGATTCTCAAATGATTGCAATCTAGACACATAACAAAAATGTTTAAAATACGCTCGTAGTAAAATTTTTGTAAGGAAAGATTTCAGCAATTATCTTTTATTATTAACAATTATCAAGAACTTTTAAATGTATTGAAAAATAGTTTACATAGTAAGTAATTGACATACCATGAAAGCTAGTCGTATTTATGTTCTTTCTGTTTTCACAACTTAAATTTCTTTTTCATGAAAGTTGTCCCCATGCATCCTCCAAGTCTCCAGTATTTCTCTGCAGAGATGCATATACGGTATGCGCACCTCGATAGTATTCAGCATGAAACTGCTTATCGTACACGTAGCAATCGCTAATCTGCTGGTAACGGTTTTTTTCGTCCGTCTCTGCTTTGAGGCAAATGAGGTTTCGTTGTTTCGATCTGTGTAACGAATAACTTTCCCTCCGGATCCTGCCAAGACATTCTAAGGGTTGCTTAGAAACTAAGTTTTGCGGGGATCGGTTGAGCATCTCGCTTATTTGAGGCTTTAAGGCACCTGAATATGTGGTTAGTAGCTCAGTAGATTCCTCTCGATAAGAATCGATTGGCACTAATTTTGGCTTTAACAATTAGAACATACTGGAACGATTCTGGAGAAAACGCAATTGAGTGTATTTCAATGCGCAGTAAAACGCCATGAATTACTATTATATGCACCTGCAGCAGCAGCGTAAACGCCATGAATTACTATAATACTAGCATAAATGGGATATCATCGTTACGACTTGATTCAGGAGGTTCAGGATAATTGAAAGTAAATTTCTAATCAAAAAATGTAAAAAAAGTCTGTCACTATTTTTTCATATAGTTTTCTTTGTCGGAGGATTAAATATCCATACAATTGTTCACTATTCAACATTTATTACAGTATGGCTAGGCGTAGAGAGATGTTATGATGCAACGCGAAAACTGGCGATTTTCGGCACAAAAACTCTTATTGCCGGCGCCCCGGTGACGAAAAAGTGGATAAATCTCGTTGCTAAATTTAGGAAAATTAATTATCTAACACGTGATGTAGCCAGAATTCATATTTTGGGGTTCTTGATAGCGGAAAATCGATTGACGGCAAAACGTTTGTCCGTCCGTCTACCGTCTCTCCTTTGTTCGTCCGTCCGTCTGGCGGTCTGTCCGTCTGTGAGCAAAGCTAGCGCCTAAACCGTTTATCCTATTTTCTCCAAAATTGATATTCCCCAGTCGGTCTGACTGATGTCACGGTCCCTTGAATTTCAAACTGACGTTTTAATTTTGGGGGTATATTACATGACTCCTGGGACATTTTCAAAGTTTTCATAAAAGGTCTCCATCGTTTTTTATTAAATTGTGTTGTTGGATAGGGTAAAGAAGGTTACAAGAATGTTGCGGGTCAGATGTTCGTTAAAAAGTCTGACTTTTCCAAAATTCCAGAAGTTCAAACTTTTTTCGGCGTTTCCTACAACTACTATTATGAAGATAGAGATTTTTAATCGAATCTGTTCTTAAAGATTGATTATGAAAGAATATCATGTACAATGTTTCAAAATTTTAGTATTTTTCGCGTAATTTTGCGTGAAAATAGGGGAGAAAGTAGCGCTGTTTTAGCACTACCGTAGACATTCTCGCAAAAAGGGGAGAGAAACAAATGTAATGCTGCGCGAATTCTCGGCAGAAAAACCCCTGTATTACAGGACCTGAGCGAAAAGTTGGATAAATCCAGTTGCTAAATTTAAAAATGCAACCGAACCTGCTACCGGACTACAATAACGTGTAAGTAATAATAATAATAATAATAATAATAATAATAATAATAATAATAATAATAGTTGCTATTATTAATATTATTAGAATTGATACTATTGTTACCATTATTTAAAAATCTAATGTCTCGTATATTGGGACCACACTAATAAAGCCATAACTAAAATACTGCGTTACATCCTTTATCCATTAGCAAAAAATGCACACAGGAGCGGTCGATGGCTAATTATTTATCGACGTACCGTTTGAAGCGGCAGCAACCCCTTTTGGTGTCAAAGAGGAGCGCGGTGAACGGGCAGCGGTGAGAGGCAGCTGTCACGTCACTCGCATCGGCTTGCAAACGGATGCCCTGACCTCGTTGACCTCTTACTACGTTGTGTTAGAGGTCGAAAACTACCTTGTTCATTCCACCAACCAAGTCAGCAATTTTAATTTCTCGGAGTAAAGACGACTACTGGAGGTATCCTGCAAGATGAATTCGCAACAATAACGATAGAAACGGGGACTGTATACCCACTCACAGAATATGGGCGATGCCTGTGCGGCCAAATCTGGCTTTTCCACAGCTGGGACAACCTATCGCTGGACACTTGACCAATCCTGGCGTCAGGCGTATCCGCTCTTATCATTGGCTTTTGCTCCAAGTTTCAGACGTCCCCTTCCTCCTCCAGATTTTCCTCCTAGTTATCTCAAAGGGCGGAGCAATTTCTGATGTCAGTGACGCTGCCTCGCTAACGTGAGCAGGGGTAACAGGAGAGGAGGGTGAGAGGAAGTAGAGGAGGTAACAGGAGAGGGCACAGAACAAAACGGATTGGGCGCCGGGCGCGAGGATCACTCCGCCAATTGCACTGGACGTTGGCCCTGAACACCGTGGACGCTGACGAACCAAGGGCAGCGGGTCACGGGAAGGGCTGTGACTTTTTTATCGAGTTCTTTACCATGAAAATGAAGTCTAATTTATGGTATCTAATATTGTGAGAAATTTGTGTCAGATTAAATTAATAGTATTGAAAGTTTTGTTTCTTACAAACTATTTTAAAATGCTAATGGTTCTAAAGCAAGGAACACTAACTATTACATAATAATTTTCGGAAACACAATATAATACATTTACATAATATACACATTTCTATCAAGCAAATTGAAATTCATGTTCACGTATTTAAAACTTGTACTTTGACATTATTACGCCTTTATTAAGGAAATGCAAGTAATACACACATTTTATTACGCATTATGAAAATGTAATCGCCCATTTTTCTATATGAGCAGGTGCATGCAAACAGTGATTTCCTTAATCAATTAAAAATCACTCCCTGGGTGTCCTAAGAGATTATCATTGCAAAATTGCTATTGTTAATATTGTTTAGACTATTTGTAAAATTGATGAAATTTTTAAAAGTGATAATCGGTGAAAAGGAACTAGGGAACCTCTCATTAGAAATATTTTCGAAAATATAATTGTCTTATTTTTCATATATTTTTCAAAAGTTGCTATTTTTCTGTTACACTGCTGAGAAGATTATATATCCCTTCCAGTGATATTTATATTTATTTATTTATTTATTTATTATTTATTTATTTATTTAAGGTAATATACAGGTAACAGTACAAATCTGATATGGCCTGAATAGGCGCTAACATAATTAATTATTTTCAACGTATCACATTGCATATATTAATAGCAAAATTGTAATAATTGATATCTTTAATAAATAGCTAATAATATAAACAGCAAATTTTAATTCTTTTAATTTGTTAAAATCTACACTGAAGTTATATTTTCTAAATATTTTGAATAACCACGTAGTAAAAAAGAATAAATTTGAAAACCTTAAATGTTACGAATCAATGTAATTTTCTTAAAACGAGCTATTAAGAAAGAAACAAAACTTGTTTGGAATAAACTTTAAAGAGATTGAGTATTTAGTTAAAAATTTCAATTTCCCGGGGACAATTTTCCAATTAAAATATTTAAGCGGAACTTTATTTATGTTTCGAATCGTTATCTTTCCAATTTATGTTAGGTTTTGTATGACCCCAGAAACAGTTTCTGGGGTGTTTAGTTCGATTCAAGAAGCTCTCCGCAATTAAAAACACCCGGGAAACCTTGACACGGTTATCGATATTGAAGTAAGAAAGGGTTTTTTATTCACAGGAAACACACCGTCCTTGTTTCTAACGATTAATTGTGAAATAATTTTAGCCATTGTAAGATATACGATGACAAATAATTTGTGCTCATAAGACCCCAATATTGAATGCATATCGAACCTGAAAATACATTTGGTTTTAGATCAACACGGAAAACACAAGAGATTCAATGAGATCCAAGTTCTCAAATCTGAAAACTAAACTACAGTCTTTATTATTTTCACGAAATGAAACTTCATACCTCCTTTAATAATATAAAAGAACTGTGTATTGTGCTCAAATATCTTGTCAATTACATAGTGCAATATTATTCGCAAAATTTTCTGAAAATTAGTATAAAAGTCAGTTAAAATATTTTTATTAATTACAAGATTAAAGTATAAAACAGTAAAAATGACTAATTTTAAAATGAAATAAATGACAAAGACAGTGTTACATCAAAACGCAAAATTAGTTATAAAAGGCATGTTAAAAATCATCCCCTTCACGCGTATTAGATTTATAAATCCATAGCTAAGAAAGTTTAAAGAGTTTGCGGAGGACAGTAGCCAGCATCTCTTCTATAGTCGACAAGCTATGCCTTCTTCGGCTCTTTCATTATCGCAGTGCACAGGAGCATGCTTTACAGTAAGGTCTGTTCTTCATTTCTGGGGATAGGGTGGGAACTGCACGAGATGTCCGTGCAGAAGTGGCAGTGCCTGACCCGAAGGTGAATAACAATTCTTGCCTCGGCTTAGAGCCACGGATGACCACGACAAGGGTCTTATGATCCTTGTGAGTTTGAAAAGAGTTCTCCACTCTGTTTGCACTCAAAATGCATCGTTGCATAAAATCTTGGAGTAAGAGTAGATATTACCATAAAGATGTCTTTCTGGCTTCTCGAGGCCAACTTTACTACCTAGTCAGAGGTTTCATTTCACTTATCCCCACGTGGCCAAGGACACAGGAAAAACGTAATTCAAATGATGGAGAATTAGCTGATATCTTCGATGTATTTGATGTTGGATATATGATGTCAAGGTTTTACTAGGAGAAAAGAGGAAATGGACGACAAGGCCGTAGCTTCCGGGGTTTCGAAGGGCCTTTATAATTTTAATATCCTACAGAAAACCCCAAACATAAAAAATCACAGTGGTCGTTATATGACCTTGTAGTTAAAAAAGAGACATTAAAAATATATACAAAAAACAACAATTACCAATTGTCAAAGAAAATTTCACATATTTGAATTCAGACTTTCAATAATCGTTGCCTAATAAAACCTAAGGACTTTATTTCCCTGGGTAAAATAGTATTATAAAATGGAAATTTATTTAATCAAAAATGAAATTTTATTGCAATGATATTCATTGTAGCCAATACATATTTTATTCACACTTTCTCTATTTCGTTGGTAAAATAAACATATTTATTAAACTGAGTACCACTGAATTTAATAATGTTCTTTCATTACAATATTTCCATAGTTTTTTAAGCTGAGGAACAGTGACGGAAAATAATTGGCCTAATATTGAGTTAAGACTTCATTAAATATTTTACTATATTTTACATTCTCGAATGCGCAGCACACTACAGAAACAATGATATCAAGTAAAAATAGTATTTAGGGTTTGAAGGAAAATTCGGCTTTTAAATCACGAACTCCAAAAAATATTTCCAAAAGACTCTCGAACATGTATTTATTTTAGACTCGTTGTAGGAAAAGGACCTTGTACGCATGGTACCGCAAAAAAATTAAAACATTACTGACTTCTAAATCAATGTATTCTTTTTCAAAATTGATATTATACTAGCAAGTTCATTGGGATTCTGAATCCAAGGATATTCCAATATTTCTGGAGGGTACGTTACATTATGCTCATATTGCATTATTGAAACTTTCTGAAAAAGAACTCTTTCTTTTTACTTTACCTCTTCTTTCTGAATACACTATACCGTTATTACAAATACTGTAGTAAATGTCACCTTTATTACTATCTCGGGGATTTTTCAACATTACAATTACTAATCTGTTTCAAATTTCTCATGAACTCTTTACTCTTCTTCTCGGTATAACTAATTCTACAAATGAAGTTATAAAAAATTGTATAAATGTTTTCCAAATTTAGAAAATTGCTTTGCAGTGAAAGCATACAAATTTTCCGTGAACGCATAATCTAAATTTTCTCATATATTGACTGCACTTTCTTCTTAAGGAGTAGAGAAAGTTACGTAATGCTACGCGAAAAAACGGCGAATTGTCGGCAGAAAAACGCATATTACACCGCACTTGTGACGAAAAATGGATAAATCCATTGCTAAATTTAGAAAAAATCCTCCAAATCGTGGTGTAGCCAGAATCCATGTTTTGTGGGTGGTTGATAGCGAAAAATCGACTGACGGTAAAATGTCTGTCCGTCCGTCCCTGAACAACGCTAGCGGCTAAACCGTTCAGCCGATTTTCACCAAAATTGATACTCCCAATCGATCTGGCTGATGTCGTAGCGCCTTGAATTTGAAACCGATATTCAATTAGGGAGAGGTACTTACATGTAGCCTGGGACATTTTTCAAATGTTCAAACAAATGGCTCCATAATTTTATTACATTTATGGCTGGATAGTGGGAAGTGCATTTAAGAGAATATTGCAGGTCCTGTTCGTTGTAAACTGATTTTCGTAAGTATTCCTACAAGTAAAATATTGAAATTTGAGATTTTCCCTTGATGAAATTTTTTCCTTAAAGATAAGATTTTTAAATAAGATCATGTGAAATTTTTTCGAAACTTTTAGTATTTTCAGCATACGTTTCCGTGAAAATACGGGTGAGAAAGTACCTTGTTTTAGCATCACTAGTATTCTTTAAAACTGTCCTACTTCTAGACATTAGCTCTTCTCGAATAATTGCAAGTCCCTTTCCAGTTTTATTATGACAATGTGGTACTGAAGTACGCATGAGGAAAAGTAAAAATATTGTACTTTCTTTCTATAGAGAAAAGTTCGCATTCTATTAACATATAATTATATTATATTAATATATTTAATATTCCCTGTATTATACATTTTATATTATATTATATATCACAGTATATTTAAACATAAAAAGGATTGACCTCTGAAAACGAAAAAAATATATTGAAACGATTATGTTCTATTTAGCATAGGTTTTATTATATTTAACTACTTTTCTAAGTGGCAACTGAAACAGAAACCGCTTTAGCCGAATGGTTAACGTCATAGGTACGCTGTCAGCTTGCTAACGTTGTGAGTTCGAATCCAGAAGGTGATTTTTTCTTCTGTTATAATGTGATTTCAGTAGTAATATGTCCAATATTTTGTAATTAATATTATTTTTTGAAAAGACTTAGGGGCCCTAAAAAGGGCCAGTTTTGTCGTCCATCAGTACGACGACCAGAAGCCTCCGTTCTGTACTATCTGACCGAGGCGCTGGTCATCCTATTTTCGAGGAACTCTATATATTTTTGAAAATTGAAAAAGTTAACTTTCAAAACTACAAAATTGAAAATAGAGATCTTACTGGTTGAAAACTCTTTTCCCAATTCATGTAATAGTATAATATTGCGGAGCAGTGACATTAGAGAAGAAAGTATGTGCTGTTGTTGTACAACTACTTCGTTGTTTACATTATAAGCATTATAATTTCTTTAAGAAGCAATCAATCAACTATTTGCAGATAATTAAAATATTGTTAGCATTATATCATTCAAGTTTAGGTTACAAGTTTTCATGAATAACGAATGCAAATTTGTCCGAAATTCTCTAGTTGTGTTAATTGGTTTTAAAATCACACAGTTACTTCCTTAATACTACGCGGTTCTGTATTTCAAACTGGTGTTTCACGACGAGTTACAGTTCAGTCTTATCGCGTAATGTAGAGATCACCTTGAAGATATGGGAGGGGGGGAAAGATAAGTGTTCGCAGGATAGAAGCTACTTCGCGAGCCCTACACAAAAGACATTCGAATCGAAATATTTCTAACTAGAATCAACTATAGAATAGTATCGCGCTGATGATTCCACATTCTTATCAAGAATGTGAGTTTGCTGTAACCTGAAGTAAATGTTGTATATCATAAGAACAATAAATGTCAAGATAGAATTCATTCTACAACACCCCTCATCGGTGCTGTAAGGTACCTCTGTGATAGCTCCGTGGATTAAACGGGTAGTAGATAGAGGAATGGACGCCAGATCAAATCCTGCCGAATATATTTTTTTTTACCTGATGCCTGGAACACATTAATCACTATCATCACGAGAAAACATTCCAAAATTCTGCAAGGAGGAACAAACTTGTTTTGTAAACGATAATGTGATTATATTAAGATTGTGTGCTGGTATCTTGTATTCCAAGCAATGTGACGAAACGAAATTTGGAAGAGATAGCTCAAATATTAACAGTGTCTCAATTGCAATATCATTATCATATTTTTATGTAATCGTTAGAAATAATATGAAAAAGTCTGTACCAAGTTGTATAATCACTAGTAATTTATATATTTAACAGTTCTAGGATAATCAGAATCCTTAACAAGTCAGTGGGTTTATTATAAAATTTTGCAATAAAGGTAATTTCTTCGTTCTTTTATTAATTTAGAAAGGAATATGTCTTTTTTACACGTTTAACAAAGTTCCTTAGAGACTATTACGAACTCATTAAAATTACCATTTTGTGTTTGTGCCTTTGTGATAAATGCTAACAGAACGCATCCCTTAATTGTTTGTAACAATTGATAATTTTATTTCTTTTATGGTCTTCTTAAAATTTTTAATGTAAGTCTTCGGTAGGTGGAGCCACATTTCAAAATGTATTAACTCCAAAACAAATAAAGTACGATTTGACGTGGTCATGTGAAAGAAATCAATATTTTTTTATTATTATCTCCATTTTTAAATAAACAATATTTTGATACGGCTTATCTTTAGTGCGGGGTAGACTGAGACTAAGTGGTGACCATTCAATCAGTCCCAATTTTAACAAAGAAAATAAGGAATTTTAATTATTTAGTTATATCCAATGATTATTCGCCATGCTTGTGTAGGTGATCCAATGCACAAATCACCTGTCATTTAGTCTCAATATAGGAAAAACAAGGAGTGCGAATTTCGGATCTCAAAATGTCTGGGATAATGTCGTTCTTTTAAATCTAAATATTAAATTTATTATAAAATTCATAAATATGATAACGGAGTTACATAAATAAATATATTATCATGTATTGTTAAAAACATCAGTTGCCCTAATATTGCATTTTCCAGAAATTGTACTGCTTGAGAACGAATATGTTTAGAGAATATGATTTCTATTACGTCTTAAATGTTACTCTAGAGAAAATGGAGAAATTACAGAACAAACATTTCGTATTCGTAGATACATAGAAGGCTTGCAGATTACTGAGAGACCAATAACTCTCTCTGTAGCTGAAATCGTTTGACACCGGGTTTTAAATCGGAGGTATTGAGGATCGAGTTCTGCGCGATGCCTTTTTTTCTTCTGTTCCGCGTTCTGTTTTACCTAAGTCTGAGAATTAAAAAAAGATAAGAATGTTTAGCGGAAAATACTTGTATTTATTTATTGCTTATAAGATCTTTGTGAACTTTTATACTATATAATGTGTAATTAGTTTGATCCGCTTATTACAAATATTTATACAAATGTGTATTTATTTATATTTAGTTAGTAAGAATTTAACCTAACCTCGCTTGGAATTAAGATAGTGAACGTATTGTCATACATTTTGCATTCACTTCCAAAAAAGTTTGTCACAACTCTGTCACTTTTATGGAAATGAAATATGAGGGAAATGTTTACCCCGTTCGTTAGTGAGATCCATATTGTGACCTGATAACCCGTATTAATTGAGTACTAAAGATGTAATTCCCTTCGGGCAGGAATCAAACCCGCATCGTTCGATTTACGACCAGTTGCTCTGACCACTGAGCTTCCGACAAAATGCGTTTTACAGTTGGGTTCTTGGGCTCGTGTATTCCCCACGCATTTGATATTTGCCACCGCTGTCATCATTTACGTAAGTCAGTATGAGGGAAGGTTTGGACATTTAAGTAATTGATATCGAAGTTGTGACTTTTACACAACGTCGTGCCCAGATTGGACAAATTACTCGTTTTCTTGATTACATAATACATTCATATTTGGAATATGAATCATTTATGTAAAAAATAAACTCACCTTGAAATGACAATCAGTAATGCAGAAAATTCTCAGTACTGTTTTTTGTATCTCACCTTTTGGAACTGCTGTAACACGTTTAGATGGATTTTGAACTATGATAATTCGTTATCTCAGCACAAAACAAAACTTGTACTTCTCGTTTTACTTTCCGTATACGCACGAATATACGTAGTATACGTAGTATATTCGTATGTGACGTAAATACGTAGTATATTCGTGCGTATACGTAGTATAGAGAAAGTTATGTAATACAGCGGAAAATCGATTTCGCGATTAAACGATAATACACGTTTTGAGTCGAAAAAGCGGTTTTATCCCAAAACCCTCCGTCCATCCGTCTGTGATCACTACTAGCGCCTAAACCACGTACGATCCTTTCCAAATTGAAGAAACCCTGCTTTTCTGGCTGTAGTTGAAGCTTGAAATTTTGAAAATCTTTGAAATTTGGGGGTACTTACATGAAGCCTTTCGGACATTTTCAAAATTTTCTCAAAAACGGCTTCTAATTTTCTGGTAAGAATAGAGTAAAATACACTTAGAAGGATGACATAGTTCCAATTTTCATCGTTAACTCTGAATTTTCGAAAATTTTAAAGTTTGAACATTTTGGGGCGTCATCCTACAACTACAAATTGAAAACAGATTTGTCTTTCAAATGAAATTTGTTGTCCATAATTCGTTCTTGCATAACAATCATGTAGGCTTTCTTGAAATGATGGCATTTTTCGTGCAAAAGTGCAAGCAATATTTACAATTTTAAAGAATTGTTTGAAATGCAAACCTGCAATGAAACCGTTTTTCTTTTCTTACTATTAAAACGTTTCAAAACCGATTTTGCGAAATCGTACTTTTTACTGTTTCTTTCGTTGCAAGCAACATTCCTGTCTTCAGCTAGCAAAACTCAACAAGTATCACTCGTCAACACATCCTAATATGTAAAACATTGTATAAGTGACTGCGGGGAGTGACGTCATGTAGTTCAGGTGCTTGTTTGAAGAACTGGAAAACTCGAGTTCACGTCCTGGCCTGTTCATGCAACTTTTTATTTTTGACAATGTGTGAGATTTTAATTAATACTTTTCCTTTTCAATAATTTAAGGTATGCATTTACGGTTGTCGTTTGAGAGATTTCAAAAACGAATGAAGTGGTAACAGTGTAACATTTGTTATATATTAAGAAAACATTACCAATAACACGAGAAAATAAGAGTTTATTTTTATATAAATGTGAGTAGATGAACAAAAAGATAATAACTGCGTAATGATAGGTGATTTTTCTTGAAGTCAATAAATGTTTCTTAGATTCTAGTAATTACTTGCAGCAAATGAATTCTGAATGTCGGGCCGTGTCGAAACTTGTCTGCTAGCCCAACGTTATCACGTCTAATAATCTCACCTTGGGCAGAGGCGATAAGGGTTGAGCGTCAGGCTAGAACCGAAGCACGCAAAAATTACATAGTACTGAACTGAAACATTCTTAAGTAGAATTAACTATTTTATAGTGCCGCGTAGATTTCTTTGCTTTCTTATTGTCTCTTAGAGGTAATTTATTTAATATTTTAAATTGCAGAAGTGCGGAAATGCAATGAGTTTGAAGACAAAATTCGTAAGATTCTTAATTATAAGTTCACGGAAATGCTTACGTGCGTCTGTGTTTAGCGCAATCGCTTAGGTGCGTGGCTTCACAATAGAGGAACGCGTGTTCAAATCCCCTACGATATCAGCAGTTTTTTACTTGACGAGCAATGAAAATAAATTCCTAATAACGATGTCGAGAATGTTCTAAACATTCCTTTTCTTTGCAAGAAGATACCATTACAAAACTGCGGAAAGAATTTGATGTACTTTCGATTACTGGTCGTTTACCATATCATTTACTACTCCATATTTTCCTGTTCATAGGCCGTTTTTGTTTACATTGGTACGTTCGTTTCTCCAATCCCTAATACGAGTATTACGTCCTTTGTAATTAACTTTATTTATTTGTGTCTCACTGTTCTTTTGTCAAGTTTTTTTAGCTGAAATTTTCTTTGCTTTTAAAAATTAAGAAATGCCCTACACTTCCACTACCTAAATATGAAGAACTAGAGGTGCTACAGAATGGGACAGACTTTCTCGTAGCAAATGTTTATAATTTCCTTCGTGTGGACTGGTTTTAAGGTTCTTGCCAGCTCACATAAGGTTCTTGCCGTTCCAGCTGACATCTATCGCCGCACAAAATACATTTTTTGACATTTTCTCAACTTTTCGGTTCAAAATAGCTCTTTTTCACAGGAATCTATTGAGTTTTTGAAAAACTTCCTCTAAAGTCATTTGAAGCACTTCTACTCACAAGTTAAATAATCTATACAAATCTATTCAAATGCTCATATTAACAGCGTGAGAGGTATTTCAAAAAATTACATTTGTGTATTTTTTAAAAGACAATAGAATAGAGCAATATCTCGTTTATGTCATCGGATAGGCTGCATTTGGCATTACCCCAACCAAAAATTTAAAGAAAAAATTTGAAGCCGTTTTTGAGAAAATCTTGTTTATGTAAATTTATAAAAATTCAAATATTGCACGCCATAAATCTCTATCTTTAATTTTGTAGTTGTAGTAAGACGCCGCAAAATATTCAAATTTTAGCGATTTTTCAAAATTCGGAGTTAACCGTGACAATTGGACATATTCTACCTTTATAAGCGTATTCTGTTATAGAGTAAACAGTCCTTACAAGAAATTTACAGAAAAAATTTGGAGCCGTTTTTGAAAAAAAATTGAAATGTCCGGAAGGCTACAAATAGTCCCCCCAAAAATTAATGAATGTTTTTCAAAATCGCATAGCTTCAGCTCAGGCGAAAACGATAGGAGTTTCTTCAATTTGGAAAAAATCGTATGCATGGTTTAGGCGCTAGAGTTGTATCAGACGGACAGACGGACGTTTTGCTTCCAATTGGTTTTTTGGCATCACGGATCCACAAAACTGGAATTATGGCTACACCGCGTGTTAGAGGGACTTTTTCTCTTAATTTAGCAATTTTTTGATTCAGTTTTCGTCACCAGAGCGCGGCAATGATTTTTTCGCAGAAAATGCCAGTTTTTCACAGCATTATATAACATTCTCTGTACTACGTATATTACTCTGTATATACGTAAGTATACGAGAATGTAATATGAAGTGTTTGTTAACATGCGTCACGCAGATAAATTTTAAAGGAATAAGTTAGTGATGAAGTTGAAAAAAAAATTCTTGGTTTTAAAACCATGTATTTATATAATAAATATTCGATTATTAGTTGAAGTAAATATGTTTATCATGCCCATTTGCAACATTCTGAAAGGCTACATTGTTGTAATGATATTGATTAATAAACAAGTCCATTATTAAATATTCTTCTTAATCATTCATTCAAGAGTATGCTACAACTATTTTACTAAACAATGCCAACCGGATCCAAAAAAAAAGACTCAGGGTCACGTGCCCTCTCTTCATCCTAGAAAATATTCATTTCTCTCTCATAATGAACTAGTGGTAAACTAGTAATGAAGATGAAGATGAAGATCTTTTATTTATATAATATTATTGCATCAGAAACAGTTCTTTACCCTTAACTTGACGTTGAAATACTTGTTACATTATTTTAGGAGACACCAATAAGTCATGCAAGACTGGTAAAACAAAATGTTGAAAGGTTTGATTAGTGCATAATCCAAATAACTAAAAATGTTGGTGGATATCGTTTAAGACTTCGAGAACGGCTGCAAACCTTTGAATTCATACGTAAGCGATTTCCGCTTTTTGGGGTCAGCGTATCACTTGAAAAATAGGTAGAAAATAATATTTTTTGTATCTGTAACATTTAATCCAGAAATTAATAAAAAAATAAAAAAAGGAGACTCAAAATAAATAATGTAAAGTCAAGACACATGGTTGTAGGGAAATCTCGATATGATCTAGAACAGAAATAGGTATATTTCCAGTAGGAAAGGAATTTAAATATATCGGAGTGATTATTAGAGCAGGGGGATCTAATAATATTGACTTTATTAAAAAATAAGCTAGGAAGGCCAATTATTAGTAGACTTCATAATATTTTATAAAACAAAAAATTTTTGAAAGAAAACTAAGAGACAATATACAAGACAATGGTGAGAGCTGTGTTACGTATGAATCGGAAATGAATTAAAAATGATGCAATAAACTCTCAGTTAAATGCTATGAAAATGAATTTTTGGAACGATGTTGTCTGTATACTGTTTGATAGAATACTAAACGAAGAGATTAGACAGATAATAATGATTGAGACAAGTGATCGAAAAGTAGAATCAAACAACTCAATGGTATGCTGCAGAATGCATGCTGACAGAATATAAAACTATCTTTGAGTGAATCCTTTCGAAAGAAGAAAACGAGGAAGGCCAAGGAAATCTTGTAAGTACGTCATCGATTTGACAATGAAGGGTAGAAGAATAGAGGAAGATGCCTGACGGAATAAAAAACATTGGTGTGTAGATTGCGAAAAACGGTCATTAGAACTGTAAAATACTCGCTTAAGAATTAATAATAATTACCTTAAACCCGAAGTGGAAGATACCGGATGAAGAAGCCTTGTTATTATGTGCTGGCACAAGTAAGCGGGGCAAGATCTTGCCGGAATACCAAACCAAAACCAAAGTTACGTTCTTATTTGAAAAGATTAAATGAAAACAAAGAAAATTTGATTATTTTCGAGAGGGGAGTCCTTTAGATAACAAATATCAGATATTACTCTATTTGGTATTTATGATATTTGTAAACTTTGTCCATTTATCGGCATGATCGCTTTTTCAATGGGAACAACTATTCTTCCGAATTGACAGGTCGAAAACTAAATATTGTATTTAGGTAAAAAAAAGATGATTGAATTATGTTTTCGAAAAAATTTACGGGACTGAAGTGAAAAGAAAACTAACAAATAGTAAATTCACATTTCTTGTATGTTGCACCAATGAATAATGTCAATTCCACAATTAAAATCTATTTTCGATCCACCAATAACATATGTGGGTCTCTTTAACCTGGAAATCTTTCGCTTTAGCGGCGATAACATAATTCACCGGAAAGTGTTCGGCAGTTTATCGACGAATGACAGAAAATGTAATTACAATAGCCAGAAGGACTTCTGATGCAGTGTTTCAAAGGCGGATTTTTTTTAAAACTCCAGACATTTGTTCATCATTTCTCTCTCATGGTATGCAACATGTATTCTCAAGTTAATGTTAAAATATCTAGTATCACTTTCGGAATCCTAAGACTTAAGTAAAAGGAACGCTATGGTGACCCTGAAGATTTGGTTACGAACCCAACAACGATAACGCAGATTTCTCCTTCTTCCCGACCTTGCATTAAAGTGGTCGCCGAAGTAGCGACCAATGAATTATAAATTTGAGGTTATTTCGTTATTATTTAGATTTTCTTTGTAAAATCTCTGCGTGAGATATACTATATACGAACACAAGTTATCAATCAATGGGCAAATACATTTTAAAACGTTTCATTGTAATATAGTAGCAATGAGTTTCAACAATAAAAAATATTGTAGTTATAGTTTTAAAATTCAACCTTAATTCATACTATAGTACTTTAATTAAATTACTTTATAAATATTTATAACTTAAATGAAATTTTTCCAAATAAAAAATTAATTGCTTATTTTGTTTACAATATTTATTAACAATTCATTAAAATTATAAATATGCAGTGCAATATTACTGAAGATGCGTTAGTGAACACATATCAATAAATTGGCAATTTTGTATGAAATGTAAAAAAAGTATGAAAGTAGAAAAATTTTATTTTGCAACAATATTTACAGAACAGGATCCCTATTCATTTTCTAACGATTATCGTGACACAGATTTCCGAATTTTGACAAAATTTTGAAACATTATTAACAATTACAATTTTGAAATAATTTATGACAGGAGAATCTCTAGTGATTCTTAATGGATTAGCAAAAACAGTGTTTGCATAGGTCTGCTTATCTAGAAGAAGTGGGTGTAACATTCCGATGACGTGTAAAAAACTTTGTGTGCATTGCTCGTCTCTGAAAATAAAAATATCGTAATGTAAAAATATACTTACTATAATAATATAAATATATTAATTTATTGCGTTGGATTGGAAATCATACATAAATTACATATAAGTAATATATTGATATGCGTGTGTGTGTATGTGTGTATGTGTGTGTGTGTGTGTGTGTGTGTGTGTGTGTGTGTGTGTGTGTGTGTGTGTGTGTGTGTGTGTGTGTGTGTGTGTGTGGTTCCTCCAATGTTCACGCAATAGACAAAAGCTGGTGTTTCTACCTTTGCAAACATTAAGATATCAAAATATTATATAAGAGTCATATGTCGTTTTGATTCTACGCAAAAATCCTCAAAGACTAGGTATCACATATGATTTTAATATTTGCAGTAAAGAACTCATGTAAAAAGCAATCACCCTAACGTTAGATTGAAGAGGTAATTAATTGTGATCCCAAAACAAAAAATCAAAAAACATTCATTTGCTTACAGCTGCACTTACCAATCATAATGTCTGCAGTAGAAAACTTTCATTGTGACTAAATGAACTTTAAATACTTTAAGTTTATTTAGTATTTTACATATCAAAACTATTTTATTACAATATTAATGTCCGCGACCATATAGTATTTTTAATTGGTCATCTGAAATTGATGATGAAGTATTTCTACAACTGAAAGCTGGTATCTCGGAGACGTGTTTGTGAAACTGACTCTAAAACGTATTTCTTAAGTTATTAATTTTTCTAATAAAATAACTAGGTTAGACAATGCATACAATGCAAATTATTTACATTTTATATTAAATATTACAATAATAAACGACGAAATGTAGACATGGAGCTTAATAGTCGTTGTCCAGTGTTATTTTTTGCAAAAAACCCGTTTTATAACAGTTTTAAAATATGTTTTTACTGGGAAATTGCATGCCTTTATTTATGTAATTAAATGTATATACAAAAATTTATGTAAAACTGTTGGTTGATTTAATATTTATATTCAAATATTTACTATAATATAACTCGCCATCACCGCCATTTTGTAATGTTCAAGATGAATAGTCCGCCTCCTGAAATGAAGCTAAAGCGGATTGGTCAGCTCGATCCCGCAGGGCGGGGCAGGGGTCGGAAAACTCTGGTAAAGTTCGGCTCAGGACATCGCCCATTTTTTGTGCAAGCGAGGGTACATTTCATAAGTTCCATGGGTCTCCATTACAGTTCATAAAGATGATTCTACCCCAAATACGACAACTAAGAATGTAAATCATTTAGCTATTGAAAGTATGCCCGCAGGAAATTTACACTTCATTGTTCTAAGAGTTTTTTATTATAGGTTTTTGTAATTAACGCCATTTTTGTTCTTGGGCTTGCGTTGTTTCTCTAACAAATGAAATTTTTAATTTTTTTCTTTCCTAAGGACTGTAATGCCCATAACATTTCAAAAATTATTCTATGTTTAACATACTACAGATATTTATATAAAGGGTACTGTAAAGTATCGTCATCTTTACCTACTTTGAAAGAAGGTCGGAAGGTCGGAGTATCTTTTACTTTCTTGCTACCGTGCACGCAGTGAAGAGAAAATTATGTAATTCGGGCGAAAACACTGTGAATTTTCAACAGATAAACTCTTATTACAAGGTCCTGGTAACAAAAAAGTGGATATATCCAGTTGCTAAATTTAGAAAACAATACTCTAACACGTGGTGTAGCCAGAATCCATGTTCCTTGATACCGAAAAATCGAATGACGGTAAAAGGTCTATCCGTCCGTCTGTTCGTCTGTCCGTCTGTGCACAACCCTAGTGACTACACCGTTCAGTCGATTTTCTCTAAAATTGATCTGGATGATGTCTCGGCCCTTGAATTTGAAACCAACATTTTAATTTTGAGGAATACTTCACATGGAGCCCCTGAAACATTTTCCTAATAAAAAAAGGCTCCATCGTTTCTTATTAAATTTTGTTGTTGGATAGTGTAAAGGAAGTTGAAAGAAGGTCTCATGTTTGTTGAACACCCTCATTTTTCGAAAATTACAAAAATTCAAGACTTTTTCGACGTCTTCCTACAACTACAGTTATGAAGATGGAGATTTTTCCTTTAATGAAATCGATTTTTTAAAGATATTTCTGAAATAAGGTCATGTACAATTTTTCGAAAATTTAAATAGTTTTTGCATAACTTTGCGTGAAAGAACGGGCGAGAAATTACGTGCTGTTTTAGCACCACTAGTTAATATTCAACATTTGTGGTTCTGGGTAAACGCAGATTCAGTTCCGAAAGTATGAAATTCCCTTCCACTTCGTTTACATCACTGTGGTGATGGTCACGTTGATTCGTTTAAACCGAGCTGATTGAGGTGGGAGTAGCTTGCTAGATACCAGGCGTCCAAACCAGTGACGGCAACGCTGCATTACAAAGATTGTAGTTAAAAAATGTAAGGTCTAGATTCAGTGTTCGGTGGTTTTCTCGAAATGAGAATAGTAGGCACCATATACCAGGTATTAAGATCTCCGAAGGAAAAGCATTATAAATCGGGATACGGAAAAATGCGTAAAAATATATGTACAAAATATAGCGATTGTTAATTGGTCATTGCAGTTTTAAATGTTCCAAACTCTTCTCGTTTTATTATCGTGGAATTATCGTTTCTGTATTTTAATTTGTTTTCGAATTATTAGCTTATAAACAAATTATCTTTTCACTTTAATAACTCCAAAATTTTAAAAAAACTCTTTTTCCATGGATGGCCGACATGTCAGATTATGACGCCGATTAGGAATTATGTATCTTCGAATATACAGGATGTCTGGGAAGAAACGTCGAAAATTAAAATAAGTCTTAAGACACTTTTAAGCATATTTTGTCAATAAACTACTTGAATACTCGAATGTCTGAGCCGAAGAATTTACATGTTTCTGGAGTGTTTCTTTGCTTCTGTAATGCAAATTTTTGTCTGGAATACATTTTTTTTCACACCAAAGTTTGAGTGCTTATTGCGGCTCAGCCATTCATAATATCTAAGTAGTATATTTGACAAAGTAAGGTATGCTTCAACTTGTCTAAGAGCTTATTTTCTAATTTTCAAATTTCCTCCCGGCCACTCTGTATGTGGATGCGGATAGTTTAGCAATCAGGAGAAAATATTATGTATATATCATGTAACTCCCTATGTACAATTTTCCACTATATGGTCATTAAAAAAGTTATCATTTTCTATCCCTTTTCATTCCCCAGGGTTTGTAGCATTCATTCTGAACTGGTACTGACTCACGGGTACTGAAGGGTACTGACCTAAGGGTGGTTTGAGAGTAGTGTCGGGAGAGCAGGCGTGAAGCAATAGTAGTCTCAAGAAAGTTCAGAAACATGGGAAGTGCGGAAGGGAAATAGTCACTTGATATTACGTAGGCAGTACGAGGCCAAAATAAAGGAATCGAAGAAATCTTGGTAGGAGAATTAGCTAGCAAGAATAGAGCAATTTTAGGAAACGATCAGAGTAAATCAATTTGGGACGTTATCAGATCGTTTTTACGGACGCTCGCAATAGTGAACATTGAAACAGGGATAGATATTTTCAGTGACCGGAGGTGCCTGAATTAGACGAACCTTTCACCTGGGTGAAGTAAATAATACGAATAAGACGAAGGACACGAATAATAAGAAAGCAGGCGACGGCAAAGGATAGCATTCCTATATAATATGTAGCAAATAATAGAAAGCATTCCTACAAAATTTATTTTGTAATTGTACATAGACCCAGAGAGTATTCTGAATTTATTTAATACCATTGTTGATTCCGGATCATATCCAGAAATATGGAGTAATCAATCGATCTTTAAGAATATCGGATACGAATTGTCCACAAAATTAGGGCGGCATTAGTCTTCTACCAGCGCGGAAAAATATATTAAAATCTAAGAATTGCAGGCAGGCTTTAGAAGAGGCTTCGCGACCACAGACAACATCTTCGTATTAGATACCCTGGTGAAACAGGCGCTTGCACCTAGCAGGGGCATTTATATTGCAGTTTTGTGGATTTCAAAAGTCTTTTTACTCTATCAACAGCAAAGCTTAATGGCGGAAACTAAAAGAACTACACGTCTCACGTAAAGTTTTATAAGTGTTGCAGAGAATGTACAAAAAGTAAATTTCTGCACCAGGTACGGGACGGAGGTACAACGCGAAAAATAAAATCGACAGTAGGAGTAAGACAGGTCTTCCTCTCCACGCTATTGTTTATCTTGTTTATAAACGATTTATTGACGTGGATATAGCGAGCGGATAGCAGTGGCGCCGGAAATTTATGCCTCAAAATTCCCGGACGCTGATGATTTAATTCTATGTTCGAGACTATTCAGGGCTTACAGAAGAGTTTAAATATTCTAGAAATGTATAGAGAGACATGGGACTAAAAGTACATATTCAAAATCTAAAATAGTTTGTTCAAGAATATGTTTATTTGAGGAACAAAGAGAAAGTTTTTTTACCCACGGATGAGATCGACAATAATATTCTGCACCATTTTACGGAGACTGACATGAGCTATAAGGCAAAAATTTATTACTTAACTCAAACTGCAAGCAATCTATAACAACTTTAATATTTTTCTGCCATTTTGTCAGAATTGAATGTTATTTACAGAAACTTAAGCTGCATTGCTCAAAATCATATGGATGGAATATCTCATTTTCCTCAATGTAGTTAAGAACTATTTGATCCTACGTCCTTTGATGAAATTGTTCCAAACCACAGAAGCGATTTAAATTTTGCAGTAATCCCATTCAAATTTTATCTGTTCAAGCCACGAAATAAAGAGGCGAGGCGAAGCGAAGCGAAAAGTATATGGCTCGGCCGAGGATCCAACCTGGCACGCCGCTTCGGCAGGAGAACAGATGCAAAACAGAATCCCGCCCTTCTGGTCCTGAGCGTGCGCATCTCGAGTCTGAGCGTACGACCTACCCGCTCTCACGCTCGCTCGCTGGTTCGCCGACCTGTTGATAATGCAGAATCCACGCGCGTGGGCGTTTGATTGGTCAGGAGATCATTTGCGGCGGAAGAGAGAGAGAGAGAGAGAGAGGGGAGAGGGAGATGGAGGACGGACTCCGCAGATACTGCCCACCGAGATCCCTTCAAAAGGGATTACGGGCTTACGAAAGACGGTTACTTGCGGCAGTGGCTGGTGGAGGCAGTGCTGGTGGTGTTTTTGCTCGTTTATGGAGGATCACAGAGACAAAGAAAGATGAATGTTTAGTTTAATCAGATTGTGGCAGTTTCAGGAAGTTTGGGATTGCATTTTGCAGTAATTATCCTTGCTGCCACCTGTGTGTTGTTTTTATCTTTCCTTCTCGCCTACTACGTATTTAAGTAGTAAAGAGAAAGTATGGTAATGCCTATTGCGGAAAGGAACAATTTTTGTAAGATAAATTCGTCAATTGTTCGACTCTGATCTACGAAGTGGATAAATCTTATTCCTATTGGCAGTAAATTACTTTCTCTAACACGTGAAGTTAGAATCCATGGTCAGTGGGTTCTTCGTACATAAAAGTTTTTTGGCGACCCAACGTCTGCTTGTTCGTTCGCTCGCCGTCCATCCGCCCTCTGTACGCCGTCCGGCCCTCCGTCCGTATTCGTTCGTTTGTGCCAACGATGCGCCTAAAGCGTTCAAAAGATTTTCTTCAAATTAATCTTCTCGATGGATGAGAGCGACCTCCAGGCTCTGCGAATTAGAAATGGATTTTAATTTTGAAGATACTTGACATTTAAATCTTAACATTTTTTACGATTTTCTAAAAATTGGCTCAAATTTTTGAATTAATTTTCCATGTGGGATAAAAAGGCTTTAAAATGCCGCAGGTGTCATTTTCATTGAGTTCTGAAAGTCTAAAAGTTTAAAATATTGCTGGGCAAAAGGGCAATTGTAGCACCTCTAATTTTATTGAGAGCTCTCCTTTGCCTGGGACACTAGGGAAATATTTTTTGAGCATGTTAAGAAAGAGCTGTGCTTTGAGAGGTTGCTCTGACTCAACTAGACCTCTGCATTGCTGAATACAAGAAAATGGAAATGAGTAGAAGACATGATGGAATATACATATTGAGGCAGGCGTTGTTTTATTAAACAAAATTTTATCCGTGGTCTCTTGTTCATGTTGTCACTCATTTGTAACGCTGAAAACACAAATAACTAAGCTCAATACTAAGCAAGATATTTTCTGTTGGTCATATTCTTTCTTAACCATAATGCAATGTGCCAATCTGCTACATGCGTCTTTATTTACACGAGATTTAATATGGTTAGTTGTTGACGAATTCATTTTCATCCGATGATTTCGTCAGAAGATTTTCTCCCCATACGTCATATACAGTGTTAAACTGTTTTTTACTAAATAAATGATATAATAATAAATAATAACATTAATATCCATTCAATTATATTCATTCTTAACTCTATCAATGCAATGAACTTTTTTAAATTATAGAGTCGTTTTTAAACGTTTTGAATTATTATAACAGTTTTTCACGCGAACTGTTTTCTTCCATATTTCTCTAGTCTTTCACTTGTTTTACAGTGTTGTAAGTGACCGTAGTGGGGCAGAAGATGCGTTCTCTGAATTATATTAGATACGTTTAGATATGTTTGTTACAGATCTTGTAAATAAAAAGTACTGATTTAATCATACCTAATATCCATCTCTCTTGAGAACAGTGCCTGGATTATACAAATTCATATGCTTTCTTAAAAGAATGTAATCATATTCCTGACGCTCAGGAATGTTCAAAATTACATTTTGATAGGTTATCATATCTGATTATCGGAATTTGTATCTGAATTGAAATTTCGTTGTTATTTAATGGAATAATTTACAAAAGTCCACATCAAAGGGAGCAGTTGTTTTGGTTAGTTAATTACGAATTTAATGCCGTGTTTTCTGTAAACACGATGGTTGCCTGAATATTATTAAAGCTCACATTTCTAGAAGCTACGTCAATTTGAAATTCGTTAGTTGGGGAATATTTCCAAGGTGAATGAACGTTGCCTCATTAAACTATACATTTTATTGTTTATTTTTCTGGCTTTTCAAGTGATATCACTCTTTTTGTTCAACATCACGCAGAGTCAAGGCAGTCAAATCTAAAATTATATGTAATGCAAAACCGAAGTAATGCGAAACAACTAAATTGTACTATTACTTGACACTTGCATCGGAACTGAATATATGCAACTAGAATTAATTAGTCATATTTCTTTTGCTGGTGCTGTTATTTTACTTTTTCCATTTTGTGTGCGAAACTTTTAAAGGAATTTGTAGGTGAACTACCTTGAAAACCAAGTTTTTTAGCAACAGGTTAATATACCGCGCAAACGATATTATGGGACCACAGTAATGACTGGCGCAGAGTAATTATTGATCAAAGAGGAGAAACTTTGATCAAAGAGGATCAAAGAGGAATAAAACGCTGTATTTCTTCCTAACTTTCCTAATTCCAGACACTATTTCCCTCGTTCCCAGGAACACATTTTATATTACTCTATTAGTTTAATAACTTTGAAATAAAACTCCTCTTACGTTGCTACTCCTTACATACCACTGCAAGATGATACTAGTGTAAATGATATTCTACTCCTTAGCAGTTTTGCAAGATAGTTCTCCTGTACACGGAGGTGGTGTGTCTCGAACGAGTTATGAGATCACGGGGGCCAACCACAAGAGCATTCACGACACATGACGCGTTGTATAATCAGCGCACATCCCATTTTTTTAAGGGATACAACATCCAACTGCTCATTCAAACTTATTCTTGCCGTTCTTAATCCCCTCACTGCTCTCTTTGTACTTATTGCATCCTGTAATTTTGTACAGATTTATCTTCGTTTACTTCATTAAAATGTTCCAGCAGCTGAAGCACCATGATGACTGGGATCCACAACAGCGATCACTTTTACCCAAGACCCCTTTTGTAAGGAAGGCGTACTGATTGTTTTTAAATAAACGACCAATAATTTCCCAAATTTACAAATTTGAATTTAAAACGAAAAGTAAATAATTTTAAAAATAAAAAATATAATAACTCCAAAATTCCACTGCCCGACACTGGAGAACCTGACGTGGATCTCCTGAAGTTCAAATAAAAAGGGATTCACTTTCTCGAGATAAGCTCTAGACTTTGTAATGTCTAGACATCGTATATTTGAAATTACCTATTTTATTCTAATGAACATTTGTAAAGGTTTTTGGCATAAATGTAAGAATTATAAAATATTAACAATTCTCACGAATATTTATTTTCTTTATTTTCACGTAAATGTATTTTAAGGTGTATTTACTTTTCTAAGCTTTTTCTTGAAATTTAATTATATTTTCTCCTAGTCGTCGTTAAAAATTGTGTATTAGTCATTTTGACTTTTGCTAATCCTAGTCGACAGGTATCAAATCTCTATTTCTTGTCTAGTTCTACATCGAAAGTTATTTGTGTTTGAAATTCATATTCTATATTTTTAGAGTCCATGAGCTCGGTTTTTTCTTACTTCTTCCCACAAAGAAAAGAAGAAGATAGTAGGTGACCGGTGGGTCAGGGGCGAGCGCTGGGCCAGATTCGCGATACAACCCTCGTTTCTTGGGACAAGTCGATACCTCGACTTCCGACATTGATACCTCAATCCCAGATGTTCGTCCAGAAAATAATGGGAGGGAGAAGTCTCTGTTAATTCAAAGAATTACATTTTAGATCTCTTTCTTGTGCCAGTTATAAGCATTAAAGGCAATTAGAACATTTATTTTTGTCATTTCTAGCATACTAAACTATAATATGAGGCATTTTCTATTGCCAGGAATGATATAAAATCATTAATTTTCTCTCATTTTATATGGTGTAAATATGAATGTTCAGCTAAATTTAGATGCATGTGCAATGAAATATATTAGTGCCTATCCATTCCAATTTTGTATTTTGCTTTACTTTTTCTGACTAGAAGTTTCACGCAAAGAAAAATAATATAGAACCACCTTAATTTTATTTAGCAAATGCATTTTAATTATGTCCTCATGAAATTATTAACAAATGTTCTTTGTGTTTCATAAATATGCCTTATATTCGATTGGTATGAAACTTAAAGACAAAACGATTATTTTTCCCCAAATTAATATTTTTGTTTGTATATATAATTCCGGAAAGTAAACTTTTGTTTATATAATATATTCTTTGCTTATTTGAAAATATACTGCAGATCCATATTTACATTATTAGGGAGTTCAATTAATAAACCTTCTTTTTCAACATTGTTTAATAACATATAATGTAAAAGAATTAGTGAAAATTATTTCAGTTTTTTATTCCACTGTATTGATATAGTTAAAAGTTGATATTAGATTTATTTTCAGACCCTGTTTGCCTTTAATTTATCCAAACATTATTATTCCATTGTTTTATCTCTTTAAAACTACTTCTAATGAATCGATTAATTGTTACTTTCAATAGATAGAATACTAATCAATAGATCCATTGAAATTGTATTTTATTTCGATTATAATTAATCAATTACATTTAACTGATATAGTTTTGTGATCGTTATGCGCTGCGACATTAAATTCCTTAAATGCATCGGGGCGTCCCAGTGTCCAGTATACGAGGCCCGGCGTCAGTCAAGGACTGGACAGCAGATAACCGATAGCCGAAAGGCGGCACTGCTGCGACTCTAACCGGAAGGTCCTATTTTCGAGTCCCGACGCGGCAGGGTTTTCAGACTAGCTTTCAGCTAGGTCGAATTCAGTCGCGTCTGGAGGAGAATTCTATGCCGGCTGCTCTGATTGTTAGATTTCCGTGGTTTCTACGATCAACACCAGGCGAATGTCGAAGCAGTACCCTAACAAACGGGCCACGGACCGCGCGCGATCTTTCCGTCGCCTTCCTTGTTCTATCCTCACCCCCGTACAAACACTTACACCAACATGCACTACAGTACCACACATGCAGAGAAACCGGTCGGGGACTTAGATCTTGTCCCGGCTGGGGCGGTGCCCCGCTGGTGGGAGATACCTGGTTGTGGAAAACCCCGTTAGCCGTCGCCGGATCTGGCCATCCAGCGGGGGAAGACCACCGCAATATCCTGAGCAAAACATGCACTACGCATACGGGACTAATGACCATTAGTAGTTGACGAACCCGGAATCACTAAAAATCATTCAATCAATCCGAAAGGCAGGCGGTCGAAATGTCCGATAAACGCTATCTCCTCCCCGGGCAAGTCCCCCTTCCGCCAGCGTCGGCGCGTAGCCTCGCGAGACTCGGGCGGTTGTTTTCTCAAATGAAGAGCTCTAGGTCCTAGGATTTAAGTTCCGGTCAGCGGCTTAAGCTTGTCCCGACTGGGCGGTGCCCCGCTGGTGAGAGAGTCGTGGTTAGGGGGGAAACCCCACTAGCCGACAGTAGGTCGGTGCCGGATCTCGCCATCCAGCGGGGTAAGATCACCGCCATCTCCCGAGAAAAACATGTACTACTCTTACGGGACTAATGACCGAAGCAGTTGGCGCGCCGGAAACACAGAAAAATCGATCAATCCCGACCGGTCTCCCGGAATATGTGTAGTGGTGCATGAGGACAGGATAGGACAAGGAAGAGGAAGGACAGATCGCGCGCGGTACGTGGCCCGTTTGGTAGTACTGCTCCCGGGATTTGCCTAGCGTTGATCGGGTAACCACGGAAAACTACCGATGAGAGCAGCCTGAAGGGCTGAAAATCCTGTGCCATCAGGACTCGAACCTAGGACCCCGGACAGAGGCGCTGCAGGACCAGTTGACGCACTGAGCTACCGCTACCGGTTCTCACATCAGGATATGGCGGAAGGTCGGGGAAGGGTGAACCGACGTAGGAGACTCTCATATCCTATCGCAAGACGACATGTAATATAATTTGTTTGATGTAAAGTTGATTGATGTCTTTCCTCTTCAAAAGCATCCACGAGATATTCAATAATTTCAATATAGGCCATTTGTCTAGAATAGAGTTTTTTTAACTTTGCTATTGTAGCATCGTCAGTTATTTAAAACAATATAATTAAAGAGGTTGTCTCCAAAATACTTTTTTAAGCGCCATTCTTTAGATATTCCTGAAGATATACAAGATACTAATAATAATAGTAATTTTTGTATGTAACTGACATAATTATTTTTCCATAGTTATAGAAACGTTTTATCAGGATACACATTCTCACTTAGAAGAGGAAAATAGATTGCATACTCTGATACATGAATACTCTAGCACGTGAAACTCCATGAGATAATTCATCCCTTTTAGAGGTAAACAATTCTTATTTATTTCTTAAATAAACTCATTGTATCCATGTGAGCAAATTCCTGAGTATTTAATGACAAAACACTAGTCAGAGTGAAAACTAGATGAGGTGAATTCATCCTATTAGAAGTAAGCAATTCATCTTTATTTCTTAAATAAACTCCATTGTACCCATGTGAGCAAATTCTGAGTATTTAATGACAAAAAACTCGTCAGAAAAGTTGGGGATCATACTGAATAATTTACAATAACACAACTCACACAATTTAAAAAGTATCGAATAAATTGTTTAAAAATAGTTATTATGGTAGTACCCCATTCTCTTCTGGACCAATTTGACTAAAAAGTGTCATGTCATAATGCGGAATTTGTAATGACTTTTTTTAAAATTCGAGAACATGCGACACACGACCCTCAGAGTGCACGATACCGGTTTGTTTTCAAGAGTCTTCACATTCACTCGATAAAAATATTTGTCCCTTTATGTAATGGGTTTTATGTAACATAGGATGCAGAGATGCCAGAAAAACGAAGAAGTAGAATGTATGTTCAGTAACTTGCATTTTGTAAACATGCAGTTCTATTTCGTAATAGCTTCAAGAACATGAATGAATTGCTGATTGAATTTGAAAACGCGTAAATTCTGCACAATACTGCATATCGAATATGACAAATTAGAATTTGTAAGAAATGTGAAATACATCTTTATTACAAAAGAAACTAAAGCGTTTTCTTCTGCAAAATCAGACACAAAGGTAATTTGTTTTACTTTCTTCATGAACATTAACCCTGGAAAAGTAGTCGAAGTGTAAGCTAGTCGGTAGAATTGTTTCGGGCCGGTGATTTTGCGCATGTGCGTCACAGACATAGCGATCAAGCTTATTGTATTATTATTATTATTATTATTATTATTGTATTTTTAAATATTATTATTGTTATTTGTTTTATCAAAATTTGCCATTGCAAGACTAAATGAAAAGAAATGACAGTATACCATATCCAAAAATATTGTCAAATAAACACAAGTAGGTTTAGTGTGTAAACTGATGAATCTGGCGAGCGTTGAATATGTTTTGTAGAAACACAAACCTAAAATCGATTAATGTATGCAACATAATAATAAACGATAATATATATGAGCGAGCAGAAATTTCCAAACAAGAAAAAAAGAGGTGTCTAACCATCATAATTCTATTTGTTTCCTAAGCTATGGGAGGCAGAGATATTCAAGAAGACAGCCATAATCTAACAAAGATAAATTTCCTTGTGATGGTCAAAATATCCTCAGTCAATACTCGTTTTCATACAGTAGTCTCGGAATAAATGTTCAGCATGCTCAAGGGTTGTTAGTTAATGAGTTAATTTCTAATTTTCGTGGGAGTCGGACCATCAGGCCCGCTCTCCTGTCCGACCACGCAAATTTTTCTACGCTCCTTTCACCATCTAGCGGAGAAATAATGTATTATTCGGGCAACAATACAGGGATTATGAATTCAGCTCAGAGGCTTCTTTTAGGCTTGAGGAAGTGGTAGAAATCTCCAGCATGAGTGGTCGCGGGTTCGAGTCCCGCCTCAGGTATGGTTGTATTTGTGTTCGTCCTTTCACCTTATCATCATCATATCGTTTTAATCCCATAGTTACCATACCGTTAACATGAATAGTGATCGCTAATGACATAGATGTTGATGCGACCTTAAATAACAAATTTAAAAAAAACTGGCTATGAACTATACTCTGGTCATTCGCCATTACATTTAATTGATACCCTTTCTACAAATATTTCTTAAATGCGATACATTAATGATATTTTCTTCTCTTTAAATATTTGTTGTGTCAATAATTTCACACTTTTGAGGTCAAGTTTTAGTCAAATTGTTTTATTACGTATAATCTAAGTGAAGTCACTATCCCCACATCCGTGTACCCTATAATCGTCATGTTGTAACTAAAATGAAATGTATTTATTGATTAAGATTTATTGATTAGATTTAATTACAAATCACCAAATTAGTATATAAATTCATGTTATTTGAAACAATGAACTGTGACAATCTCCTGTTCAAGTAATGCAGTACTTCATGTAGAAGTAAAAAAAAAAATCACTAAAATTTCGTTAAACGTATCTACAAAATATATCGTACCTCTATATTATATAAAATATATCGTATCTTTTTCGTGGCGAGTCGGACCATCAGGCCCGCTCTCCTGTCCGACCACGCAAATTTTTCTACGCTCCTTTCACCATCTAGCGGAGAAAGAATGTATTATTCGGCAACAATACAGGGATTATGAATTCAGCTCGAGCTTCTTTTAGGCTTGAGAAGGGTAGAAATCTCCAGCATGGGACAGCCGTCTTTACTTCCCCTCTGCAGTAAGGCATAGGAAAGATATTTTGACCTTAAAATCCTACGCTTCCATTGTGTCTGAACCTGCAAACTTAAGTGCACAGCTCTATACCTAACCGTTATACCACTAAACCCGAAAGGAATGTAATGAGTCACCCTTCGCACAGTCATGAGGAGGAAAGTTTATACAACGGAGTTACATAATGTGTGACATTTGCTCCTGGTTGTTAAGCAACTCATTACGCTCTGTTCAAGGGCAGTTCATGCTTTGATGCACGGAGAGTTCGTCTCTGCCAAACACGAGTGCATAAGTTGTTTAACATTCAGGCAACTGTACATGTATAACTTCGTTATAAGTTTTCCACCATGCTCAGACTTTCATGTTTATACACTTATTCTAAAGTATTAGCAAATTATTAAAAATGGCTATGACGCTGCGGAATCTTGATATGAGTGACCGATTTATTCAGCCTGTTTGAGTGTTTTCTGACATATGGAACAACCGCTCTTACCATAAAACGTTTGGTAGACCAAATATACTCATTAATTATAGTCGTTTATTTGGAAGAATTTCTATTAGTACCTGACAACAATTCCTCGCTCGATTCATTGTCAGCTGATATTATTCAAAATTGTATTACTATCATTAAAATGACCGCAGGTGTTGTTATTAAATACGGGAAAGTAAACTGTATATATAGATTCAGTGTAATAGTATGTCCTTTATTAGTTGATTACCGTATACATCATCGTAGTATAATAACCTGCGTTAAAGATCTTAACATTAATTGAAAATCTTGAGGGTTTCAAGTAGTGCCTGAAACAAAAGTAAATTCTAATCGGGATTTCATTCCTGCTCATTCAACTATTGTCAGTGCAAAATTTTAAATGGTCTTGACAACTAACAGAAAGTATTTGGACAGATTTCAAGTTTGATTGCAGTAATATCGTTCTTTTGTTTCGGGAATGCATATTTTTGGGTGGTGGTAAATGTCAGCCAAATGCCCAATCGCAACGATTAATTGATTGATCTACCGATCGATCAATGTTTTTCACACTTTTCACTACTATGGTCTGTTCACCCGTAGTTTCCCATTTAAAGTAGTGAATTATATGCCTGAAGATGGCACGTTCTTCCTTACTGAATGTGAGTTCGATGCCCATCTACACATCTTCAGGAAATTTTCCTCCCAGGCGAGGGACAGCTCCATCTCTTAAACTCCGACTGGACTACTAACATGAGCGGTTCTATACTGAAGTGGGGAAGGGGGTAGTGATTGTTTGTAAGGGAGACGATAGAACAAGTAGAAAGAGATCGAGCTCATGCACGGTCCGGATTCTTTCTCAGGCTACTTCTGCATCTTTCGCCTCGTATTGATCCAGAAACAATGGAAAGCTATCGATCAGAGCAGCCGACTGCTGAATTCTCCTCGAGAGCGATTGAATTCGAACTAGCTGTACTGCTAACGTCAAAATCCGCTCGAATCCTCGAAGCTCCCAGTCAGAGTCGCTGCGATATGGTGGTAATACTGGCTGTAGGGCGGCCCGGTGGCGAGATCGCCAAGGCAGTAGTGTCGTAGTGATCTCGGACGAAGAGTCTGAGGGTTTGAGTCCGCCTCAGGTATGGTTGTATTTGTGTTCGTCCTTTCACCCTATCATCATCATATCGTTTTAATCCCATAGTTACCATACCGTTAACAGCAATAGTGATCGCTAATGACATAGATGTTGATGCGACCTTAAATAACCAATTAAAAACTGCTATAAACTATACCTCAGGTCATTCGCCATTACATTTAATTTGATACCCTTTCTACAAATATTTCTTAAATGCGATACATTAATGATATTTTCTTCTCTTTAAATATTTGTTGTGTCAATAATTTCACACTTTTTGAGGTCAAGTTTTAGTCAAATTGTTTATTACGTATAATCTAAGTGAAATCACATATCCCACATCCGTGTATCCTATAATCGTCATGTTGTAACTAAAATAAATGTATTTATTGATTAGAGATTTATTGATTGATTTAATTCCAAATCACCAAATTAGTATATGTAAATTCATGTTATTTGAAACAATGAACTGTGACAATCTCCTGCTTCAGTAATGCAGTACTTCAGTGAAGTAAAAAGAAAAATCACTACACATTTCGTTAAACGTATCTTACAAATATATCGTCCTCTAACAGATCAGTTACCCCAAGTGCATAAAGTTTGTCTTCATTAGAAGAAGGCAAAATATTTTCCCTCTTTATTTTATTTCTGTTTATATCCTGGGAGTATTTACCACCGATATCATTGAGACCTAAAAGTCTAACGATCTCCATTATAATCATGAATTTCCTAACGCCTTTTCCGTAGAACCTTCGACCATATATCTTCACAATGCCCTGTAATAATTAATGAAAATAATACTACAGCGATGAAGAGTTTTAATTTTTTCAGAGATGACGTTTAGGCTGAGGTTCTTTTTCCACGTCAAATTGACTTTATAATTCATATAATATCACTTCAAACAGTTCTTCAATAAAAACGACTTTTGAATGAGTTTTCGATTATAAGTATGATACATGGAAGAAGTCATGGTTATCCTAAATTTTTAAATCAATATTTCTCTTGATTGTCAAATATTTTTACAAATAAAAGTATCCAATGTTTTTAGATAATCATTTATTCAGTAATTTCACAACGTTTCGTAACTCGTTTGTAACATCTTCAGGTGCTAAACTCTCGTTCAGTTTAGCACTGAACATTAACAAAACGAGTTACGAAACGTTTGAAATACTGAATAAATGATTGTCATATCTTCGGATACTTTATTTGTATCTAAATTATGTCGTCATATTACTTTCTAATTGAGTACCTAATTGAATATTGATTGAGAATTAGAGAATAAATTTGAATACTCAATTGGAGAATGATTACATTTTATAATTATTAATACTTGAAAAAGATTATATTAAACTGAGAAACAGCATTAAAAATAAATATGTATATCCCAAATAATTCCATTCTGTCTACGTACATCTTTATTTCACTTGTTCAGAATTATACAAGCTCAAAGGTATTCGTCTCCGAAAGCACATACCACAGCTAGCTACATCAATACCTAACTTGTTACTAATTCTTCTCATGGTATGCGTTACGATTCATTACCTTCAAGTATGCTTCAAGTATCATTACTAATCGGTCCACCTAGATCCCTTCATGGAGATAACTTCTAAACACTTGTTACGCTACCTGGGCGTTTTCCCGCCCTAGAGACATAATTTCAGCCTGCCTGTGCGTGCTCCGTAAAGTTGGTCACTTTACCTTCTACATTTTCGTTCAATCCCATTAATTTTAGCCCTTTCGTGTAGACTTTCGAGATTCTTTACGCACATTGATCGCTGCTATATGTCTACAATACATTCCATTGCATGAAAACATAGAAAATCTAAATATCGCATAAATGGTAAGAAATGCAAGATATTGTTTTGTTATAATTATAAATTACGAATTCAAATAATGAATAGATATGAAAGAAAATAATTGCACATTTTGTAAATATTTTTAGTTTTGTAGACACATATTAGATAAGCATTTTTAGTCATTCTGATGTTTTAATGCTCAGCTTTCCTGCCCAGGCGCGCATTAGCCGGGAACGCTGCATGACGTGTGGCGGACTGTTATCCGTTCAAAATATCCGTTAAACTCGAGTGGCAAAAAATCAAAATTACTAAAAGTCCTTATCTTACAATAACAATATGTATATCATTGGATTTGTCTTTTTACGCTCGTCATGATAAACTGAAATATATGTATAATTCTATTAGAAAAAAACAAATTTATTTCAATATCTTGTTAAATACCAATGAAAAATAGAGATGAATTCATGTATCAATTAGTCTCATTTCCTCATGCACTTAATTATGAGATTTACGATCAAAGTATCAGCCAAGAAATTGAATCCAATAAACAGAGTATTCGAATATGCATACAAACATTATAGATCATTAAATTATAAAAAGAAGCTCCCGAGGCCCTTAGCAATACGGGCAATTCAGATATTACAGAAGATACGAGAGAAACTTCCACTCCTAAGGATTACGACCTTACCTGACTATGCTCCTTGGATAATACGAGACATCAACGTTATTGAATTGGTGAACATCCCTAACAAGCAGATGCAATCTTCGTAAAATCTGTGTCCAAATAAGAAATGAACTAGCAAAATATGATGATTACAACACAATACTGATGGCTCAAAGAGTCTAAACAACGTAGGTTGCGCAGTAATAGCTTCATGTGAGGTGATCACCAAAAAATTACCTGATGACTTTTCAGTGATGTCCTGTGAACTATATGCCATAGTAGAGGCCCTTACATACATTACAAGGGCCAATCAAAAAAGATTTATGATAATAACAGACTCTAAAAGTGCTGTATCTGCTATAATGGATCTATCTATTGATAATGTATTAGTCCAAGAGAGAGTCTGGAAAATCAACCAACTAAGCAGTGAGGGCAAATAAATAACATTGCGCTGGATACCTTCGCACGTTGGCATTGCAGAAAACGAATTGGCAGACAGAAAAGCTAAAGAAGCAGCACGAAGCGTAGTTAGAAGTGATATACCAGTAAGTTATCAAGAATATCTCAAGAGAGTCAAGAATAAATTAGCTGATCTTGACACTAATGAATGGAACAACTTACAGGGGTGCAAATTAAGATCATTTAGAAAGTTTGAAGATGATAATCCAACGGTCAGCTTCTGCAGAAACGATCAGGTTGTCTTGACAAGATGCAAAATAGGACACACAAAATATTCTCACAGCCACTTATTGAACAGGACTGATGCTGATAACTGTAATTCATACAAGATTTCTCTTTCAGTAGAACATTTGTTTGCATACCCTAAATATGAAAATTCAAGAAACAAGTTCTCCTAAAGACCTCAAAAACAAAGAACAGTGCATAAGTTTATAATAGTATTTAACCATATATGTATAATTCTGAGTTACTGTGTTATTTTGTACTGACTGTGTAATTATAAAAGTAGTCGCTAATAACCATATGTAGTTGATGCGACTTTAAATAAATCAAATCAATCAATCAAAAATAATTTCCTTCTACGATAAAATTTTGTTCCCAACTAAAGTACTTATTCATATTAGCATAATATACACTAATGTTTCAATTATTATCACATATAAATGTATGTCGACTACATAAGTTTCACCGTTTCTTAGAAACAATATAAGGCGGGAAAATAACATAATTTGCCATGCAAAAATTAAACGATAAACATCAGAGCGCGTACAATTAAATATTTCATTTCTCTACCGTCCACGATTATCTGTACTAATTACTTGATTCCTGTGACCCCCAAAAAATATAAAGCAAAAGAATGTTGAGTATGCCTTGCATTCTTAAGAACACATAAGAATTCAAAGTATGAGATATACTATAACATAGCAGTGAAATACACTGTAAAAGAAATTAGCACGATCGAAGGAAAATTATATATTTCTGGTAAGTATGCAAACTACAAATAGAAAGAAGAAAATGAAAACATAATAAAAAATACAAATAATAATAATAATAATAATAATAATAATAATAATAATAATAATAATAATAATAATAATAACAATAATAATAATAAATAAAAAGAAAACAAACAACACATGGAGAACATGTTCAAATATCACCTTCCCAAAATCCTTAAAACAGAGCTCATTGCAAAAACAAAAGTAAAGCCATGAATTCGTGGTGTATCCTACTCCTGACATATTCCTTCGTCGTAATACATTGGTCACAAACTGATCTGTAAAATCTAAATATTCTGGTAGGCACAATGCTCACTAAATACAGAATTCACTATCCGAAATATGCTGTTGGAAGGTTGTACTACATCCCCAGAAGGCAAGGAGGAAGAGGACTCTTAGACCTTAAAAGCCTGTGCAATAAACAAGTGACAGCTTTAAGAATATACTTTCTAACTGAACCATCAGAGAAATGCAAAGCTATTTCCATTTTTGACAAAGGTTATACTCCGCTTAATTTTGAGGATAAAGAAAACTACCCCAAAGTAACCACCGTTGAGAGAATACAATCATGGAAGGCCAAAAATCTTCACGGTAGATTCCCCATTCCCATGCAGATAAAGAGGCCTCGATGCGTTGGCTTCGGGATGGGTTTCTATTTGGAGAGACTGAGGAACTTATCCATGCTATCCAAGATAAGAAGATTGCTACCTAAAACTACAAAAAATACATTGAAAAAACAGACGTCCGAGATAAATGCAGGGTATGCCATCAAGCACCGAAACAATAGACCACATTATAACATCATGCTCAAACATGGCAAACACAGAATACCTAAGACGGCACAATCTAACAGCAAACATCATCCATCAAGCCCTTGCAGTGAAATGCAGTGAATCTAATATCACCTGACACCATATGCTCGTACTATATGTATAATGTCAAAAATTACAGGGTGAAAAACAAAAATTACAGGTTGTACTATGATATCCAAATACACACGGACAAAATCATTGCAGCTAATAGACCAGACTTGTAGTTCACGACTTCTCAGACAAAAATCCTACTTCATTGATATCCCACATATATCAGATCACAACTTTGATAAGGCAGAAAGAGAAAAATACCAAATATACCCCCTAGGACATAGAATACAGAGAAATATATCGTCTCAATTCTGTTGAAGTTACATTTGTTATCACAGCAACTGATTTGGTAAATAAAATCCTGGAAAAGTATGTACAAAACTTACAGTTAAACCCCAATGTAATAATCCTTAAATCTCTAAACCTGTGATCTTAGAAACATGTCAAATAGTTCGCACCGTGCTGAATTTACCATAGTTATTTTTATTTACTATTAATTATTATTATTATTATTATTATTATTATTATTATTATTATAAAATCGATCATAAACGAAATACGTAGTAAAAGGATGAGGTATATAGTCAAAGAATAGGGTGTCCATTGTACTGGATTATTTCCAGATCAAGTGCTGAATGTACGCATGCTGCGACATTTCTTGTCAGAGGCAAAACTCACGTTGAAGATCCCATGTTATAGATACTATCTAGAAATTTTTCAGAGATGTTAAGAGCGTAAGAGGGCACGTCTGGAATAAAATTCATATGATCAAATCAAATGAATTATATGCATAAGAGCTTTTCAGTCTCCTGCTGCATTACTAAACAGTTCAAAGCCAACGGAAACAAAACATTCTGAAATGATTTGGTAGACAAGTTGAAACGAATATTTATTCAGAATAATAATTAGAACGAACATCTCGCCTATACTATAATTTTCAGAATATTTACCGACGTTGAAAAGGCAGCAGAGCACCTCATGGGTTTCATGAATGGGTACAATTCAGTTTCTTGAAGAAACATTTGTTCTGATAACATGATATTACGCCTTACAGCATATCGATAGTTTATTTGAATTCGTTGAGTGAATGACTACCAAAGCATGCATTTGTCTCTTTTAGTCAAAATGTATTGAAATTAGATTGTAATTATTGACTGTTTTAATGTTTCAAACGATTCATTCAAAAAAACTGATAAATACTACATATTCTAGACGCTTGATTTTTAGGCGCATTGAAACATGCTGTATGATTCTAAAAAAGTGAATGTGCCTTTACGTCGTACTGTCAACGTCTGGGTCAATGACTTCCATGTCTGTCAATTGTTTTCGTTTATTTCAATCCAATAATAAGTTAATAAATAAATGTATTCATAAATTAATCATATTAATTATACTAATAAATTTATCAATATAGATTAATAAATATATTTATAAATACGTTAATAAATGTATTAATTAATGCATTAGCTAATTAATTAAATGCATCTCCCATTGCAGCATCCGTTTCTTCGTTTGTAGCCCCTGTATGCAGGCTTTCTCATGCCGAGCGGCGCCATCACCACGCGCCCCCGCGACCCTCCCCCTCATTAGTGCTAGTTCCGCCGCTGGTGCAGCACATTCGCAGCGTCGCCGGCCTCCGACCTCGGGATTCCGTCGTCAGCGCAGGAGCACGTCGCGTGACGCCCTCAGCGGGCATCAAACGCCCGGGAATTTTCTCGCTATTTCGGTACAATCAACAAGATTAGGAGCAACCAGCGCAAGGCGAGCGCCGCGCCGTCCGCCCCCATCCCCCCCCAAGCCCCCGGAGGGCGTACACGAGACCGCCGGCCGCAGAGGCCGCGTTCCCTGGGGCAGATACAGCAGGATAACGGCACCGCCCACGTAAGGAGCCGGTCGCCACTGATAAGGCACACGCGCGTGTGGGCGACGACTGTTGCCTTCCCCAAGAATTTATTGCGAAAGGCGGTGCCCCCCTCCCCCACCCCCCGACAGCTTCGAGACCCGCCACCCGTCGCTTCGCGCCACCCCACACCGCCTGGCTCCATTCCCGCGCCACTCCGCGCCACTCCGCGCCACTCCGCGCCACTCCGCGCCACTCCGCGCCACTCCGCGCCATTCCTCGTCACTCCTCGTCACTCCTCGCCACTCTGCGCCACTCCGCGCCACTCCGCGCCATCCGTGCCCCCATGCGCCACCCGCGCCACTCCGCGCCACTCTCTACATTCCTCGACACTCCTGGACACTCCGCGGCTACTCCGCGCCTCTTCGCGGCACCATGCGCCACTCTGCGCCACTCTGCGCCACTCTGCGCCACTCCCCTCTCCCCCTCCTCCGCGCCGCCAGCGCCTTCCCCCCTTCCCCCCAACCCCCCTTTCCGCGCAACACCAGGTACTGCCGATCGCCATTTCGCTCCATTCGCAAGACTCCGACCAATATCACGTCTTTCCGTGCAATTCTTGTCAGTCCTACGGCATTTCTCACCACTTGCCGTCCACTCCGCGCCACCCTACACCGCCCTGCACCAGTACACGCTACCTACGTTACGTCGCGCAACCCACATAGCTTCCCTGCCATCCGTACTACCACGCGCCAACTTGCGCCATCCCGCAACTCTCTCACCGATCATACCACACCAAGCTCCACTCCGCCCCAGCGCTTTTGCATGCTGCAACGCGAACAGACATTTGGAAAAGAAGCAGGACATGATAATTGTTAATCAAGTTCCATGTTTGTAAACTTTCCACATGTCATGTTTTTAACTTACAAATCATGTTTTAAAGTATCGTGTAACTGGAGATGGAACATTCAAATTCAAATCCTCGTATTCTGCGAATATTTATGAATGTATATGTTTGTATAGTTTTGAAAGCTATTATCTTCCTCGTTTTAACGTTTTCTTACCTCTTTAATTCATGCTCCTCGACTTTGGGTCGGCCAGTATAATAATGATCTTGATGATTTTGAGGACTCAAAAGTAAATCAATAAAGTATATTTAGTAATATAATTTCCAGATAATTTTCAAATTCTTTGCATCAGTAGATAAAACTATGTCCGAAAAAATGGTTCTACCACGAATATTATTTTATCGAAACTTTGTTACCTATCTAGTAATCATTTTTTCGGTGACCCGAAGTGGAAAGAAACACGGTCCGATATTCCAGGGAAAAAATTGAAATAACAAAGTAAGAAAGTGTTCGAGACGTAATCGATAAGGATATTTAAGTGCTTCTATATAATTAGAATTAGGCCGAACATTCTGACCGGGGTTTTAGTACTTTCCTTCGGTTACAGGCGAATACTGGGATGGTTCCAAAACATGACGATCATCTCTCATTATCATATCACATCGCAATTCACAGGCTGTATCCACCTGCTGAATATCTTACGTCTTGGAAGTTAGAAGGACCATTTCACCCAATCACAAAACAGTATAGCTCATAATTTGCCGCTCTTTTGCCATTCTTAAGATGTGAAAACAAAAAATTTGCCGCGGGTCATTTTCTCACAAAATCTATATTCATGCTCACTTCCATTCGAAGCTAGCAGGACCACACATCTAAATCCGCTAATAATGTAAGTATATACACCAAACAATACTCCAAATTTGCCGCTTTTTATTTATAAACGATTAGTGAAGAAATCATATTGATATCTCCATTTTTCCTAAAGATATTTACAAAAAAATAACACCTACGGCGAGCACCTATGGCGAGCGCCGTCAAGGAGGACGTTTCGTCCAAACTCGTATGTTAACTTCGAATGGAAGTTAGCATGAACATCGATTTTTTTGAGAAAATGACCCGCGGCCAATTTTTTTTGTTTTCACATCTTAAGAACGGCAAAAAAGCGGCAAATTATGGGCTACACAGTTTTGTGATTGGGTGAATTGGTCCTGCTAACTTCCAAGACGTGACTATCCTCTTAGGGGGATCACCGAGCATCGTACGCGATCTAAGTATTACTTCTACACATTCAGAGACTATACTGAGCAGCAAAAAGGCAAATTATATTTATTTTAACAATGATATTTAATGTATTAGTTACCATTTCGAGTGCCAAATTATATAAGACTAAATATGCCTGTAACAAGCTTTGTCATCCAGCTTCTGGGTCAATGCTCTATTTCGATTAGGATTTTTAACGAGTTTCTCTGTTTTGAACAAATACGAAAATAGTTCCTTGTTTTGCTTTTGGACATAAATGCAGCTCTACAATCTGTGAACACTTTCTTGAGCTCAATGGGAAATGTAGATTTTTAAATAGTCGTTCGTCGATTCCCTCTACAGTAATTCGATTCCGTCACAAAGAGAAAGAAAAGGAATAATGAAATATCTTTAATTTACTTGCCTTTTCAAATATTATTTATTTCGTGAGAGCCAATATTTTCATATTAATTCTTGTCAAAAACTCTCATCGATCCCAGAGTTGAAGAAACCGTGCACAGATTGTACTTTCCCTCACAGCACGTCACGAATTTTATTTTTTGTTTTGGTCGTTGAATAAATAAATAATTAAATCTCTCAAAATGTAAAATTTGGATATTAAAAATCAAATTAAAATTGAGATTAGGAAAAACAGAAATTTCCAACTTGTGATACTATGAGAATTACATATGTGAACTGACTCCCGTTAATGAGAATGTTAATTTGAAGATTCTTTTTCAATAATAAATGCCCTATTATATTTCTAAAGAATTGAAGCAAATATATGTTTCCCGAATGAAACAAATAAGTAACGATCCTCTTCTCAACATTCTTTGTGTTGTTAAGGTGAAAGACTATCAAGGCCAATTATTTATGCACTGCATTCACAGACACGAAACACATAGCATAAATAACTTAATCTCCTGTGCTACATAGGTACAATGCTATGCTCACCGCGTACTCCATCCGACGACAAGAGAGAAACAAAAACATGAACCAGTGCTGTATTCGGACTCTGACGCACGATGTTATATCTGTATCCTCCGGCTACAAAGCTTCTGTGTGGGTGATACACAGAAGCATGTATTTTCCTTCAAAACCTCACTGCCTTTCGTGATAAATATTATGTCACAAATTCACTTGAAACTTTAGATGGAATATTCATTAGTTAATATAATGGAACGGATACCATGTGTCGGCCAAGAAGAAAGTACTCCTATTTTCAATGTCATCAAAATGGGCGCTTACATTAAAACAAAAGAAATGTTGGTTTAAGTATTGGAAAATTATAAACGATATTTATGCCCTAGCATTGAGGGCCCACAAAAAGGTGAAAATTTATAAGGAAAACAGGGGATAAATTCGTTATGACCTGATGTGAATAATAGATTTTTTATCTTTTTGTATCGAATTTCATGAACTATATAGAAATTGTGATCGAATTTCGGTGGCGAAAATTTTTCCATCGTTCTTCATGCCACTCCATGTTTACTTTATAAAAGAAGAAAGTAAAAAAAAGAACCAAACCAAAGAAAAGCGATAACTCTGCTGTAATCACTTACACGTCATGAGGATTAAGAAAGTTATGGCTTCCGTTCGTGTAGTAAGTCTATTCTCAAAGACCTCATAAATTTACGCTGTTTTGCTCTGCAGTCTCTTGCATGGATGCAATTTACCGACGAAGCATTGAAACCGAAAAACATTATACGAAGTAGCATTTTTTCATTTATGATTTGACAGTATATACATTATGAAAAGGTCGTCAGAATGGATACAATCGATGACATTGTCGTTATTCAAAGAATAATAGTATAAGAAGATCGATCATTCGCAAGTCATATGGTGTGTCATTGCTTCCGAAACTTCTTCCCATATAATTCTCAAAATAATCAGTAAATTAAAAAATTAATAGTCGGCCGGTTTAGATCAATTTTCGCATTGTTTGTTGAAAATTTTTCCATCTCCCATTCATTATAGACCCAATTACTCACATATTTAATGCTTCCTTTTTCACCGAAACTTTTTTAGATATTTTCAAAACAACTAAGATAAAACCTCGCTTTAAAATCAGCGAGTAAATTAATATTCCAGAATATCGGCCAATTTTTATTTTGTCAGTTTTTTTTTCAAAAATATCGGAGACTTTTTGTACGTACGGAAATGGAAACCTTTCTCAGTAAATACGAAGTGTTTTCAGATAGCCAACATGGATCGAGAAAATCAAAATCTACGGAAACAGCCGTATTTTCTTTTCTTAAACACGTCGCTTCATTCGTGGATCAAAATGAAGCACCTATTCGAATATTTCTAGATCTTTCAAAAGTTTTTCACGTCAATGATCAAAACATTCTACTTACTAAATTACCTTCGTATGGAATTCGTGGTATTGCTCTGGATTGGTTATCTTCATATCTTAAACGACGATCTCAGAGAGTAGAAATATCGTACTGGAATGATGGGACATTGAATACACACATTTCCGATTCATTTCCAATTGCACAAGGGGTCCTATTTTAGGCCTTATTCTCTCTCTACTGTACGTTAAATATGCCCTCTAGGATTTTAAACAGAAGAACAGTTCTCTTTGCGGATGATACGAATATTCCTTGAAATAAAGAACCCGTAAATAGTACAGTATTTGATGATTCAATTGGTTACGTAAAAACAAATTAATAGAAAACGAAGGAAAAACAGTTTCAATGCAGTTTTCAATTTCAAAACGCTACAATGAAGAGGAACGATGTTCAATTATCATATGTTAAGGTATAAAAATATTCAAATTTCAAAACGCTACATTGAAGAGGAACGATGTTCAATTATCAGATGTTAAGGTATAAAAATATTGTCGGCCAGTGGCCGGGATCGCTAAGGCAGTTGGGTCGTAGTGATCTCGGACCGAAAGGTCGCGGATTCGAGTCCCGCCTCGGGCATGGTTGTATTTGTGTTCGTCCTTTCACCCCTTATCACCCCCATATCGTTTCAGCTTCATAGTTACCAATAGTGGTCGTTAATGACCTAGATGTTAATGCGATCTTAAATAACCAATTTAAAAAAATATTTGGGTCTGTCAATTCGGTCAAACCGCAAATGGAACGTTCATTTAAATATATTGAACACAATTCATTGTGTTTGACGTTCAAAATTATTTCAAATTCAGTCAGCCTTCACACTGCTCGTTGTGAATATTTCGCGATCTGATATGCCAGAAATTTTGCGTAACATTCTTGGACAACACATTGTTAATCTCCCAAACGTTAGATTACAAAATAATTGTACTAATAATTAGCAAATCCCACTCACGTGATTCTTGTAAGCCACCCTTTATTAAGCTAGGAATTCTACCATTACCTTGCCTGTTGATTGAAGAATCAGTGGTGTTTGTCAAAAATGATTTACTCAAGTGTGGGAACATACCTTCAGCCAATATTGATGTCTATTATAAATTGTTTGATGATGTTTTTTATAAATTGAATTCACTTATAGCCAATTTACGCAACAACTACTTGATTACACAAACAATTTACATGAATTTATTTAAAGATCTGAAACTGTAAAACATATACTAATGTCAAAAATGTCTATCTTCAATATTGTACGTTTGTAATTTTAAGTTTTTGTAGTATTCCAAAATACAGGGTTCGTCGAAAATGGGCCAACACCAGTTATTTTATCGTCCTTTGCTACATACGAGATTAAAAAAGAGTTGGTGTTTTGAAAATAATTGTTTAAAATTGCCTGTATTTCACGCAAAATCACGCGAAAACTAACCACATTTTAGAAGTTGACTTGGTCTTCTTTCAAAATCTGTTTTTGGAGATAAGATTTCTTTAAGGAAGTCTGTTCTCCAGAAAAAAATCTAAAATATTTATCTGTCTACAAAGTTTAATAAAATATGTGGAGTAATTAAAAAAAATTGAAAATGTTGGCACAGCTTTATGAAAACCCCCGAAAATCAAAATATTCAAACTCGCAAGGTCTCGATTTACTCCAGATCGACCAGTAAATATCAATTTTAAACAATATTGTCTGAAGGGTTTAGGTGTTAGCATTGCGTTCTTATAGACGGACGGACAGACATTTACCCATCATTGTTTCGTTCGATATCAAGATCACATTTATCGAGGATTCTGACCACACAAGTGTTAGAGGAAATAATTTACTGCTTATGGAAAAAATCCACCTTTTCTTGAGCTGAACCTGATAATAATAGTTTTTGCTGTTAATAAGTCGCTACACAATTACAATACTTTTTTTTATTACATAAGTAGTAAGGCACAATAACAAAAATTTCTCTTTACTACATAAGTAGTAAGGTGAGATAGTAAAAGGAAGTCAACAAGAAGTATTTGAGATAGAAAAACTCACGGTTCGGTCATGCGGTTGTCTCAAAAAATGCATCTTCCCGACCATCGGTTTCTGTCCTCGTGATTCTGATGGAATCTTAACATGCACCCTCATACCGGTCACACACTACGGGATATTTCAGAATAAACGTTACAAACTTCTAGATCATGTAGCGGGTACAAAAATGATCACTTTTTTCCAATGAACATGTGAGAAATTTCATATAAAGAAGAAATTTAAGTGACCTTTGTCCCTGATTTTAGGCAACTTGTCATGTAGTGGTGTACGGCAGGTAGACGGAATCACTTGGACATCAGAATGTGACCTGCCGAATTCCAGTCCATGAGAACTTGCTTAACAAGAAGCAAAAAATGGACACATGTGTAACATCTTTATATTGAATTTCATACACCAGATTCATTGGCAAAACTGGACAATCTTCGAATCCTGAACATGCTTAAGAAGTTAGTAATATTTATTCTGTTCTTGTGCCTGTTCATTGGCTCGACAGCCCGCTACGGGCCTTGGCCGACCAGCGAAGCCCCAGCTTCTCGGCCATTAAATAATATGTTAGCATGAAGACATCTCCTCGTCGTATATACTGGTCTTAATAACCTTAGAGCGGGCTTTCTCATAGTCACTCAGCAATAGATATTGGGACATTTGTGAGGAACACGGACAGATATATTTTGCCTCGACCGGGATTCGCACCCGGGGTTGCGATGCGCCGTGGAAAACGATCACGCTAACCACGGAGCCACCGAAGGAGGCCACATTTATTTTAAGATCCATGTATCTCATTAGACACCTTAAGAACTTCACTCACAAAAAAATAGGACAAAGTTATTCGAGGGAACACGTCACAAAACATCCAAGCACCCCAGGTGTCACGGAGCGAGAAGTCAATGAACACTGCTTCTGGGAGTAAAATGTATTGAAGTGTCTTGAGCGTGCTTGACGAGGGGTGTGGCCAGGCTGGTCTCATCTGGAGCGAAGCAGCTGAGGAAGAGCTCACTGTAACGGGGTCCGCAGCGCCGACGCGTTTCTTGTGGTCGGTTGCAAGCACCATCTGCTGAGCTCTGCAATGTTCTTGCGTGAGGGTACGCGGCGAGGACGCGGCGAGAACTCGGCGAGAGCGCGGCGAAAGGGCGTCGAGAGCGCGTCGAGAGCCCGAAAGAGCGGGCGAGAGCGGGCGAGAGCGCGGCGAGAGCGCGGCGAGAGCGCGGGAGAGCGCGGGGCGCGGAGACCAGGGGAGACAGAGGCGAGAGTTTGCAGAGAGAGTGCAGAGAGAGTGCAGAGAGAGTGCGGAGACCGCGACGAGAATGGATAGGATTTTATTTCAGTTGGTCTTATTTTTATAGGAGTTCTGTGATTTGTCTTTTATTATGGAAAGTTCTTAAGAGCAATCTCAAGAATGAACTTCTACGGATACCGGTTGCTTTACAAAATTCAGAGATAGTGCACTCACAATATAAAATAGCTATGCGCATAACTCTTGAAATTTAATTGAAATCATTCTGGATAGGTGAGATGACATCTGACGCCTCTCAGTCTACTAATAGGAGTCTGAACATTAAGACCTTTAAGATCGTTGGAAAAAATTATGGCTTTTTGCGAAAAAGCGTTTCTGCGGTTTCAGCCAATAAAACATAGCATTTCATTTACCCAACTTAAATAGAGAAACCATGAATATCATTTAAGTCTTAAGGAGATGAAAGGAATCGCTACGACTTAATTCATCAGATAAACGATAATATAATCAAATTTTGCAATGGAACCTTTTTTTAAAATACTTTTAACGGTACTATTTGATATAAGTTTCTATACCCCGAGAATGTACGAACCGCGCCATGTATTATTTTCAAATATTTTTATTATTTGCACAATGGAAATTAGAAAGTTTAACATGAAATAATTTGCGTCCGGTGCCATCTTGCACTAGTACAAAATATTATGTTCATACCGAATGCATAAGCGTATGTAGTTGCGATGCTGCTATTCAAGATTCGGAAGCTCGTATGTTGTAAGTTTGAATTCCCGCCAGCGTAGAATTTCCTAGTAGCCACTAGATAGGTATGTGATTTCCACAATGAGGTAGGTATGTGATTGCCCGGATGAGAATTTTGGAGAGGGCTCGCCCGATCGGGTGTTTCCATGGTTTCCACCGATCAATTAGAATGCAGCAACCTTATTGGTGTACGAAAATTCGGGTAGCACTGCGAGTATACGAATAAGGATTCATTGTTTGAATTGAATTGAAGACAAATGCTTATATTTTCTGAACTATTAGAACATGTTTAATTCATTTCTGTTACTTTTAACCTATCTGCTCTTTGCGTTTTCACTGAAGAAATGTTCTGGTAGAACATTCCACGATTGTTGAAAAACAAAACATTACAAATATTATGCGGTGAACTGCTAAATGCTTATGCTAAAAGTTCTCGTACGCGCTCACATCCAGTATTGATATACGTACGTTAATCTCATCCCAAAATACATAATATTACATAAAATAAAAAAACATACTCTTTCTAGACGGCAAATATTGCTACTAGACTATATCATACTATCACAATCCTAGTAGTTTTGGAAATGAAACGTACCATCTTGCATTAAGCTCGTTTCACAAGATTATTCTCGCCTGTTCCAAACATCAACACTTTCTTCCCACTCGTAAAGTTAAATTGGAGTTTGACGTGTTTCATCTCGAAGTGTCATGAGTGCTTTGAGAGTTAAATTAACACTTCAAAGATTCAGACAAGCGTCTTGAATTACTTGGGGTAAGATCGTAAATGTCACGCATTTGACATGAACAAAGAAACTGTCTTTATTTGATCTAATGAAAATAGAATGAATGTATTTATTTTTTCCGGTTAAGTAGACCTACGTGAACCTACGCTGAACGATTGTTAAATTTGGCAAAAATATTCAAAAGGAAAACAAAATAGTATTTACCTTGATGATTTTTGTACATCAGTGTTCCATTCATTACAACTTACATAGAAAACACATTATAATGGGTAATGTGCAAAGGCTAAACAGTATATTCAGTTTGTTCTACGAACTAGATGTCTAAGAAAAAATGTATTTCTTTACAACGGCCTCTTAACCATTTGCTGGCGTCTAACGTGGAGTAATTCTTCGTTAAATTAGTCAGTAATCGTCAGCCCTAGTCAGTCATTACCTTTTATGTCTTCCGTGTGACGCTACATCGTTGCCTAAGGGGCCGACGTTCCGCCTGTCATATCGCAGGCTTCCTCAGGGCAGTGACACCGCAGTGCTGGCGTCCGGTGTTATATACTGTCCGGCCTGAACGCTCGGGTGGGGCAGGTGCGCCATGATTGTCGGAGGCAGAGAAAAAGTCACCCGGACAGCCAAGAAGACGTGGACTCGAAGCTTACTTTGCCGTTTATGCCTTCGACCACGGGGTCGGCTCCGATAGATCCACGGGCTGCCCAGGCGGTCACCCATTTAGGAACCCGGGTTGTCTCAAGTTGCTAAACCTCCTTGTCTTCACAGAGCGTAGTTCAGCAATTCGACTAATGACGGCGGCTGGAGTATCGTGCGTTAGTTTCACTAAAGGTTTAAGGAGGCTAGTGGCGTAGAAGCTAGCGCAAACGTCTTCTATCGCTAGTGCCCGGTCATTCCGTGTGGAATTTGTGGTGGATTGACTTATTATTTCGACTTTCCGAGTGCGTTTACTGTTATTTTCACTAGTCCCGTAAGTGAAGCGAATAATTTTCTTATGGGAGGTATTGGTGATCTTCCCCCGGTAGATAGTGAGATCCGGCGCCAACCTACTCGTCTGTTTGCGGGATTTTCCCAAACCAGGGCTATCCCTCCTGCAGGACACCAGGACAAGCTGAGGGGGCACCGAGACCCCAGCCGGAAGAATCACTGAGCTACAGTCACGTCGCCGAATATGATTGATTGATTGATTGATTTTTCGTGTTTCCGGGCGCGTCAACTGCTTTGGTCATTAGTCCCGTTAGTGTAGTGCGTGATTTTTCTCGGGAGATGGCGGTGATCTTCCCCCGATGGATGGCGAGATCCGGCGCCGACCTACCGTCTGCTAGTGGAGTTTCTCCCTAACCAGGACTCTCCCACCAGCGGGGCACCACCCCAGCCGGGACAAGCCCTAAGCTCCCGAACGGTCTTCCGGAGTATGTGGTAGTGTAGTGCATGTTAGTGTAAGTGTGTGTGTAAGGGAGAGGATAGGACAAGGAAGAGGAAGAGGAAGGACAGATCGCGCGCGGTCCGTGGTCCGTTTGGTAGGGTACTGCTCCGGCATTCGCCTGGTGTTGATCGGACCACGGAAAACTACCGATCAGGGCAGCCGGCCGCTAAAATCCTCCTCCAGACCGCGACTGAATTCGATCTAGCTGAAAAGCTAGTGTCGAAAACCCTGCCGCCGTCAGGACTCGAACCTAGGACCTCCCGGTCAGAGGCACTGCAGTGACATCAGTTGATGCACAGAGCTACCGCTCCCGGTTCGCCGAATATGAGTGGTAGTGTATCGCGCGTGTGTGTGTAAGTGATGATGTTAGAGACAGGAAGAGGCTGGAAAGATCACGCGCTGTCCGGGTTCGTATGTTAGGTTACTGCCCCGCAATTTAGCTGATGTTGGTCGTAGAACCCGCGGAAAACTGTCGATCAGATTAGCCGGCCGCTAGTATTCTCTTCCAGACAGACGCTGAATTCCACCTCTCTAGCTAGTGCCGAACATCCTGCCACCATCAAGACTCGAATCCAAAGACCTCCCGATCAGAGGCACTGAAGTGACGTCAGCTGATGCTCTGAGCCACCTAGGCCGGTATTTGCAGTAGAAAAAAAGAGGTTTTGGAAGCGTTTCTCGGGGTTCTCACTCTTTCATTCCACTTTTTCTCCTTCACCATTCACCCCCGCTTATTATTCATCTATTCGAAGTTCCCCTAAACATAAATACAAATGTTTTAACAGAAATGATGGTAGAAAAAACATTTTACAAAATAATAAAATGTATGTTCGGTTAGACATAGCATATATTATATTTGTACTTCAATTCAAAGTTTCCATAGTTAAATTCCTGCAAAAGCATTTTTAAATTCCAGAATATTTCTAAATTAAAGAATCGATTCTTTAACTGCCATTACATAAGTAACCTTTTCCCTAGCATTCTCTTGTTGTGAACAATTTTAATCTAAATAATAGCTCAGATAACTGAGTATTTTTACAAAAACATAAAAAAATAGGCGATCAATGTACATTTCTTCGATACTTAGCGTCATTCCCGAACAAAACACCTCGTGCAGCTCTGATATGGAAGCACTCGAATGATAGCAAATAAATGACAATACTTTGTCGCAAATTAGAAATATTCTACCTCACGCCACTGAAGTTCATGCATGCAGCATTTTTATTTTTTTTTTTAAGCGTTTCTTATTTTATACCTTATTGCATTCCAGTTTACTTAATTTCTTATCCAGACACTCAAAGCATATTTTGAATTAATTCATGAAATGTTCGTACAATTTCCAGAAATTCTAGTTGTATATCGACAAGATGGTGACGTTATTATTGAAAAATATTCAATCGGACATTAAGAATGAATTTGTCCAAACATAAGTTAAATAATTATCACTCGTGATGCTTTTCATGTTGAAAAATTGAGAGTAGCATCAAAGTGCATGAGACAGTTAAATGAGACGCAAAAGCTTTCATGTGATTTCCTTGGTCGGTTATCAAGAGACTGCGAATCCCGAACATCTTTGAACTTCATGCACGTAACTATTTGCAACAGTTTTCTTTAATGAAAGAATAGAATTACATCATGTTTTCAAACTCTCTATATACTGATAAACATTTTATAACATTTTATTTTAAGCACTGTCTGTTCGTAAATTTAAAATGCAATTACTTCAGATATGAATCTTTTAATTATTGACAATGTGAAAATTCTCAGTGGTAAATAGGCAGATCGATACATTTCTACACCAATTCGTGCTACATTTGTAGGCTAACTGAAATAGCCGTTCACAATCATGAAGGTGGAAGAATTAATGTTCTTTCAAATAAAGCATTATATCAATCAGAGCATGCTCCACCAGTAATACACTGTTATTAATAGCAATATGTCCTACGATTTATATAACCTGGGTATTTACAATCGAGAATGAGTTTGGTTAATGGAAAACAGCTATTTGTTTCCGAGTATTGTGAGCGCACCCCTGATGATCAATACGCACATATAATGAACAACGTCCATTAAATGTTTAATGAGGTGTGTATTTCTATCACGAAATACAACAAAATTAAAATTCCTTTATTAAAACATTGAACTTTCATATTAAAATGAACAACTCAACAATTTTATACGTTGGTGGTTCGCATGAAAAATGTTTGTAATATTAAAGCAAAACAAAACGTCCTTGGTGTAGTTACTTTCATCAGATGTTCTAGAGAACATTTATTCAAAAGCCGAGAACGAATATGATAAGACTGTTGGTATAGCTGACCAACCAGTCAATAATTTTCAAATACCCTTCAATGGTAAATCTTAAAAGATCAGGTTAAAAGTTACATGACTCTCTTTAAGAAAGAAACTTTTACAAGAACAGTTTGAAAGTACTCCGAATATTCATTCGCTCAGATTCATTTCGAATTAAAGAATTTAATATTTATTCATACACCTTTGGATACCATTTAGGTTAATTGCTTATGTCAGTACTCAAAAGCTGAGTTTACAAGATACTGATTTATTTCAACTTCTTTAATATCTTTACCACAAAATCAGTTTCAATATTTATATTACTTCCAAAATTGCTTTTCGATAGTATAGTGCCTTTTCTTAATATATATTATAGATTATAGGTCTATTTTATATTTGCCTTATCGTGTATGTTATGTCATAAACCAAATATATAATCTTGACGACTCGCCGAAAAGAACAGTTTTATTAATATTTATTTAATAATTTATTAAAAGTTTTATTAATATTGAAACTCGTGAATAAAAACTTTTATCCGATGATCAGAAGGCATTAAAAAAGACTGAGTGAGTAAAATGTGTATACAACTGGTCCGTGCAGAACAAAAGGGACCCTAGCCAACCCATGAAAATTTCTGGAAAGACTATAGGCTAGAAATTTTAACTAGAGGTTCCTTACGTTTACATTACGTTTTTTATAAGATCAGAATTATTTGTTTGTAAATGTTTATTCTTAGAACCAAGATATACTCTATGCCACGTACGGGATAGATGCGTAATTTGTTTATTTTTTTTATCACCAAAAATTAAATTTGATACACCAATGCAAAGTTAAAACAATCACTTGAATTGATATTGAAAATATTTTAAAAAACGTTGTCACGAAAATAAATGTCAAATCTCGCAGAAATCTGTATTAACTAATATCTCACATTTTGAGATCAAAATATTATCTTCGATAATTCCAAACCAGAAATTTTTTCAAATACCTCACGATTTGACAGAAGAGTCAATGAATTGAGAGTAGAACATTACATCCCAAGTTTTGAGCAATACCAATTTGGGCAACCTTGAAATCTATATATGAAATATCCGATACAGGAAAAAATACGTTCTCAGTATTTAGTAGATATTCATATTCACTTATCCCTTTATTTCAGAATCCATCTTCAATAATTAACGCTTACAAGGAATTCGCATTAATTATTCATGTTACCTAATGGAATGTAATAATTTTTGAATTTATCATTTCTTAGAAATATAAAAAAGGGAAGACATTCTCTCCGACACAAAATTCCCATTGCAGTGCAAGAGGATTTTCAGTTTTTTTAAATGAGAAGGACGACGTAATATACAATTTTGCTACCGACAGTATAAACATAATAAAATTTAAAATGAACTCCTGAAATATAAAAATAAGGTTTATTGCTCACGTACTTCAGAATTCATTACGACTCCACTAAATTTCCGAGAAATCTAGATTCATTAGATACTGAGATTACATAGCAATGTGTTACCTAAGAGAGTACGCAGCCGGAAGTTATTTTTTTATTCTTCTGTATAATGTCTCTTTTAACTTTTCTTTACTGGTATCTCAATACTTTAATAGCTTACATGTACATTTAGAACAATTTTGAGTATATACAATTGGAAAAGAATATAATATACAAAGCTGATGCTGATAAGATGTTCCTTATGATTTTTATAATAATTTCTTTACTCACATTAAAACACGCTCCCGGTGATTTATATTCTACCAGGTACGTACAAAAACCTCATGGCAAATTTCTTAAGATTCCACGGTTATCTATGCACAAATCTACCGAAAAGAATGGAGTCTTTGCAAAATATGTATTAAGAAAGAGTAATCTTCACCCAATTCAGAATGTTTCTTCAATAACACACTTTGCATGGGACGTCATACATTCTCGACTCACGTTTCCATGATGGAAGTGCCAAATTGTTTCAATGTACTTCCAACCATGTAACGCCTCCCCGAATCCTCCTTCTCTACTGCTGCATTGGGGTTTCGGAGGGCTACGAAAACGCGATTTTCCTTTATATTCAGAAGGGGGCAGTAGGCGATTAAGATAGAAATCAGTCGTGAGTTTTCTGTCTTGCTACGAGTATTGATCTGTATAAATAGATATTGTGCCGCGTGTAGCTCGATAATTTATGAGTTTGCCCCTCCTCTATAGTCCAAATCATAATTTGTCCGGAAATTACAATTTTTGCCATCTTCGAACAATAAGTCCCTGTTCGATTACCATTAAGGGATCAACATGCTCTTTATCATCATTTAAGAATCAGTACGTTTAATTGTTTGTCTTTCTTCCCCTGCAAGAAAAATAAAGCAAAAAATTAATTCAAAATAAAAACCACAAAGATCTCCACGTGGAAACATGCTTTATATCCTACTAGTTACCACTTAACATGCATATGAACAAAGTTTTGGGAAACACTACCCCACAGAGTTCTAGACATGGAGTTAACTCTTCTGCTCAGGGGAACTTGTTTATCGAAAGAGAAGCATCATCATCTTAGTACGTGACGAGGGCTTACGAAAACTCTCAAGTTTCGCAGGAAAAAGTATGCGTGATGTTCCCAAGAGTACGGCTTGAAAATGCGCTTGCGTCAGACGAAAAGGAGGGGGTGAGGGATCTCATCGTTCTAAAATATTCGACGTGAGGTAATTTGCAAATGAGGTGATGATTTCACAACTATAAATCAATCACATTTCTTCAAAACAGTTAGTCATTGACAACTCCATTGTAACAATTTCACGAACCGCTGATCTTGAAAACAATCAAGAAATAATTTTGTAATTTTGCAAAATTTATCTAAAATCAGAGAAGTGCTTCCTAAATCACTGTAATTTTAAAGTGGAAAAAGATAGTGTCAATTATTTGTTTCAGAAAATAATATTCTGTAATGTTTATCATATCACTCCTTATTTCGTGCTTCGCAATTTTTATTTACGATCAACATGTTTTAGACATGAGGAAACGAGTATGACGTTAGGAAAAGAGTATCCAGAGAAAAATATATGAACTTTCGTATTTCCACATGCAAATGAAACGCACAAAACATTTCTTTATTTCTTTAATAATCGCAGTGAAAGAAAATGTTAATGCTAAAAAAATTGTATTAAATTCATTTATGAAACTTCATCATTCATCTACCGGACCAGAGTTGTGAATAATGATTCAATTAACTTTTCATACAAAACATTATATACGCAACTGTATATAAATTCAAGCGAAACTTTATGTAGATAATATTTAAGAGATAAAAAGAGCCTGCAAACTCGTGACAGCCTGGTTCCTTGTCCTTAGAATTTATAAGATGCATAAATAGAAACTTAAGTACAAAAAGAAAAAACTTTTCGCGTTATCACAATTTGTCTTATATCTCCGATTTAAGAATCTTGGGAAAGATATTTATTTCTGCAATCTTACGATTTTCACATTTCAATTTACTTCCAACATCTTTACAGAAATTGAAATTTCACAAAAATTAAAGGTTCCACCACAGTCAAAATATAAATTCCTTTCGACGAAATGCAATTCAAATGAATACTGACGACACAGACGCTGTCACAAAGTTTAACAAGTGTTGTTATATCTTTCCAGAACATTTTCAACACATTTAAAAACTCGAAATTAAAATACAAAATAGCGGTCGGAGCGACGCCCGACGCCAGGGAAATGTGTACAGGCCTCGTCAAGGGATTTCACTCCGCACACATCTCCCGCGCGAGGGCCGAGCAGCGCGTCCGCGGCGAGGACGGCGACGGCGGCGGCGCGCGCTCACGTGTCGGGCGGCGCGGCCCGGCGCCCGCCGCCGCCGCCGCCTCCTCCGCCTGCGGCGCCGCCGGCGCGGCCGAGCCGAGCCGGGCCCAGGCCGCCACCGCCGCCGCGCCGGCCGGCACCCGTCCGCCCGGCCTGCCTCCTCACCTGTTGCGCCGCGCCGCCGCCGCTGATCCCCGGCCGAGGGCCCGGAAGCGCCGCCTGCCTCACCGCCGACCGAACGAGCAGCGAGGCGCGCCAGCGAGCGAGCGCACGAGCGAGCGAGCGAGCTGCTGCCGCCGCGAGGAGCGGAAGGGTAGCCGCCGCCCGGTGCAGTGCCGCTAGCACACTGCGGGCCACGAGACGCGCCGCGGCCGCCGCCACCGCCGCCCAAGGCGCAGGGTGCGCGCGGGGAGCGGGGCGGGGCGGGGCGAGGCGGCGGCGAGCGCGCGCGCGGGGCGCTGGATGAAAGAGCGCGCGCGCCGCGTGCGGCTGCGGGGGGGGCGGGGGGGGGGGGGGGGGGGGGGGGGGGGGGCAGGGTGTGCGCTTAGTGCGGGGGTGGTGACGGAGAGAGCGAACGGGGGGGGGCAGGGGGCGCGCTCCGATAGTCGACGCGCTGCGGTGGAGGCGGCACGGCCACTGCACGGCCACAGCACGGGGCGGCGGGCAGAGGACGCGGCCGTCCGCGCGAGGCGCCCGCGTGGGTGAGCGAGGCCAGCTGAGGGCGAGGCGGGTCCTCGTGGGGCGAGCGCCTCCTACGGGGCTCGCCCTGCCCGCCGCGACCCACTGGGCTCGCAGGGGTGTCCACAGGTTGGGGCCGACACCGTCTCCAGCCGCCGCTCCCACCTGTAGGGGAGGCGACCCCCACCACCGCGCACGACTCCCCTCCACGCCGCGTGCCGCGCCCCTTCCACGGCCGACCACCTGGCTCGGCGGCACGCATCGAACCCTTGTGGGGGGAGGAGGGCGCCCCTCCACGCCGCGGTGCTCGCTGAGCTCGCCTCCAGAGCGTCCCGCCCCGCCCCCGCGAGGCCGCGGCTCGTCCCCGCCCCGCCGCCCGTGCCATGCCGCGCCGCTCGCCCGCCCACGCCCACGCTTAAGTCCACGCCCGCGCCTACGCCCTGGCGCCGCCGCCGGAAGTGCCCGAGACGCGCCAAAGAGGGCGGTCTCCTTCGGGGAGAATGCGCTGCCCAAATGGCTGCGATTATACCGCCTCGGCCCTCAACGGAACTGCGGAGGGGTTGTTGGTTTACAAGGCAGCTTTCTCGAGATCTTCCCGTGTTAACTTTTGAAACACGTTAGAGATTCTTTTTAGTTTAGCGAGAATGCAAGTTAGACGATGGTACTAAATTTAGAAGAGACGAGCAATATGCAGGTTAGAAGCTTTTAGGTTTTAAGTGTCTCAAGATGCCCTTCGACCCATAGGTCTTAAAGATTTACTCAATTGACACTATAGTAAATTCAGACTACTATGATATTATCAATTTTGGTTGGTTTCTCTTTTAATTTATGACTATTTTCAACTGTTTCTATTATAAAAAAGGCAGCAACTCTGTAACATAATGCGAGTATTTCTATTAATGACAGGATTGTCTTGGTATATGTATAATCGGCTACTAGATGGTGTGTCAGTTTGATTGTCATTTTGAATAATGAAGACTTAAAACAGAACGTTGAGTATGGGATTACAAACGATAATTAACAAATGAAAATGCTATGTGAATACCATTCCTCGGTCTTTTTGTTTGGCAAATTGTGTTGTTAATTTGAAAATTAGCATTATCAAAATAAGATAAATTTCACGAGAAAATAATTCGTAATATCTTCAGTAAAGAACGAGTTCTCCAAATAAATGTATGTCATTATGTACATGATGCTCCTGTGTAAAACACTAAATTATATGGTTCGAGAGACATTGTATCTTTCTATCAAGAATTGCACTTGATTCAAAAATTTCTGGGGAAAGTTTTCAAAATTTACATATTACGTCACTTTTATTTATTGAAAAAAGTTTTAAATCTCAATAGTTTCTCATAATAAAATTCTCTTATTGCGATTGATTATATTTGCATAAAGTTAGAGACTATCCCAATATCGTTTTTTTTTGAGTGAGCGTGAATGTCTATCCAGATCATACTTGCTTCTTTAATTCTTCTATTTGTTCGTTAATTCTATCCTTCTTCTAGTATCTCGCAATAGATGCACCTTTTTTCTTTAAATTTCCTTCTTCTGATCAGAAACTTTGGTATATGTATGTAAAATTTATATATTTTCGTAGATCACATCGTAACGTACGTAATATTCGCCAAATGAGTAAAACGTTTACTTCCATTATAGCTTTTTTGCATAAGTGGAGATTTCTGTAAACGTGTAGTAGGTGTACATTAGATGAGGTTCAGTTCTTTTAAAGTTGTCAGATACTGATATCCATATTGATTTTCACTTCCTTGGAGAATTTTACCTTGTAAAATTTATTGATGTCTTGTTTGAAACAAATTACTTACGTAGAGTATTGCTTTCTTACCTTAGGAATGTATATCTATTATTTCTGCAATTATGTAAATATGGATGGACTAATAACAGGCTCACATATTGAAATGTATTATTTTTCATGTTGTTGTTTTTTTGTATTCAAACTCTGCCGAAATTTCTTAGCAATATCTCCATGTTTTTCAAAAAGATTCTTCAAAATTTCTCATAAAATAAAATGTAGATTCTATTCATATTTAGAATATAGAAGACGGTTGGTTTTGGATCTTATTGCGTACGGCGTTATTAACCCACAGCATTCCTTAGCATTATCTGTAAATCATTCTACTTCTCTCACATCATTAATTGATACAGGTAACCCAACAACCAGCAGAGGTGAATGAATTACAAAGCCCTTCTGGGGTTTACTCGCAAAATGCCCGACATTCGTCCCTCCTCGTTTTTGAAAAAAAGTTCCAGAAACGCAAGTGTTGGTGCGATTCTTCGAAACCGGATTGCGCTTCGACCCACATATGTCACCAGCGGATTTTCCGTCTTCTCGTCTCCAGTTTTTTACTGCGTAAAAATTGCTCACTCTTCTCGTAATTTTGGAGGATAGTAATTACTTTAAAAGATTACACAGAACCGGACAAAACATAATTGTCATAATAATAAATAATTGTTACAGAACTCATGCCAGCTGTTAGCGCAGTCAGAAAAGCTTAGTAATAGTCTGAATTTGATGTTTAACGGACTTCCAGTGGGGAGTGTAATTCGTCGTTTATATCTTTTTGAGTGTGATCCGCCATAACATTTGCAAATGTTTTTCCTAAATGCATTTTTATGTACGTGGGTATCTTGTTCGAACCCAGACAAAAAAGTAAATTGTTAATTATTATCACGTCCCTTAATCAGCGTATAAGTTCAAAAGCCAGCATTAGAATAGTTATTAAATTTCCTTCTATTCCTTATAAAATTGACATCAAAATCATTTAACATTGCATCTGCTTCGCCCCCAATAGGACGGTGTACCTCAAAATAAATATCATTTTCCTTACCAAGTCTCTATTTATACATTAGTCATATGAAGTGCACTGCACTGAAAAAGGTTTCGTTGCTCTGATACGTAATGAATCACTGTTGGACATAATTTCATTCTCGGAATAGACATTAATTTCTATCTGGGAATTTTTCATGAATGAGTGATATTAATTAGTCGCGAAAAACGAGAAATTTCTAATCCATTCGTGATGTTATTTACGATCATTGGGTAGTTTTAACTAAGCACTCGCGAATTCGCAGGACTGGAATGCTTGCTGCGTCCGCAGCCACCCGCAGCCACCAAATATATGCAACCCGCATAACACTCGTGTATTACACTGTTGCGTCCTCTCAACACGAAAGAAGTGCAAAGCAATTCTTTAATACGTAAGAAAAATGCACTACATTGAATGAGTTGTACATTTGGCTCAAAGGACATCGCCAATTACAACAATGTCCCTAAGATAATACTAAAAAAATCCTTAATTGTCTCCTTAATTGTGTATGTATTCGAATTCTCGAATGTCGGATAGGCTTTAACTTAGCGCTTTCGTCTAAGTACAATAGCTAAGTGCAATAGCAATTGAACAATGACCATCCATGCATTTTGTTCGGTGTAGGAAATTTCAAATATGTTAACTGAATTAACATTAGATGTCTGTGATGTGATGCAAAAGGAGCATTTCCTATATTGAGCCTCTGTTTTTATGTCAAGTTTTTATGGTCAGCGTAATTCTACCTGCGTCATGGAGCACACACTGTTTCCTCAAGAGCCCATGAAACGTTTCCCATGGCACTATATTTTCCAAAAATAAATTTTCATGGTAAATACATGATAATTTGATTGTTTCAGAAAAATATTCTCATAACCGTAATTCATATAACCATAACCAAACAAAATTACGACCCTGTTTTCTTAAATATAATTGATCCACAATAATTGAAAAAAGTTAACATTCTTACACTTACTGATTCTACAACATTGACTGGAGTAAATTAACTATAGCAATATTTTATTGGCATTGCCTCTTTAAGTGTGTTTGATGTGATGGTCGGTGTTGAATCCAGCGAGGGGGAGGCACGGTCACCGTGTCGCCACAAAAATTCAACTCTGATTGTGCTTTTATTTCGTTTAATAAAAACAGTACCACATATTGATAGCATCGTTTTCCAAAGAAGTATTTACATTATGAATATAAATTTTTAAAACATTTTAACACGACAACTTAATTTTCATATTATTTCAAAAATATTATTGTAAGAGATTCCGTTTAAATTGCATCATCTTCCAAGAAATAGTTTTGAATCTTCCTTTGAGTATGGTGTAGTTACATTTAACACTTGCAATAATGAAAAGTGTATTAAAATATTAAAACAATAGAGCCAACCAAAATCTGCTGAATGCGTTTAAGGAAATGGATATTTTAAAAGTAAGAAAACAAATAGAGGAATGGAATAAATTCAAAAGAATGTTCAAAAGGACAGGAGACCAACAATAATAAGAAACATGATGACAGCGTCAACGAATAATGCGCAACAGATTGCAATTCCATCTCAAGTGGCCGAAACGTCATTGCGTGACTATCTCGGATTTTGGCGAAAATTTTTATGCTGAATTCCATATGTCTTAAAGGATTTTTTAATGTTGTAATTTCATAGAATAAATAGTTATTGAAATTTAGCGGTTTGTTTCTCGCAAATTTTAGATACATTACTTTCTTCTCTGATATCCCTAAACAAATGAAACTGACCTTACTTGTACAACTTTATCCGCTTTATTCAATAAAACTAATATCAATTTTGCCTGTATTAACACACAATGGGTAATTTGCAGCAAAGTCACTGGAAAAAGTGTTTAAACAAAATTCAAGAGTTCAACATTAAATAGCTTCCTTAATATTTGAGTAAGAAAAATTAAACATGACATTACATTGTTTCGTGAGGTATAACTTCAAACTCCGAGCTTCTTCGATTATGTTTTAACTTGATGATTTTGGCGGAAAGTGCCACAATAGGGTATTTTCGGCTTTCTTTTACAGAAATGTACCTTCTACAAGTAGAAATCCTGGTGAAAGCTACAAGTATATCATTAGAAAGAGCAGACTTTAAAAGTGGGTAAAATATTTTCTGGGGGCATTCAATACATGAAATGTGGGAAGTTTGTAATGAAGAAAAATATTCAATATAAATATCAGCGTTTATTGTCGAATTAGTTTCTCAATATTCAAGTGGGAAATCTAACATTTAGTATCTAATATTTCACATCGGAGGATAGCTTGACTCATCATACCGCGGGGGTCACAAGATCACCACCACCTCCTTTAGTAAAAACATATACTACAATTACGGGAATAGTGTCCTTAACCGTTGAATCGCCCAGAATCATCAATCAAGGAAGGAAGGAAGGAAAGGAAGGGAAGAACGGAGAGGGTTTCAAAATACCGTTCAATAAAAAGGGGATACAAATAAACTCTTTCTCATGTGTTCCCAAAATGCATTAAAATAAACTTTGGATGTGTTGAGTGCATTGAGAGAAAGCTCCATCGAAAGGGCTAAAAACAAACACTTGAGACAAACTCACATATCGAAACCCTGATCACAGAAAGCTGCCTTCAGAACGTCGCTAGCGTCTCTGGCCTGAAGGTGCATATGGCGCTTGGAGAAATGTTAGATTATATTTTAGGATGAGAATTATTTTGAGGAATGTACATTTCATTTTTTCAAACTTATAATTCTTCGATAGTTATTCAAAATTCATAAGAAATGTTGAACAATTTATATTAAGATGTTTTACCTGGCCATAAAAATTCGGTGATGCTCGAAAGATAAGCAATCGTTAACTTTGTCTCTCCAGCCCACAAAATACTCCTATTCTGGTCTACAATGTCTCAATGCAAATTTAAAAATATTTCCAAAGCGGAAAAAATTCCAACGTTTTCATCCGTTAGCATTTTAAGCGGATTCTTTTACCACGATCTACGGTAATCATTTTCAGTGCAAGAATTTGAATTAGCAACCAGAAGGCTATAGAGATTATGTCCGATGTTTAAAGCCAATTTTAAAAAAACCATACCAAAGTGAATCGTCAGTTTGTATTAGTAGACTCAAATTCGTTCGACTCAAAAAGTTCCACTAAATCAAACGACGTATGAGTGGTCACATTTATATTTATTTATTTATTTTACGTCAAAAAAACAGTTAAAAACTGCGTATGACGTGCTATGGGGAAAAGTGAACTGTGTGCACATTTTCAAAATTCTGTGATCCCTACACTAAGTCATATACTACTTAAATTTTGAATTTTGAAAGGGAGAAAAAAAACAAAAACTCCCATGTAGTAAAATCTATTTTCAAGGATAAATAAACAATAAATTTTGAATTTTGAAAGGGAAAAAAAAAAAAAAAAAATCTATTTTCAAGGATAAATAAGCAATAAATTTTGGCTCTTATTACTTCCTGCCGCGACAACATGGAAACGATAATTTGAAGAATTGTGTTTCCCACTGAATTCTAAAAGACGTGCACAGAAAATGAAGTTACATTTATGTCCAGAAGCAAAACAAGGGGCCATCTCAGCATTTGCTCAATGGATCAGGGAAACTGGACGAAAAACCTGATCGAGATGGGGGTCATTGACCCGGAAGCTGTAGTACAATAGTTGTTACAGGTTGTTTATACTCATTTATACAGTCCAAATGGTAAATAATGCATTATGTATCATTGTTAAAATTAATGTTACTTTTCTTGTGATGCTCAGTATAATTCTACCTTAAAAGTAATATTTTTGAAAGCTTTCTTAGTCCCCGTTCTACTGCTCACACCCCTCTAGACCCAAAAACGTGTTTTTAATTTAAATATTTACAACTTAACACTATTTTATCTGACTGAAAAAATATAATATATAATAAGACACTTCATGCTATCAGAAAAATATTTTTGGTACTTTCTCATACCCAAATTCAAACACAAAAAAATATTTTTGAAAAAAAATATTTTTATTGTCTTAAAATCACAGAACAGGCTCAACAGGAACAGAGAAATCTCAAACGGGTTCCTTAAAAACACAAATTGTTGTGAATTGTTTTTCAAATTTTTTCGACAGATGGGCTGTAGTTAAAAAAATAAAAATCATTTTCCCTCTTTTAAATCATCTTGACTTTCAATATACTTTGAAAATCACTGCACAGTTATGTGCATTTATTTTAGTGTTTATTATACATTTGTATACATTGTTGAAGCACCCAATAATATTTTGATTTTGAAATTTAGTTACAAATTATCATTTTTTAAATTTTTTCTAATCCTTTGCATAAGTATTATTCCACAGATAATAATCATATTTTTTCAAAAGATTCAACAAATGCTCTTTACAGAGTTATTAAAAATGATTCATCGAATTCTAAAAATATTTTTAAAAAACTATTACACAAAGCCTAATGAGTGAAACATTAATAGAACTACAAACTTTCCAAGTTCATTGTAAATCATCACACAGCAGCCCGACGCCAGTTTCCAAAATTGCGAGTACTCGGCAGAAAGCGAATTGCGTTATGCAATAAGAAAAGCGCTCATCAGTTATTTCAGTGCAGCGTGCGTTTAGAAGAGCGTTCACAGTGGAGTCACCTGGTCTTCAGCACATTCTCCTGAGATACAGACAGTTCAAGAACACAGGATGTCTCTGTAAATCGGACGACCAAGTAATTCACACTGCAGGCAGTGAAAGATACTTTCTGCCGTAAGTCCATGCAACCTTGCAAGTCGCCTCCTGAACTTACAGTTCCTGAGTTTTTTGCGGGGGGGCAGTCAAAGGCATTGTTGACGTACCATTATTGCTAACAACAAAAGAGAAATTGAAAAACTGCATTGTTGATACTGTAATAGCCGTCTCTGAAGAAATGCTACATCGTGTTTGGGCAGAATTAGATTATCGTATAGATGGGTGTGGTGTAAGGAAAGGAGAACATATAGAACATTTATGACAAAGTGCCAAAAACTTGGAGATTACAGTTATATCAGTGCTTATTATGTTGTGAATAATAGTCTCTGAACTATAAATATTTGAAGTCCGATGAATCATTTGTTATAACCCTGTAAGTTTCAAAGTGTTTTGTCACTGCAGCGCCTCTGACCGGGAGGTCCTAGGTTCAAGGTCTGACGGCGGCAGGATTTTCGACACTAGATTTTCAGCTAGGTGGAATTCAGTCGCTGTCTGGAGGAGAATTCGAGCGGGCGGTTGCTCTGATTGGTACTTTTCCGTGGTTTCTCCGATCAATACCAGGCGAATGCTGGAGCAGTGCCCTAACTGTCATTATTTTGTCCACAATTCATTGCAATGATTTTTCTTGATTTCTCCCTTATATACAGTTATATACAGTTATATCTGTGGTTAGGCGCCTGGGCCTGATGCCTGATGGCTCGAGTCTCGCCATATCAATAAAGGCATTATTATTATTATTATTATTATTATTATTATTATTATTATTATTATTACAGTTGTAAACATTTAAAAACCTTGTTTTGCTATGGAACATATTACCACGCTTGTGCTTTACGGATCACACTTTCTAAATTAATTTTGCGAATAAAGGGAAGTTAAATTTAAAAAGTTGCGAAATAATAAATTTACACAACACTAAATTAAAAATGAAGATATTACTCAAAGTCTACTCCTTTACTCTACTACTTTAAAATGATAACCATAAAGATCATAAACAACCCAATGAAATAGAGACGAATGAACATAGGTAAACAATCGTAACGCGTACTTTCTAAACACACCATGATGCGGCCACCGGAGCACGAGGCAGGCGCTGTGGCTGAACCAACAGCCAAGCGTATCGCTTCCTCAAAAAAAAATTAAAAGTTCTAAAGATATTCACCCAACCAGTTATCTCCCATCAGCGAGGCACTGCCCCAACCGGTACAACCTCTAAGTTCCCGAACGGTCCTCTGGCATGTGTGGTAGTGTAGTGAATGTAAGTGTAAGTGTGGTTAAGTCAGGAGTAGCATATGATCAGGAATGGGAAAGAAAGATCGCGCGTGGTCCGTGGCCCGTTTGTAAGCGTACTGTTCCGGCATTTTCCTGGTATTGATTGGAGAAACCAAGGAAAATACTGATCAGAGCAGCCGGACGGTACACGTTTCCTCCAGGCAGCGACTGAACTCGGCCTAGCTATCTAACTAGTGTCAAAAATCTGATCACCGTCGGGAATCGAATCTAGATCCTCCGTCTGAGCCTAGGACCTCCCGATCAGAGGCACTGTAGTGATATCGGTTGATGCCCTGAGCCACTTCTCCCGGTCGTTTTGCTGAAAATATATTACATATTCGAGATATACTTTACTAATGTAATTGTCGTTATGAACAATTATGTTAATGAGAATTCAAAACACTGAAATCTTAAAATGAGGGGGTGTTTCTTTCCCGGAAAAGCTTGAAAGGTCCTGAGCTTCAAACTAAACCGCCGACCATTCATAGAAGGTAATGTTCTGTAAAAGAAGGCTAAAAATACCATGTTTCGTAAATAACAATAACCTCCAAAATATTTTTTCAACGGTAAAATGTTTCGTCAACATTTTACTACGTTTTGAGAATGGTATTCCTTCAATGAATGATATGATTTTTTGCCTTTAAAAGTTGCTCTTTCTAATGAGATAGGTTTCAATGGATTTCCAAAACGGTACTCGCATAGAAGAAAATTGAAAATACCCTGTTTTGATGCTTTTCTCTGAAGCTACAACTTCACAAAATTTCCTTTGAGGCATGTGAGATTTGGTAAATGAATTCGCACAACATTTCATCAAAATCCGAAATGTTCGCGCGAGAGCTCTAATATTGGACGTAAAATTGAATGATTCTAGAGTATCACTGAGAAATTAAAAAACTGATTTTACCCAGAACTAAAAATGTTTCCGTAAATTGTTTTTTATCAGAAACCATTGAGAGGGATATTTTTAAATATGAAACAATGAATTGCACATCCAATCAGTTTGTTTTCACTTAGATCTTCGAAAATTATTATTATTATTATTATTATTATAAAAGTTGCTTGGTGAAAATGTAAAAATAATCATAACCAGAAACGGCTTCCTGTTATTGTTGCATAAGTACGTAGAAACGTATCAAAAAACTCCGTTTTTGCAATCGTTTTTGCAGTCTTTCATGGGATACAATTTTGGTTAAGTGCGTTTTCGGAGAAAACGAGTTACTAAATATTGTGAACATAGTGAGCGACGAGATGCTGAGCGTGGAATTCTCGTGCGTCCTAGGGTGTCAGGGCAGGGAGGTAAAGGGAACTGGAAGTTGCAGGATGGGCAAATGTTTAGGGGATCGTATGCATGTTGATTTCAAGATTTCAACATAAATATACGTTTTGGGGTGCCCTGATCTAAAAAAAGGTTTTTTTAAACGTCAGTCTGTCCGCCTGTGAACACCACTAGCGTCCAAATCATGCGTTGTTTCTTCTTCAAAATGGATATTTCCCGGTCGATCTGGCTCAACTCAAGGCACCGCAATTTTGATAACAAATCTTCAAAATTTGAGCGTACTTTACACGAAGTCCCCCAGACATTTTCAAAATTTTTTCAACTACGGCGCCAATTTTTATCTTTAAATTTCTTCTAAAAATAGTGTTAAATGCACTCATAAAGGTTTTCACGGTTAACTCAGAAATTTCAAAAAGTGCAAAATTTTGAATTTTTTTTCTGCATCTTCCTACAACTACAAAATTAAAGATAGAAATTTTTCTTTCAATTGAAATTTGTTTTCCATAATTAGTTATTTCATTACAGTCGTACATTTTTTAAAAATATTTGTCGCTTGAGCGCAATATTTGGAATTTTATATTTTTAATTATATTTGCCAACAGCTCCAAACTTTATCTTTAAACGTTTCGTAGGTATAGTGCTAAATGCTCTATAAGATTACATAAACGCCGTACTGCTCTATTCTTTTGTTGTTTTTTCAAAAATTACGAAAATGTATTTTTTAACTTGTCTCTCATGTCGTTAATATTTGCATTAGCAGCAATTTCTTCACATTATTATATTTATGAGTACATATGTTTTAAATAATGTCATAAAGTTTCTCGAAAACTCAAGAGTTTACTGTGAAAATGAGCTCAAACTTCCGCATTTTTAAAAAGGCTCAAACATCATTTTCTGAAAACGGGCTCCAAATTTTTTCTTCATTTTTCCAACTGGTAGTGCTAATTGCACTCTTGGTTTGTTGGTTGGTTGGTTGGTTGGTGATTCCGAGCGAGTCAACAACATAGATTACTAATCCCGTATGTGTAGTGCGTGTTTTCCTCAGGATATTGCAGTGATCTTCCTCCGCTGGATGGAGAGATCCGGCGCCGACCTAACGTCGGATAGCAGGGTTTCCTCCTAACCAGGACTCTCCCATCACAGGGGAACCAACCAGCCGGGACAAGCTCTAAGCTCTCGACCGGTCTCCCGGAATATGAGTTAGTGTAGTGCATGTTAGTGTGTGTAAGAGAAGAGGATAGGACAAGGAAGAGAAAGGAAGAATCGCGCGCGGTCTGTGGCCCGTTTGTTAGGGTACTGCTGCGGCATTCGCCTGGTGTTGATCGGAGCAACTACAGAAAACTACCAATCAGAGCAGCCGGTCGCTAGAATTCTTTCCAGACAGCGAATTCGACCTAGTTGAAAAGCTAGTGTCGAAAATCCTGCCGCCGTCAGAACTGGAACCTGAGACCCCTCGGTCAGAGGCGCTGCAGTGACATCAGTTGATGCACTGAGCTGCCGCTCCCGGTAATTGCACAGTTAAACATTTCTTAAAGTTCATTTTGCTGTATTTTTTCCCAAAATTACACAAATATTTGCTAGTTGTTTTTTAAATCTCTCGTGCCTTTATTAAACATATTCCCTGCGATTTGTAAACACTACTGTATTTACGAGTTAATGTATCTCAAATGACTTGAAATGGAGTTTTTCGAAAAGCCAAAACGTTTCTGTGAAAAAGAATATTCAAATTTTGCTTTTACAGTAACGCTTAAATGTAATTTTCGTAAAAACGGCTCCAAATTTTGCAACGAAAATTTCCTGTAGGACGAAGTTTTACTTTGCTTTTAGATTCTGAAAGTAATTTTCCGTTTCTGTCATTAGGAAACCAAGACGTTGAGCCAATGTGAAAAAAAAATGTTTGAGAGTTGATAGAGCTGGCAAAAGGATGACCGAAAAGTTAAATCCTGCCAAAGAAATTAGGAAACTAACTAGTGAATCATTCCACATCAAATCGCACAAGAGTTGACACAGCTTTTTTTCAAATATACGATATTTTTTCTTAATTTCAACATCAAAAAAAAGAGACGGTAAAAAGGAGTTTTTTAGTTGCCTTAAAAATGATTACTTGTGTAGTTATGAAATATTAAATTTTTTTTAATATAAAATTTCCTTATTTATTTCATTTAATACTTTAAATTTTTTTATTTCAATTTAAATATTTTTTCAAAACATGAAAATATCTATATAAACTCAGTGAGATACAAATTTGAAAAAAATGGCGGATTTCTTGTTTAATTTTCTATAAAACACAACAAGAAAAAAGTGGGCTCTCTGCACATACAGTTCTAAAAACGTCAATTGTAAGTATGCGGGCGTGCTCGACCTAACCATGCACTACGAATTGTTTTCAGTCAGTCTGATCCAAGTGCTGAAGAACTATAAAAAGAATGACCATCTGCCTGATTAGGTTTTCAAAAGTTATTATTACTTCAGATGTTCACTCTGCCCCCAGAATGGATGGATGTCAGTGAAACGAATTCTACTATTGCTTAACGAATTTTATTGCTGAATTTTATTTGAATTTTATTGCTTGCGAAACGAATTTTATTGTTGAGTCCCAAGGGAGAAAGATGCCCGCCTGACTTTGCTCGTGAAATACAACTGACCACTTGTGAAGGGACATGAGTAAAATTTTCAGAACATTAGTTGCAATAAGTATCTTATAAAGAGAATAGAGCTAAAGTTGGTTCTGTGAATCGTGTGTGCACTGTTTCACACGGGTAGTATGAAACCGACAGATGGTTAAATCCATTTAATCGTTCTCACCACGATTTTAGGAAATGAATCTCCAGGTCGCTTAAACCACGATTTACTAGTGAAACGTAGTTTAGAGGAGTTATTAGATTGGTGAATTTCTTATTCATTCCAAAAGAAAGTAAATTGGCTTCCAAAACCGTTTTTTGTTAGTGCAGAGCGTCAAGATCATTGTCTCCCGTGACATTAACGAAAGTAACGGAACTTCCAATGAATACAGTGAAAACAGTGGAAATCACGGAAATGACAATTTAAGCTCTTCAGATAGTTCCTCGTGTCTGCGAAATAAATGTAGAGAAGATAAACAAGGGTTTAATTGCAATAAGAGAAACCAAAACCTAGGGAATAAAATTGTAACAAAAACGGTATACCCATGAGAAATTAACAGAAAGTACTTAGTGCTATCACAGATAAATTTTTTCACACTGAAGATCCTTCGAACGTCCATCGAAAAATCTGACAATAAAGAAATTGTTAACAAACTTATCGATTCCTTCACTCAACAGACGGCAAGATCTTCAAAATTCATATTTTAACAATTTATTTAATATTGGACATGCAATAAAATAGAACAACAATTCGCAACAACCAAACTCATGGTAAAAAATTTATTTAAAAAAATTATTTACGGAAGAATAAAATACACAATTCAAAGTATTAAATGAAACAAATCAGTATTTTTTTTACTAAATACATTCAGAGCAACATTTGATCATATTTTGAGAAGTACGTGTAAATTCCAAAATTTAATATAGGCTTAACTACACAAATAATCAATTTTCAAGCAAATAAAAAAGTGTCTCTTCTTTGGCTAAACTGTTGGTTGAAGAAAATGGAATTTTGTCCAGACTTGAAAATAAATTCGACAAGGCGAACTGTGCATTGTGACGAAACTTCAGGAATTCTCAAGTAAGCGATTACACATATTTGAAGTGAGTTGTAAGGGACCAAAAAATTTCAAAATATAAGTCAAAACGTGAGTCAAGAATCCGTCATTTAATAACCTTATAAAATCGTGAAGTTGCACAATCTCAAGAAATTCTTTAATTACTCCATCATCCAAAGAAATGACCCGTAACGCAAGAAGCATGTCTGTTGTAGCAATCTACTACACACTGGTTCGTAAAAAATTTTTAAAGAAATATTTTTTAAATTTAGCTCATTGAGTTTACAAAAATATTCAATTTTAAAATTTAATTTTAAAAAAATTGAAAATTTAAGAAATTAAATATTTTGAAAATCCCAAAAATTAAACATGTTTTTAAGTTTCGAATGGAGTTTGAACGGAGTTTCTATAATGCGTGCATTCAAATATGTGAAATTATTAAATTAGTGATGGGTGTCATTTTTACCAAATTTCAAAATGTAATATTTCCGAAAATAATAAAGTTAGAAAAAAAATAAAAATACACATATTAACTTATATGATCCATATAATAAATAGTAAAAATAGAAAATAATAAAATTATAATGGGATCAAATTTTGAGTGTTTTTTGCGATTTCACGTGGAATGGCTCTAGCGCGAGAAAGTCTGCGCCATTCTGTAGCACCACTGATTTTCTCTACGAGCAAGAGTCTTAACCTGAACAGTAGCAACAATGCCCCTACTTTAGAAAACCGATTGTTTTGTAACGACCTTCACAGTTTGCATTGTGACGGCTTTGACAATGGGAGATGACCTTGACCGCCCATGCATCTGCTGAGTGGAAATCTCCCCGCCCGTGTGTCGGTGGCCTGGGTTCGGCCGGACTGAATGAGGCGGCCGGTAGATTATGGAGCGAAGTTGCTTGCGACACGTTTATAGTCATAACATGTATTTCAACCGCACGTTCGCCGCCATATGCCACCTAAACTAGGTTCGTTATGTTACAAGTCGTAGCAACGCCAAACTAGCGATAGACGAATTGTCAAATACGTTTATAAATTTTAGTCACGACTTTGGCACTGACTTATTACCGCGCTCAGAGTGTGGTGATTACTGACTATTAATCTATCACGCAAGTACTATAAGTCCAATCCGGCAAATTGACTGGGCCTGCTGCTATGTTGTAGCTACGCCAACATGTTCCCCTTCTCGCTTGCCCGCTTCCCAGCTTCTGATGTCCCACCCTCTATTTCCCGGCTCTATGCGAGTCCCCCCCCCCACTTCGCATTTACATAAGCTTCTAGAATGTTCTAGCTACTACAATCTCTGATTCAGCAGTCTGCAAGAGAACATTCCATGGAACTCGTCCCTGATTTGTTGAACACCGAATAATCCATTAACTTCGGTCTCCTTCGCTGTGATGGGAATTGCGGATCTCGATCCTGCACAGTCTGATGGTCTCTATGCGAACTCCACTCTTCAAATTCTGAATAGATTGATTGATTATTTGAATACTGTTTGCGGGCGCGTTAATTGCAACCGTTATTAGTCCCTCAAATGTACTGCATGTTTTGTCCCTGGAGGTGGCGGACATCTTCTGCTGGATGGCGCGATCTGGTGCTGACATTCACGACGGGCTGCTGGTTTTCTCCAACTAGGTATCTCCCACCAGCGGGACATCGGCATATTCGGGACAAGTTCTAACCTTACGATTGGTGTCTCGACATCTGCGGTAGTGTAGTGCATGTAAGTGTGTTAGTAAAGGTTGAGGATGGGACAATGAAGAGGAAAGAAAGATTGCGCGCGGTCCATGACCAGTTTTCGGATACTACTTCGGCATTCGCCTGGTGTTGATCGTAGAACCACGGAAACTACTGATCGGAGCAGTCCGCCGCTAATTCTCCTTCAGCCAGCAGCGGATAATTTCGTCGAAGCTAATGTCGAAAATCCTGTCACTGTAGGACCTCCTGATTAAAGACACGGCAGTGACATTAATTAATGCTCAGAACCAACTAAACCGGTCAAATTCTAGAAAGTCGTTAAAATGGAAGAACAGTTCTGTTTGTCGATGACACGAATGTTCTTTACAAAAAAGAAACAATAAATAGTACAATTTCAGAGGTTTCAAATTGATTTTGTAATAACAAGTTAATAGTTAACAAAGGAAAAACTGTCTCAAAGCAATTTTGCGTTTCAAATCGGCAATTGTATGCTCAATTGAAAATGAACAATATGCAATTAGCTAATGTTAAGGTAACAACATTTCTAGGTCTCTCAATTCAGTCAAACCTCAAATGGAATGAATAACAGAATTAGACACTAAATTAAGCTCATTATGTTATGCATTCAGAATTCTTTCTAATTCGGTCAGCCTTCATGCAGCTCGTTGCGTCTATTTTGTAAATGTACATTCCCGTCTGAGATATGCCATAATAATCTGTGGAATCTCATCCTTAAGTGCACAGATATTTAGATTGCAAAAGAAAATTATCACAATAATGAACAAATGCCATCCACGTGATCCTTGCAAGCCTCTTTTCATTGAGCTTGGAATCTTACCATTGCCTTGCCTATTTATTTACGAATCTGAAATATTTGCCAAAACTGACTTACTTAACGGTGAGAACATATTGTCATGTAATACCGATATTTATAGTTAAAACACACGACGTAGAAATGATGTTCATCAACTGTCAGTATCAACAGCTCACTACAAGAAATCCACATAAAATACATGTACGTTACTTTAAAACGCATTGTCAAATGAAATTAAACAATTACAAATGGTACACAAATTTAATTTAAAAGTAAAATATTTTCTGTTGCATAACTGTTTGTATACAATTAGAGACTATAGTGATCGTCTAAAAGAAAAATAATGTTTACTTTAAAAAAACAAGATATAGTATAATGAATTAGTTTACATTTGCATTGTATAATTTTTTTAAAAAGACAAATGGCTGTAACAAGTAATGTACTTCAGCTTCCGGGTCAATGACCCCCATCTCGATCCGGTTTTTATCCAGTTTCCCTGACCCATTGAGCAAATGCTCAGATGGTCTCTTGATTTGCTTCTGGACGTTTATTTATTTATTTATTTACGTCAAAAAAACAGTTAAAAACTGCGTATGACGTGCTATGGGGAAAAGTGAATTGTGTGCACATTTTCAAAATTCTGCGATCCCTACACCAAGTCATATACTACTTAAATTTTGAATTTTTGAAAGGGAGAAAAAAAAACAAAAAACTCCCATGTAATAAAATCCATTTTCAAGGATAAATAAGCAATAAATTTTGAATTTTGAAAGGAAGCAATAAATTTTCTCTTATTACTTCCTGCCGCGACAACATGGAAACGATAATTTGAATAATTGTATTTCCCACTGAATTCTAGAAGACGTGCACAGAAATGAAGTTACATTTATGTCCAGAAGCAAAACAAGGGGCCATCTCAGCATTTGCTCAATGGATCAGGGAAACTGGACGAAAAACCTGATCGAGATGGGTCATTGACCCGGAAGCTGTAGTACAATAGTTGTTACAGGTTGTTTATACTCATTTATACAGTCCAAATGGTAAATAATGCATTATGTATCATTGTTAAAATTAATGTTCCTTTTCTTGTGATGCTCAGTATAGTCTCTAATTGTATAGAAACAGTTATGCAGCAGAAACGATTACACTTGGGATTTAAACTTTTCTATTGAATTTAATCGTTTAATGTCATCTGGCAAAGTGTTGTAAAATAATGTACATGTATTGTATGTGAATTTTTTGTAATGAGCTGTTGATACTGTCACCTGATGAATATGATTTCTACGTCGAGTGTTATAGTAATAGACTTCGGCATTTTCTGAAAATATATTCCCGCCCTTGAGCAAGTCATTTTTTACAAAAACCACTGATTCGTAAATAAAAGACACGGTAATGGTAAAATTCCTAGATTAATGAAGAGAGGCTTACATGAATCACGTGGGTGGGATTTGGTTATTATTCGTACAATTCGTTTTGTAATCTAAAAGTCTGGGAGCTATAAGATGTATTTCCCAGAATTTATGCCATATCTCAGGCGGGAATGAACATTCCGAAGTATACACAACGAGCAGTATGAAGGCTGACTGAATTTGCAAGAATTCTGAACGCGTAGCATAATGAACTTAATTTTGTGTTCAATTCATTTAAATGGACGTTCCATTTAAGTTTGACTGAATTGAGAGACCTAAAAATTTTGTTACCTTAACATCAGTCAATGGTACACTGTTCATTTTCAATGGAGCACAGAATTGTTTATTTGAAATAGAAAACTGCATTAAAACCGTTTTCTTTTCGTTTACTATTAATTTGTTATTTCGGAACCAATTTGAAACATCTGATATTGTACTATTTACGGTTTCTTTATTGCAAAGGATGTTCGTATCATCCGCAAAGAGAACCGTTCTTCCGTTTCGAATCGCCGAGGGCATATCGTTTACGTAAAGTAGGAACAGAGTAGGGCCTAAAATCGATCCTTGAGGAACTCCACATGCAACGGGCAAAGAGTCGGAAAGGTGCGTACGTAATGTTCCATCATTCCAGTAAGGTATTTCAACTCTCTGAGATCGTTGTTTAAGGTACGAACATAACCAATCTAGAGCAATACCACGAATTCCATATGAAGGTAATTTTGAAAGTAAAATGTCATGATCAATGACGTCAAAAGCTTTTGAGAGATCTAAAAATAATCCAATAGGTGCCTCGTTTTGATCCTATGATGAGGCGACATCTTTAAGAAAAGAAAATATAGCTGTTTCCGTTGATTTTGATTTTCTAAATCCATGTTGGCAATCTGAAAGCGCGTCGTGTTTAGTGAGAAAGGTTTCCATTCGTACGTAAAAAAGTCTCTCTAATATTTTTGAAAAAACTGATAGAAGAGATAGAAGAGAAATTAGATAGAGATAGAAGAGATAGAAGAGAGACGTTAATGTAGCTTCATTATGCACACGTTTTGTTGAGCTTTCCTTTTGCTTGTAGTCGCAGTAGAGCTTAGGGTGAGTTTCTATACTGTTAGCAATACAGAAAAATCAAATCTGCAATTCATTTACCGTTACAAATAAGTTTTCTATAATTCGGAAACGAAAATATCTAGTTTTTGAAATGTTAATCTGTCGCTTTTTGAAATTTATTATTATAATTATAATTATTATTATTATTATATTATAATTATAATATAATAATATTATATATTTAATAATAATAATAATAATATATTATATATATAATAATATTATTACATTTTTTTCATATTTCAACTATTAATAGTAAAAATTGTTGGGAACGGATTCTGAAACGCAAGGGAGCGTGCGCAGATGATTTTCTTCCCCATAGTCACATACGGTTTTTTACTGTTTTTGACTAAATAAATATCTAAATGCACAAGGAAGACGAAGTGCCGAGGCGAATGCAGAGCTGTACCCTAACAAGTGGGCCACGCACCGCGCGCGATCTTTCCTTCCTCTTCCTTGTACTATCCTCACCCTTACTTACACACACTTACACAGACATGCACTACACTATCACACATGCCGAGAGACCGGTCGGGACCTTAGAGCTAGTCCCGGCAGGGGCGGTGCCCTGCTGGTGGGAGATTCCTGGTTAGGGAAACACCGCTAGCCGACGGTTGTTCGGCGCCGGATCTCGCCATCCAGCGGGCAAAGATCACCGCCTCCTCCCGAGGAAAAACATGCACTACACGTACGGGACTAATGACCTCAGCAGTTGACGCGCCCGGAATCACTGATAACCAACCAACCAAACAACCAAGGAAGCGCGGCGCATGGAGGGCTTGGCACAAAGGCTGTCGCCGTCGCTACAACAGAGAGGTCGCGCGTGCGTCATCTATTGCAATATTAACATTGCGCTGTTTGCAAAAGAACTTTGCATGTATGCAGTATAAACGTAAATTACGATCATTGAACCAGTCACCTCTAGTTAAATTATTGGATTGGAACAAATGTTCGTTCGTTTGCATTGCAAACGCTTGCCAGAAAGTTTAAGAAAAATTGCTTTTCCGCTGCTCAGGTGTCAGTGTCTTAAAATTTGTTCAATTTTAATCAGTGCTGTGATGGTTTGTTCTGACCTACGTTGGAACCATCACGAAAGTAAAAAGAAATTACGTGGTAAGGAACAACAGAAGTCGATATGAACGTGAACAATAGAATTTAAGTAAATGAGGCTAGATTAGGCCGTGACCGGCGTGAGTATGCGGAGAAGAAAGTGTGAAATTGTACAATGTGAAACTTAGGATGTAACTGAATTGTCATCGTATCATTCGTAGCGGCTGTTGCCGCTATGAATAGAGGTGCGGGTGGAGAGGCGAAATTGGATAATGTAAAATTGTTAAAGCAGAATTATAATAGTTTGAAACTATTAACGCGTTTTACACAAGTAGTTCAAAATTGATAAGAAAAACCCTCCGTAATTATTCATAACTTGAAATTCCGCATGGGGAATCTGCCAACTCGGATGTTATAAGTTCTTTTGTGTACGATATAGAATACCTGTGTACCATGTAGAATACCTGTGTACGAATAAGGCCTGTGAACGATTCCACTATGAAAGCTTAATGGAAAAATGATAAATTGTATAGTAGAAATAACTACTGAATTAAGCCGCGAAAGGCACAAACAAATAGCCTGATATTTAAATAAATTAATAAAATTTGGATGTAGAGAATAATCACGGTTGTTAGTGATCTTGACCCACTTTTTTAGTTGACATCTAAAAAAGAGCTGGCACCAACTTCCTTCACGCAAAACGAGTTCTAATTCACGGACATCTCTTGAATATGAAGTTTGCAAGAGGAATAAAATTCACAGGTATTTTGTTATGTTTCATGTTCAATACAAAAAGTCATATATTGTTTTCATATTAATATATGAAATATATTAAGATACTATTTAGCATGCGGTATCTCCATGCTGGCAAACAATACAAATCACTATTGTCTGACCAGGTCTTCGTTTTCCTTTCTTTACGAGAGTGATCAATAATTTTGATTGCTACACATACGTGGTATGAAAATGTCAAAAGACAGAGACAGAATTGACAAAAAATATGTCTATGATTCATAAAATTTATATTTGAAGCAACAACGAGGAGTTGTCTTTATATTTTGCCGCGTGTGTACACAACAAAAAATTAATATGGCGGTAAATAAGTAATGAAATATATGTTGCAAACTGCATAAGAAGTAAGAAGTAAAGTTATTGGTTCTCCAAATACAAGCGTTTCAAGCTTCTCTACAAATACCTTGATATTCAGCCACCAGGTCCGAATTGATTAAAATATTTTAATTAATATAAAATAACTAATTAATTTTTATTACCTGTGTTTGTCAGATAAATTCATTATAGTTAATTCCACTGAGGTTACTCCAATAAGAAAGAGGGATACAAAGATTCCGGCGACGATGGTGTAGCGGTTAGCGTATGGGACTACTATACTTAAGTTTGCGGGTTCAAATCCGATCGAAGACGTGGATTTTTAAGGGCGAAAAAATCCTTCGTACGCCTTCTTTTGGAGGGGAAGTAAAGCCGGCTGTCCCATGTTAGTACATTTACTGCATGTAAAAGATCCTCAAGCCTAAATGATGCCTCTGAGCTAAATTCAAATCGCCTGTTTCGTCGCCCAAGTAATACCTTCTTTCTCTCATGATTGGTGAAAGGAGTGTAACGAAATTTGCGTGGTCAGACGGAAGAGCAGGTCTCATGGCCTGAGTCTCGCCACGTAAAATAAGGCAAATTCAATTCAATTCAATTCAAAGATGCCTGTCCGAAATGCCAGTATCCGGACGGGGCTATTGCCATTTTATTATTCTAATAGTATTATTTGAAAAATTATAATAAGCGCAGTTAGGTTAATGCAATCAAAATATTGTGACATTAAAGTTTTGAAAATATTTTTGACGCCGAAAACAATTGAACTTTGGCGATATTCAAAAAATCAGGGATTTCAAATAAAATTAAACCAACACAATTCTCTTCAGCGCTCTTTACGCTATTCTACAAGAGATTTTAATTTAAAAAAATTGTGATTGGGTCTTTTTTTTTTCAACATCTCAGAGGATTCATGTAAAGTACCCCCAAAATTAAAATACCGGTTTCAAATTCAAGGGACCGCGACATCAGCGACCCTTTGATCGATATGGTGAATATCGATTTTGGAAAAAATCGGCTGAACGTTAGCATTGGCCACAGACAGACGAACAGAGAGTCTGTTTTTCCCAGCAAAACCATACTTTCTCTATACTGCGTATACAGTGACGAGAAAATAAAAACAGTCTAGTGTGTATATTCATGTGTGTGTATGTGTGTGTGTAACGGGAGTGAAGGAGACAAGGATGAGGAAAGGATTATCTCGCGTTCATGGCCCGTTTGTTAGGGCATTGCTCTGAAATTCCCCTTGTACAATATTGATCGGAGAAACTACCAATCAGAATAGCCAACCGCTAGAATTCTCTTCAAGCTAGCGGCTGCTATTTTTGAATAATCCCCACACGAACCCTACCTCTCAGGTCAGCGACGTTGCAGCGACAACGACTGACATTGAGCTATCTCAGCTGGTGAGTCATTCGATATAATGGGAGAATGATCACGTCGCAAAGGCGCAACAGCCCAGCACCTTGCCGTAAGTGTGGGAATGGGAGCAGGATGGAGGATTGCGCCGAGTCTTAGCCAGCTTTTAAGATACTATTTTGGCATCCACCGTCATTCCACCAGCTGCCATTCATGTGTTCCTAACATTCCTTCGAGACAGTGGGAGATCTAGATCCTGTGACGAGACTGAGTATTTACTACCATGAGGGCTCAAAGCTAGGTCCTCCCTGTCCACGAAATTTCAATTGTGAACTCGAAACCAAACGCTATTACACCATATAGTAAAAGAAGGTTGAATTTCATATTTTTTTCGAGATCGTGAGATAGTAACGAATGGAACATTTCGCAACATTTTAGTCGTTCTTATTTTCCTGCACTCTAATAGCCATCTACAGCCACCACTTAGACATAATAGGGATGGTCTCACAATAAATTATACAAACAAATAAATATTCTAGAATATGGAGAGGGGTGAAAGGTAATTTTGCCAGTGAACAAACAGTGGGATATATTGTCCCTCGAAGTTATACATGAAACATTTGCTTCTGCAGCACACAACTCATTATGCACTAGTGTTTCGTAGATTCCGTTCAGGCGCAGTCGTGGAGCTACTACCGGTTTAAGTGGCTCAAGGTATCAACTGATGTCACTGCAGTGCCAGTGGCCGGGAGGCTCTAGGGTTCGAGTACCAAGGGTGGCAAGATTTTCGATACTAGATAGAGAGCTAGATAGAACTCATCCGCCCTCTGAGGGAGAATTCTTGCGGCCAGCTGCTCTAATGAATAGTTTTCCGTGTTTCCTCCGATCAACACCAGGCGAATGCCGAAGCAGTACTCTTCAAACAGACCACGGATCGCACGGCGAAATCTTGCCTTTTTTTACCTTGTCTTATCCTTGCCCTTTAAGGCGGCTCCACACATTCGTTTTTCGGCAAGTAGCGAATCACCGTTTGCCGAATCCTGAGTAGTGTGGATGAGCTGCTTGATATGCCGAGTGACGAACATTCGATGCTCCCACTACTCACCACGTGTCTGTCGTAAACACATCAAAGGGAGCGAACATTTGCCAAACACATCAGCTGTTCGAGTTTGGGCGAGCAATAGCTCCCTGCTCGGCGAATGCCGAATGTATGGAGCCGCCTTTACATACACATACATGTACCATATATTTCGGGTGATCTGTCGGTAGCTTAGAGTTACGCCTGAGTCGGTGACCCGCTGGTGGGAGAAATTGGTTGAGACTATCCCGCAAGGCGACGTGTAGGTCGGTGTCGGATTTCTCTATCCAGTGGGGGAAGATCACCTCTACCTCTCGTGATAAAAACACACTATACTTACCAGACTAATGAACATAGCTGTTGACCCGCCCGGAAAAACTAATCAATCAATCAATCAATCAATCGTGGAGCTACCAATACGAGAAGTATGTTACGTGAAACTTGGTAATATGAAAATAATATGAAATTTCCCGTATAATAATTGGCAAATAGTAATCATTTTCTACCCTCCCATATGACCCAAGAATTTGTAACATTTATTCTGAGACCGGGAGCGGTAGCTCAGTGCATCAACTAATGTCACTGAGCGCCTCTGACCGGGAGGTCCTAGGTTCGAGTCCTGACGGCGGCAGGATTTTCGACACTAGCTTTTCAGCTAGGTCGAATTCAGTCGCTGTCTGGAGGAGAATTCTAGCGGCCGGCTGCTCTGATCGGTAGTTTTCCGTGGTTTCTCCGATCAACACCAGGCGAATGCCGGAGAAGTACCCTACAAAACGGGCCACGGACCGCACGGGCGATCTGTCCTTTCCCTTCCTTGTCCTATCCCCTCCCTTTACACACACACTTACACTAACATGCACTACACTACCACATATTCTGGGAGACCGGTCGTGACCTTAGAGCCTGTCCCGGCTAGGGCGGTGCCCCGCTGGTGGGAGAGTCTTGATTAGGGGGAAACCCCATTAGCCGACGGTAGGTCGGCGCCGGATCTCGCCATCCGGCGGGGGAATATCACCGCTATCTTCCGAGAAAAACATTCACTACACTAACGGGACTAATAGCCAAAGCAGTTGATCATTTATTCTGAGGCCTGTATTTATTGCATCATACATACATAAAATGTATGTGCAGCATTGACTGATTTTCTTAACTTGAGTTCAAATGCCCGAAGTGTGCAACTGGATTTGAGTGGTATCGTTTTCGATTGGGCTGCTACAGTATATAAAATATGGAGAGTAACAGTGAGTTATGTGTCTAGACCTTATGTAATTTGTATTATGACCAACTGCATTCATTCATTAACTCAAAAGAATGACACATGCAGATAAGCTGATAACTTCGTAAAACCAATCACATTCAACTTTTGATGACACAGAAAATGTGTGAAGGGAGAGAAATTCTCATCTTCAGAGAGAAGAGATTACGTAAGGGAAATGTGCGGTATAAATATCTTAAAAATTGGCCGACATCAACTTTCCGAAATTAGTAAGCAGCTAAAAAATGTTAACTCAATCTCAAGATGTAAATTATTGTAATACTACAATATTTAATTACTTAATGATTTAATCCTATAAATGCTAATATATCAGAGTTCTTATACAAGGAAAAACATGGTATCCACGTACAAAGAAAAAATGGTCTGGTATCAGGTCTATTTGTCTTAAATCTTAAAAATTGGAATTGGCAATTTCTCACAACACTACACTTATAAATACTCTATACATACATAGTATTGCAACTGAATACAGCTCTTCTTAAGAGAGGGAGGAGGGAAAATGATATTTTTCTGAGTTTCACAACCAAAAGAACTGGTGTAAATTCAAGGAAGTCCTCCATGAGAGTGTTTGTTGATACCTCGTCACGTTCTTCTTTCAGAAGAGCGAGACAGCAATTCATCAACATGTCTTGCCATCATTTGACACTGAGCATTTTCTATGTCAAATTGAACTAGACGACAGATACTGTAGTTTCCCTGTATGAAATGTCGCTGCATGGCAGAGAAAAACGTTAAGTCTGCTATTTAGTGTGAGACCCAGGTCACTAGCAAGGTATTCAGGGCATTCAAGAAATCGGAAACATTTTAAATCATTGGGAAAGTCGTCATTTTGCTCACATCAGTGAAAATTAAAGTTGGAAATAAATATAAAACTTTACCAATGTTTTCAGGAGATAGAACTTGCAATTTGTTTTATGAATTCTAAACATTTAAATAGAAGAAAAATATAAATCCGGCAGTGGAACAACAGCAAATAGTTTCTTGCATTATTCGTAACTCTTCCAATTTTAGACATTTCAGGGAGTTCCACTAAAAACGTACCTGCGCCAGTTTTTGTTATTTTGGAAGAAGAAAGTATCCACAAAATGTGAAGCCATTCTTTAGAACATTTTCAAAATGTTAAAGTTCATATAAAATACCCCCACCAAAATCAAAATGTTCGCTTTAAATTTGCAGGACCTTGAGTTCGCCTAGATAGTTCGTCTAGATAGAAAAAATTGTCTGCACGGTCTATGCGCAGTCTACTTTCAAAACTTAAAAATTTGAAGACAAAAATGTAACAATAATGTCAGTTTCTTTCTGACATGTCATTATATATCCAAGTATAAAAATCCAAAATACATTTCTTCACAATAATACTTTAGATTATGCAGCTATTAGTGTTTACTACATTACCTTAAATACGAGGGCTATGTTTTCTTTTTTGAGGTCCGATCTGTCGCGGAATGAAAACCATACTGAAAATGCGATAACGCTGTGCTCAGTTGTGTTGGACAATCACCAGAGTGCAAGTCAATCACGTCACATAGCAGTTGTCAATTCTGAGTGCAGTGAGCAACTTTGCTTCCAGAAATCCCAAATATTATCAATCACATGAAGAGAATTACGTCAATAATTCCAAAAGGAGCCCAAATAATGAAAATAATTTTGGGCTCCTTTCCAAAAATAGAAACTCTCAGATAATCGATGTTTTGAATCCTGTTTCATTCTTCGGTAAATGCATTCGAAGGTACTAAAGAATGCATTTATGAAAGAGCAACGATTTCGTTGCTTACGTACTACATAATACATAATACATAACGTAATTGGTAGTAAATTTGAAAGAATTTTGGGCACGTCTAGTTCTTTTTGAAAATCGGAGAAACAATCAGAACCGTGCCGAATCGTATCCAATTTTCATTATTTTCGGAATAATACTAACAAAACTACATGACTTTTGCTTCTTGGTTAGAAGATGCCCATGATTGAAATTTTAATGTCCTGTTCGTATTCATGTATGGCAGATATACAAATATGTTAGTCGGTATTCACTGCAAAAAATGAATAAAATATTTTTATATTTATAAAAGGAAGAAAGAAAGAAAGAAAGGAAAGAAAGAAAAGGAAAGAAAGAAAGAAAGGAAAGAAAGAAAGAAAGGAAAGAAAGAAAAGAAAGAAAGAAAGGAAAGAAAGAAAGGAAAGAAAGAAAGAAAGGAAGGAAAGAAAGAAAGGAAGGAAGAAAGAAAGAAAGGAAAGAAAGAAAGGAAGGAAAGAAAGGAAAGAAAGGAAGGAAAGAAAGGAAAGAAAAAAGGAAAGAAAGGAAAGAAAAAAGGAAAGAAAAAAAAAGAAAGAAATTAATGAAAGAAATAAATAAAAGAAAGAAAGAAAGAAAATTGGTAACAGGCGTTGAACTTCGCCTTTAATTAAGATATCGTAACAGTTTCACACACCACGAGATGCGTCTCAGCGGACTCAGCTTGTCGCTCTTTGCGGAACTTCGTCGACGCTCTCGGAGATTTTCCTTGAATCAATGGGATGGTCGACACGATCGATCGACTCATCGAAAGAGGAGATGATAGGAAAGGAAGAATCGAATATTAAAATAATAATAATAATAATAATAATAATAATAATAATAATAATAATAATAATAATAATAATAATAATAATAATAATAATAATAATAATAAAAGTTTTCGATGTAAACATCACATATCCACCGTCACCTCATCTCTTCATGTAATCACTTTTTAATATATTATTTTGTACTGCTTTATAACATCATTGTAAACATTTAATTTTCATATTGTTATATCAATATATTCATCAGAACACAAATTGATTACACACAGGTTCAGTCAACGCCCTAAAGAACAAATATTTTAAAAAATTGTAAGAACAGTTGTTTTGCACTTTTCATGCTCTAAACTTTTTATAAGTGTTTCTGTGATTAACTGATTTGGCAACATCGGTATTCAATTTCAAAAGGATATCATTGCGTAACAGGTGACTTCCTTTCTATTGTCATTCAAAAACTAATAGCCGATCACGTCCACATTTCGCAAACTCTCCTTGAAGGCAGTACTATGTTGCAGAAGTGCGGCGCGACACCAGATGTAGGTGGAGCTTTCCATCAATATTTCATACATTTTTGTGAAATATAAGGTCCGTTTTGTGTTATTCCTTATTTTATATTGCGTTTTTAATGATTTTCACTTATTAACAATAAATACTTGATTTAATCACAATATTTTAAAACGTTCATGGCTATTTACAATAATAGTAATCCTAACATATTGAATAAATGTTAAAATTAATAAGTCCAGAAAAATTGAGCAGAAACCGCTTCTCTTGACTACAATCAAGTTACGCTTAACGTTTTATCAACATCTCTAAATTTAACTCGCCCACCGTCACTGCTCTTTCCATTAATGTGGTAAGTAGAACATTATTACTTTTGCAAGGACACCGGCTGCGATACCTCAGCGGCAACAAAGTTGTTTCTAAAGAGTCATTAGCAAGGTTCTGTGGTTAATTGTTAACAAAGCAAAGTGCTGACTCTCGAGTCCCATTTGGTGGGGTTTTTATCTGCATAGCTGAAAAGCTATTAGTTGGGTCAAATTAAATGTCTGCAGGAGAAGTCTATCCATCGGCTCTTCTAATCTGTAGTTCTACGTGGTTTATCTGATCAATACCAACCGAATTGTGGTGGTGATGGTGGTGGTGGTGGTGGTGGTGGTGGTGTCAAAAATACTTCTTAAAAGGAAATATTTCAAAACTATTAATAATAATTTCGTGTATAATAGAAATGTTATTATTGTTGTTAAAGCATTGTCCACCAGTATATCCACAAATATTGTCCACCAGTTCTCAACACAACCTTTGATTTTTCCTGTAGCACTTTTCACTGTCTCTAGCTATGCGGTCCCATAAATTACCTATTTGTAACAAATTCGTCTTGCCACCTTTTTCTTTGTCTTCCTACACTTCTCCATCCTACTCTTGGGTCCCACTGGGTGAATGTGTGAGTCCATCTCTCCCGGTCAAGTTGGCTGATATATCCTCCCCATTTCCATTTCAATCTTTTTGCCTCTTGCGCTGCGTCTTTTAATTTTGTCTTCCTTCTAATGTCAGCATTCTTGTCTCTTAGATTGATATTCAGCATTTTTCTCTCCATCTTCCTTTGGCATATCTCTAACAGATTTCTCTCTTTTACATTAAGAGACCATGTATGTGCTTCGTAAATTAGAACAGGTAACACGCAGCTGTTAAATATTTGTCTTTTAATTGCTATGTCTTCTTTTTCTAGTTGTTCAATACAAATGATAAACTGTATAATTTCCGTCATGCGTTGGAGATCCGAGTATTAATTTATTTTTTTATTCTTTTTTGGAATGATACCCCAAATACACGTATTTTTCAACGTAGTCTACTGTACTGCTATTAATTGTGGTGGGTATAGCTGACAAGTTTGTCATAATTTTAGTCTTGGTAATGTTCATTTGTAAACCTACATTTTTGCACACACCCTATATCCCATTATGAGTATCTCTTAGTTCTTTTGGGGATTTTGCGAAGATTTGGATTTGGAACAGATTTGCAGAATTTACATCATCTGCAAATCTTAGATTCTTTTAATTCCTCTCCCATCCTGCGATGCATAATATGATTACAGTTTGTAGAGGTAGCGCTTTGCATTAAAGCAAAATAATTTTTCGGATGAAAAAAGCGAAATCTGCCGGTGATTGCTTTTCAAATTCCTCAATTAATTCAAAAATCATGAAGCTAGACAGTGTCTAAAAAAAACAGTTCTTTCAGACCAAATCATCACCACCTAAAGTCCTCAATGTCCTTCACCCGCAAAGTATATTTTAAACTCGAACATTTTTCTTCAGAATTATTTGAAGAATTTTTTTTCATCCGATCTTTAGGTGATAACAATGTAATTCCTTTATTCTATTCGATAAATAAATAAATAGTGCCCCGGTTGTTGGAGATACCTGTTTAGGGAAAACCCCACTATCCGACGTGCGCATTTTTAAACATTTTTATCTTATAATAATTTGTACGAGGGACCTAAATCATTGTCTTAAAAGTTTTTAACACTCGCCTACATAAGTTTAACTAGAGATTTTGTCTTTAAATGTTTCGTAAAAACACAGCACTTTACATTGAATTCGATGTTCGCAATGTAATTTACATTTAAACTTCAGAATTTTCAAAAATTAAAGATTAAAATTATAGCTTATTATTATTATTATTATTATAATTATCATCATCATTATTATTATTATTATTATTGTCATTATTATTATTATTATCATTATTATTATTATTATTATTATTTCGATTCTTTCACGCTTCGTTTCATGAAGAGCTTTTCGAAAAGAACCGGTAGCGGTAGCTCAGTGATGTCACTGCAGCGCTTCTGTCCGGGAGGTCCTAGGTTAGAATCCTGATGGCGGGAGGATTTTCGACACTAGCTTTTCAGCTATGTCGAATTCAGTCGCTGTCTGGAGGAGAATTCTAGCGGCCGGCTGCTCTGATCGGTAGTTTTCCGTGGTTTCTCCGATGCCAGGCGAATGCCGGAGCAGTACCCTACCAAACGGGCCACGGACCGCGCGCGATCTGTCCTTCCTCTTCCTTGTCCTATCCTCTCCTCTTACACACACACTTACACTAACATGCACCACACTACCACATATTCAGGGAGACCGGTTGGGAGCTTAGAGCTTGTCCCGACTGGGACGGTGCCCTGCTGGTGGAGAGTCCTGGTTAGGGAGAAACCCTACTAGCCGACAGTAGGTCGGTGCCGGACCTCGCCATCCAGGGGGGTAAGATCACCATCATCTCCCGAGGAAAAACATGCACTACACTAACGGGACTAATGACCGAAGCAGTTGATGCGCCCGGAAACACGAAAAAATCAATCAATCAATCTTTTTAAAAGAACATTTAAGTACTTGTGGGTATCGTTCGTAAACCTCTTACTAGAGTCAGTAATGCGGACTTCCGTTTCGTTGATTTCCAGTCCCAGCATCTTAAAACGAATACATTATCCATCTTTATACATGGTTAGAAATCACAGCAGAAATGAATTATTTCAAGAGAACACTGTGAAATTGTAAATAACATTCAGTCAAGTACTGCACACCTTTCAAGTTTTATTTAATCCTTTTCTTTTAATTTTTTTAATCAATAATACATAAAAGTAATAATTTAAATGAATTAATTTTTAAATTAAATTACTCCGCCTTTTATTAAAATGTTTGGCGTAGCATGTATATTTTCAACTCGTTGATTTCTTATAAAGTAAATATTTGCAGTTCGAAGTAACTTGAACCTATCATATATGCATAATTTGTTTTAGAACTATCTCATGAAGAGTTATATGCCGACTTAAAACTTGTTCAACATTTTTTTATTTTTTCCGGTTTTAATTGTTATACTATGTTATAATTCCAATAGTTATACTTTAATTCATCTAGTAAAAATCGAACTATGAACTTATTTAAAAAAATAATAGTGTTATAACATACCAGAACTTAGCGAAAAACATGTTACTGAATCGTAGATGAACCCTAAAAGTAATCATTTTCACACGCTTTAGTCTTGGGCGTCAATCGACTCTCTCTAGAAAGTTACTTGCAGAGGAATCTAGCGGCGAAATGTTGAACCAAAACGATCAACGTTCTCTGTCGAGAGTTTTGTGGGAACTCGCATCGAACATGAAAATGTATTATTGCGCCTGTAGATTAATATTACGTCTCCTGTAGTTCATAATTGAAATATTCAGAAATATACTGCTCGCATAGTAGATGTTCTTTATTTAACGCCTCACACTTAATTTCATTAGTCAAGTTAGACATCAACCCAATCTTCTCTTAATGTGTATCACTCTCAAATTGATTTACCGGCAAAGGTGGGTCATCAACTGATGGTCACTGCACTGCCTCTGACCGAGGGGTCTGGGTTCGAGTCCCTCCGGTGGCAGGGTTTTTAAAAGTAGCTAGACAGCTATGTCCATTTCATCCGTTAACTGCAGGAGAATTTTAGCGGCCGGCTGTTCTAATCGGTATTCCGTGATTTCTCCTATCAAGACTAGGTGAATTCCGGAGCAATGCCCTAACTAACGGACCACAGATCGCGCGCGATCTTTCCTTCTTTTTCCTTGTCCTATCCCTACCCCTTACATAGACACACGTGTGCACTGCGACTACACTACCTCACTTGTCGGGAGACTAGTCGGGCGCTTAGACTTTGTCCAGGCTGGGGCGATGCCACGCTGGCGAGAGAGACCTGGTTCCCGGAAGCTGACACCAGTAAACAGAGGAAGATCACCGCCACCTTCCGCGATAAAACCATGCACTGCACTTACGGGACTAATGAGTTTAGCAATAGAGGGGCCCGAAATCACTAATCAATCAATCAATCAAATTGATTTCTTGTGAGAGAATTAAAGAACACCACGATTGAAATTTTTAACAAATATAAATTATTTTTATTAGTATGAGAAAAATAATGATGTTCTGTATTCTTTAAAATATTCCTAAACTTAAACTTTCATGAAATAGTAGACTGAGTTTACACATTTGCATATAATCGGTGGTTTTGTGGTATAGGACCTCATATATAGGTTTTTACTGTTTGTACGATAAATAAAATAAAACAAAAATCCAATTTTCTTTATTGAGTATTCTTCTTACACGAAAGGAGTATTTCTGAAACACAAGATAAGGGGCAAGGAAAGAGTCACCGGGACCAAGACACCGGGGATGAGGCGCAGGATGCTACTGAAAGGAGCTGAGGTTTAGGGTCTGAGAGGCACAGAGTGAAGCATTGGAGCTGATTCGCAGGGTGGTTGAAAAACAAAAATTGAGGCGCCAGCGCTGCAGCGCAGAGACGAATCAACGAGCTGAGCCATCGGCTATGAAGTGCAGGCGTTGCGGCACAGGTCGGGGGGGGGGGATAGGAAGTGCGGTGCAGGGCGTGAGGTGCAGGGAGTGAGGTGTAGGAAGTGAACTGCAAAGACAGATGCGCAGGGACTGAGGCGTAGGGACTGAGGGACAGGATAGGGACTCTGCGCTGTAGCGCTTGCGCCTCAATTTTTGTTTTTCAACCACCCTTCGAATCAGCCCCACATCTATTTTTGCCTCGGTACACGGTCTGGGCGATATGGTGTAGGGACCGAAGTGCTAGGACTGACGAGCAGGAACTGACGAGCAGGAACTGAGGAGCAGGGACTGAGGAGCAGGGATTGAGGAGCAGGACTGAGGAGCAGGGTGAGAGCAGGGACTGAGGAGCAGGGACTGAGGAGCAGGGACTGAGGAGCACGGTCTGAGGAGCAAGGAGAGGAACAGGGGCTGAGGAGCAAGGAGTGGAATAGGGACTGAAGAGCAAGGACGCAGGAGCAGGGACTGAGGCACACTAACTGAAATGTACAGACTAAGGTGTAGGAACTGAGGCGTAGGGACTGAAATGCAGGAACTGAGCCACATTGACAGAGGCGCATGAGGTGAAGCACTGTGGCTGACATAATTGTGCAGGAGCTCTGGCTCTGGGTCAGAGACTTAGGGGTGAAAACCCAGAGTTTGAAGCTCCTGGGTTGAGGATGAGAGGCGCAGTCTGCCGGGCAGGCGTTAACACCCAGTGGTGGTGGTCGTGGTGGTGTCGACCGAACCCCAGTCGCTGTCGAGACGCTGCGCCCGGGGCAGCCCTGGGTCTGCGGTGGAGCGCGCACACGCAGGGTGCGCAGCGCCAGGCGGGCCGCCTGCGCCGCCCACGCGCAGCGCCCGGCGCTCAGCCACAGCACCGCCAGCGCGCGCAGCACGTCCACCAGCGTCGCCACCATGTTGAACACGTAGATGCTGTGCATGATGCTGTTGTACCGGGTCAGCCAGCTGTCGTCGTCCCACTTGGTCGGCCGCGACGCCCACACGGTTATTTCCAGCGCGAGCTCCGCCACGCCGGCCGACAGCAACAGCTTCACGTAGAGCAGCGCACTGGGCACACATGACCAGCAAGTTGAGGTACATATAAAGCAATGAAGGCTTTCACGGCCGGAGTCAATATACATGTTTTCTTCCGGGCTGGTGGGCCGTGGTCCAATTGGCGTTGAACTGCCAAACGTTTCGCCCACGACTGCGGCGGGCATCTTCAGTGGCGAGGTCTCGGGCGAAGTGTCCGAGACGTCGTCGATAGTCGTGGGCGAAACGTTTGGCAGTTCAACGCCAATTGGACCACGGCCCACCAGCCCGGAAGAAAACATGTAAGTTAAGGTACAGTTAGAAATGTGGTTTAGTTATTAATTTCATTAGGTCGATGTTGGCCATAAATCAACACGATTGAAGTTTGCAAACCGAGGCAATGACGAATAATAATATATGTTTGTATTTGGCGTTATTGGGTCGGCAGTCCCCCTTCCCAGCGCCTAGTTAAATGCCCATGCTTGGAGGTAAGAGCGACATGTGGCGAACATGACGTATTCTCTTCACCGTAACTAGCAAGATTCTCCTGTTTGAGCTTTTCTTCGTCACATAGCTACAGAAACTGGGACGATTTTAAAGGAAAGCTACTATTTTTTTGCCTCGACCGGAAATCGAACCCTAAGATCACAGCACGGAATGCTAATACGCTGCTGAACCATCCCAGAGGCTATAATAATAATAATAATAATAATAATAATAATAATAATAATAATAATAATAATAATAATAATAATAATAATAATAATAATAAAACAAAGCAGAGTCGCCTGTACTGACGAGGCTGCAGGCTCGAATCCTACGAAAGCATATATATAATTGTGATTGTCTCTTTACCTCTCATCATCATCATATCACTTCATAGTTCATAACTCAAGGTTAACAACCTTGTTTGAACAATGGATACAGTCGAAAAATGCTGTTCCACATAGCTAGTAAACACATGTTAATCTCTCCGGGATAAATATGACTGAGCCTAAGAGAATAACGTATAGCATGGTGTATAAGTGTGTGGATAAGTAAAAGGGGTTAGGATAAGATAAGGAAAGGGAGAAATAGCGCGCGAGGTTCGTGGTCCGTTTGTTGGGGTACTGTTCCGGACTTCGCCTGGTGTCTATCGGAGAAACCACGAAAAACTACCGGTCAGAGCAGCCGGCCGCTAGAATTCTCCTCCAGACAACGGCTGAACTCCACCAAGTTATTTAGCCAGTATCTAAAATCCTGCCATCACCGGAATTCGAACCCTAGAATATCCAAGGTGAGAGGTATTGCAGTAACACAAATTGATGCCTTGATCCACCTAAACTTGTATAATTAGGTAGAAAGGGTCTTTAGGTATATATACCTCATCTTAAGTCGGAACCTAATCTTAAACGGAAAAAATGGCTCAGGGTATGTAAAATGCTGGTCACTACTGGGGAAGAAGATGAGAACAGATATGGAGTATAGACGAAAAAAGAGAGGTAATGATTTGCGGAGGACAGGTCATTCAATTATAAGAGTTCCAGAATTAAATAAATTGGTCACTTCACCATCTCTGGAAAAAATTCATACTTTGTACTACATAAATTCCCTTATCTTTTAGGTTCTCAAAACTTTTCTTTTAATTATTGAATGTTGTTCACAAGTGGCTGCAATTTTTGTTTTAAGCTAGTGCTCGCTTTTGTGAGTTAGGGCTCACGTTTGAGGTTAACGGCTTTGTACGTTTGAATGGCATTAAAATATTATTCAAAATTAAATAATACATCGCTTGGTCGAGATGGTCGAGCGACGAGTGCTGGACCACTTTAAATGGATTGACCCGGGCAACAAAACATTCCACAAAGAAGATTTCATTCCAGAATGTACGAACTTCGACATCCCATAAATCACAAAACAGACTCGCCAACCAGAAGATAGTGAACGTGCAAAACAATATACTTACCACGGAACAGATAGAAGGGCTCAGTGGCCATGTAAAAGTTCCTCTTCTGAAGAGGAAAATAGAAATGAAAAAAGGAGCGAACAAGGGTGACCGAAATCATCTCGGAGAAAAATCCATAACTGTCAATCCAAGTCATCGAGACAAAGTAATCATTGTCGGCCACGGGAAAGAAACTCAGATTTTACCAATCAAAATAAAAATGTCCGTGACTGCAAAGGTACATCATGCTCATAAGTAGGTGAAGAATGAAATTGTAAGTATACAGCTACGTTCGTCAAGAATCTGTGTAAACGGAGAAGAAGAAGAAGTTACAGCACAGCCATATCCTACATTTTATAAATCTGAAATAATGCGTCGCCTTACTCTTGCAAGCCTCCTTTGGTAGCTCCAGTGCTGGAACCTATGTTCTGTACCATAGCTGTTGCCTTCTTCCATTTCCAGATAATGAAGATGGTAAAGGCCAAACAGGCGGCGTTTGCCATAGCCAGTACTGACATTGGAATGTAGTAATAAAAAATGGCTCCAGTGTTTTTTCTTTCTGAAAACACAAATGAAAGCTTTAGGTTCAGGCGCAGAACAAGGCCCACGGCCTCACAATAATTTCTTCTCTTACACCATTCAATTTAAATCATTTTTCATTTACACTTCTTTCTGTTGTACGTCACACACACTTTTTAACTGTACTTTACCTTAAATAAATTAATTAATTAAAAATTCATATTATGGTCAGATATCCACATTCTGTGATGTTTGCACTGCACAACACGAACTACGGATGAAGAAATTAAATCCTTGTAATACGTAGTAATGCTATGCACTTGCATAGGTAAGCAGATGGTTAAAAATGACTGGGACAAAAGATATCACAGGTACTTTGGGAATTTAATGATAAATGTCATATTTCGTTTTGCCGAAAAAATGTTCATTTTCAAGGAAACTTTACTTTCGTGTCAATCCCGGATACGCAAATTGACGCTCCGAACCCATACATAAAACAAAGCACGGAAAAATGCTTAATGATTTCCTGTTCTCTGCGGGGCTCGTTCAATGGTCGATTAAGACTAAGGCACACTATTTTGAAAATAATTTGCATACAATATTCTGCATTTAATTTATTAAAAATATCCAACATTAAAACACGTTACTCTTAAATGTTTTGCAAGTTTAAATTCCTGACCTGTTGCCAAATTAATTTATGAAATAATAGTCGTCAGAGGCCACAAAATTCATTATAATGTTTGTCTTATTTAAATTATATTTATTTTCTTTGCAGTACTTGCATAGGATAATTTTTCTGACTCAGTATTTACTGAGTCCTTGCCTTTTAGTCGTACTGTTAGCAGATTCATTATTTTGATCTGTTTCATACTTCGCATTTCCAGTTCTTTACTGCCTCTCTTTTTGTAAATGAACAAGTATCTTTTTTTTAATGCGGTGATATCACGTAAACTATTTTTATGTATAATCCTATCGAAGGTTTCTACACTCATTTATGTTTTTATGATATATTGACACTGTCTGGGAGTTAAAACATTAACTGACATATTGGTAGAAAATCAAAATGCAATGCCTGAAGGAAAGGAAAATTGTTTATATGGAAAAACAGAACGAAAGTCTTGTTGTCAATCATATTTTCAAATGACAATTCAGATTCTTCCAATTTTCTTGTGCGAACTGTATCGCTTATTACAATACTAAAAGTTATATATATATATATATATATATATATATATATATATATATATATATATATATATATATATATAACGAATTGAAAACATTAATCAATTTTCACTTTGCCTGTAACAATGCGACAATGCACGTTCTAAAATGTTCCGTCCAAAATGTTTGGACATTCCTAATGGAGAAGGAGGAGTGAGATGTTCGATTTATTATTAGAGATAGAATATGATCCCATGTTTCATATACCATTCAGGGAAAAATAGACAATCCATGCATTTTTCCGAAACGAAAACATGCTGAAAGCCGTAAATGCTTCGGAAAAGATTTAAGAGTGATATTTACACTCCCTGCTTTCGAAAAGGACGTTCTTGCTTTTAGTGTAACACTCTTTTCACTCTCCGGATCATCAAGAATGCGACCGGTTTCTCGCGTATAAATTAACGGATGATCGAGAAGTTCTTCCTTTAACAATGAAAAAGGAACACGATATCCTTGGTCTTCCTCAGTACCGCATGCGACATGACAACGTAAACAGTTCCCCAAAGTCTTCCGCCTATTCGTAAAAAAGTCATTTTTTGGTATACGACGGTTTCGAAACCGATACATTTGGATTCCCAATAAATTCGTACTGATTGGATACCCGATAAATTCGCCCTGCATCTCTGGCGATAAAAATCACCGAAATATGCAAGTTATTATTAGTTAAAAGTTAGTTCTTTTACCGATTATTGCACTGGTGTCTTTCCGAAAATTAATTTTCTTCGTATCCACTTGTAGAAGTTTGAAAATTTTCCCTTAATTATGGGACTAGTCATGGGTATTGGTCATTTAATTAAAATCCTAGTTTGCCAACGTTCAATAGATTTAGATTTTTTTAAAACTATAATTGGGAACATACCCGGTGGTCGTTTTACATTCATGTACAAAAGAGGATATTGTACATATTAAATTATGCTGATTCAAAATGCACTAAAATTACATAAAACAAATATTTGTAAAAATTAATAATAAAATTATGACAATAAATCTTAATAATAGTATAATGTTTGTATCATGAATCACAAAATGGGATCGATCCAATCGTCTATGGAGCCAACTACAAAGAGTGGTCTACGAGCACACTGACAATATCCTAAACGAATTAATAATTTTAACATTCCAGATCATTTGTAACGAACAAGCATTTTAGAGTGAGCATTTTTGTGTCCTTTGAAAGATATTAAATAAGGGGAATGATATTACCAATATTATTATAATATTAAATTCTGTACTTTTCAAAGCATTAATGGAATTGTTGAATATGCCATTGACGCCGACGCCAGTTGGAATTACGCCCCAGAAAGTTATATAAAAGTCAATTCCTCAAAAACGAAAATTTTTGCAGGAAAACGAAATCTGCCATTCCGCATAAAAATCAACAACGTAGCTGTAGCATTTCCTTTGTCCCAATAATTTTTAATTATTATATTAAGATGAGTTTAGTATGGATTAGTATATTAAAATGCTTTTATTCACGATTCAGCAAGTCAAAACGTGTTAAATAAGAAAAATGCTAGGCCATCAGGCATTTGGTCTGCTAATTTATCGACTTAACAGGTCTGCAAATTAGCTGACGACATTGCTGATGATTTTCGTAATGTTTTTCGTTTGACAAATGGTGACTTGCTGAATCGCTAATAAAATATTTTAATATGTATCTTTCAAGCATACAGAAGAAAATTTGGATGGCATCCATGTTTCATTTGTCGGTCCACGTAGTGCTCGTTCAAGAAGGTGAATACAGAATGGCGCATTCCGATTCTGAGCATTTAGTTTGCTCTTTGGTTTAAAATTTTAATGTAACGTTTTGTGGTATTGGGTAATTTATATTTTTTATATAAATTAATCAGCAGAAGTTTTTAGAGCATACCACAATTGCAAGTGGAAACTCCCGAAAGAACACAAATGGCCCTAACTACTGCGTACTGACTTGATAAATAGTACAGTTACAAAGCGAACAGTGATCAAATTGTACAGTTCTGTCTCGATAAAGTTATGGAAATTAGTTGTCCTACATCATAGACCGAATCTTTCAGTCGTGTGTGCAGAAAATTGTTTTAATTATACTGAAAGATATATACACTAATTATTTCAAGAACTTCAAACGTCATCAAAATTACTTGAAGTAAAGCACATAATTATTAATACTAAAATTTTTTAAAGTTTATTTTGTGAAAGAATTCAATATTTTTTAATAAGAACGCCACATAACCGAAAAATAATCTCCAATTAATATCCACATAATTCACATGATCTCCCAGTCATATAGATAAAGAAATTCGTTACCATGGCAGCTATTTCAATGTTTGAATAATTATCATCTGTGCTAGCTTATCAAACACATGGCACTCTTCTGTTTGAAAAACCCTTATACAAGCCATACCATGGAGGTTAATCTATGGCCATACCTTCAGCTTCCTCAAATGAGAACAATCTGTCCTCCAAGAGGCAGGTCCTAGTTTCGAAGAATGTGGGGGAAGCGTAGCCAGCTTGTTCCACGTTCTTTCTGTCCCAAAACATGGAAACGGCGACCGCGGTGAAAACGGCGGGGCAGCCCCAGCCATAAGCGCTCCACGCGGCCAGCTGCCGCATCAGCGCCCGGCTCTGACCCCCGGCGCCACCCGCCGACCGCGCTCCAAGCGGCTGCCTGCCATACCAACACCGCGCTAATTGTGACTGTAATCCGAACACGTTTTCTTGAGTCCTCATTTTCCTAGATGCGAGAGAAGTGTGCGATTTGTTATTATGACAGCATAACTACTGCATAAAATCTGAAGCTCATTTTTCGATCCAAATATTTTGTATTTCAGAGAAAAACGTCAAGCGAAAATGAATTGTTATCAGATGCCAGGAATGCTCATTTGTATGTTTTCTCATGATTCAATTTATGTAAAGGAGCAGGGGAAGGGATTCATAAGAAAATGTGCGAGTATAACACAATTTCCTTGTCCTCTATTAGCATTTGCATTTTGCGTTTTCCACACAGCCTGATCCACAATTTGCATTTCTCTCAAGAGACTCATCAAGATTATTTCAATACATGCTTATTTGTAACTTTTAATCTGTTAAATTAAATCAATTCCTATACGAATTTTCAACTTTAACTATAGGGGCAAATTTTCCGCGTTCCATATTACTTTAACTATTTTAGTTACATATTATTAGAAATAAAAATATACTACTATGATTAAATTATAATTTTAATAATATAATTTACAAATTCAATATCTGACTCATTGTTTATCTATTAATTATATTAATATTTGACTTTTCAAAGAAACGAGTGCTTTGTTATTGTTAATAATTACGTCGACAGAGATTGCATCAATTAAGTCTTCGCCCATTTAGCAATAAATTATTTAATCTTCAGACATGACTTCTCCCAACTTATTTTACAAACGACCCATTATTTTTAAAAGATTCTTCAAATGGTATACTTAAAGCCTGAAATTCATTTAAAACTGTTGTGAAATTCGGAAATATCGACTTTGATCATCTAGCTATTGTCCCTTTCCACTCAATGTGGAGCACGCCGGAACGTTTTTACCCGTCAATTGTTTTGATACGTTTTAAGAAGTTTTTTGGCTTAAAACAATTATTTTCTCACCCTTTCATATTTAGAATTAACAAAGCGTACAGAAAATGTAGTAGAATATATATATTATTAATGGTGGGAATATATATTATTTAGATAACCTTTCAATTAACACGATTGTTTTTGTTTTATTTCCTGTAATACTTATATAATGTATTGTTTTGTTTAAAAAATGTTCATTTTTCAAGTTTTTTCAATTTTTCGATCACCTAATGATTTATACTAAAAAACAGTTTTATAATATCATAGAATAAAACCTTATTTCATATGGATTTTTTGTAATGATGCATTTGCGCCTGTATACTTGAGCACCTTTGACTTTTTGAGAAAACTTTACAACAGATTATTTGAAGTATTTGAGTTCACAAAAAATTAATTTAATTATAAAGGACACCGTCATATAAATATTCACGATGCACATGTTGTTCCTCGTGTATGTGTAATTTCAAAAACTGAAAATATTACTGACGTCATGTAATTCACTGTTTTGAACTTTTTCTGTACAAAATGTCAAAACAAATTGGAGCGCTAAGGACGTACTTGTGGGGAAAATGTCAGGATTTCGCTGAAAATTACTCGAAAACTACTCCTATTTTCAAAACCTTTTACATAGCATTATTTAAAGATATATTTTTGAAGAATAGAATACATCTTAAAAAGTCTCTACCTTTAAAAAACAATTGTAGGAAAACGTTAAGTAGATATTTTGCCCCGAGCGACCGTGGAGCCTGAAGTCCTGAAGTCGCCTGAAAACCGAAAACATAAAGTAATGGTGCAAACAAAATTTAATGATTTACTAGTTCCTTACTGAATCAAAAGAATCTGTTTTTATCTTGCATCAATGGTACAAAGACATATAATAAACATCAGTTGCCAATTTAGCGTCAGAAAAATAAAATAGAGGGCTTATCTACTTACTATTAGTGTGTCTTTTAAAACACTAAAAATTTACAGAACCACCTACGTTCTCATTGGCAAGGTTTGAGTTGGTAAGGTTTCAGTGGGTTATGTTGAAGTTAGATTTGAATTAGTGAGATTCTAAAAGAGGCTCGAGTTACAAATGTTCAAACATTGAGGTTCGAGTTCATTTTTCTTTTTTAATCTATATATTTCATCTCTATGCATGAGCCATGTATTTTACTGTTTTCATATTTCGAAAGTTAAATTGAATTCATAAAAAATAGTATTTTTTGACTTGGTAGCAGGCATACAGAATTGAAACAGCCTGGGCGCACTAAGAAGTATTCAAAAGGATAGCAACGTCATTAAGTATTCTATAATATGTTTTGGTTCATGTTCGTAAACACACAGTAACAACATAGTAAACGAAATTTTTTAATGTTATTAATTTTCGAAACTTCAGAAGTTTTACGTCAGCGTACGATTTAGGTGTTTAGTGTTGTTCACGGAGTGACAATGGGCCAGATGTCTTGATTACTTGAGATGTTCGTATCATTTTGTTGAAAGTTTTGATAGGTGCAAATACTATAACAAAATATTTATCATTGCACCTGTGCAGAATTTGGATGTATGAAAATGGAACTTATTGGGGGTGTCGCCTTTGCTGAACTTGATGCATGTGGGTGGTATTATATTTGTTCACATTTTTTGTAAGCGCCACAAATAACATACTCTTTCGAGGAAAGTAGTAGATTTCGACACAAATGCGGATAGCAGGTCTCATATATACATTTTTAATTTGAAAATTGCAACATCATAAAATCGTTCCCAGCCATTTATTTCATGTTAAAAACTGACTAGTACTAATTCTCTTATTGAAGTGAATAATATTACTGCCTTGTCTAGAATATTTCAGAATATTCGTGATAATATTACTGTCATTTCAGTTATACATAACAATATAATATATTTCTTGACTAATAAAAGAACTATCAAAAAGTAGTAAGCGGTACTAAGCAAGAAGTAAGAAGTAGTAAGCAACTATCAAGAAGCAGTTGGCGGTGAATTACAGTCCTGTGAACCAAAATAGAATATACACTTCCCAAGTATTTACTAATAAATCGGAAATTATTTTCTTCCTCTCAAGCCAGTAAAAATCATATTATTCAAGTAATACAACATGCAAAGCAATTCTCTACTGGAATAGATACCCACACCACTCACAATAAAACCCTTCATGACTGGTGTTGAGTTCTCTCCTACATTACTAATATCGTTAATCGTTGATTTAACTCTTCAATTTTTGGTCTCGGTGGAAAAATTTCTAAACATGATCCTAAAGAAAAAGAATCCTCCGTGGCTAGATGACTCATCCAATCCCCATTCTATGCTCACTTTCTGTTGGATTTGATAACATAAATGAGGATAAAGGATCAAGTCAATGTATTTTATAAATAAAAAAATATTAGATATGTTGCAATTTGGTTTTTCTAAGGGTCATTAATGCTTTACAGAGTAAATAGAACTCGTTTGGTAAACCGGATCTGGAAATGATACTGATTATTGAATTTGTGAATAACAATTTGGTACTCAATAACAAATTAGACTGGTGAATTTCAAATTGAATGTCACCCAAAGACAAATGCAACGGTTCTCGTTGAAGGTATATCGTGTTTCAACTGAGGAAAATGTGTTATTCAGCATGGTCCCTATATTGTGGAGTTGGTTTTGGAGAACTGTAAATCCTCCGTTCGAGAGTCTGGGAAGAACACGTGTGCAAGCGATATAGGTAAGTACAAAAACAATTTCAGTGAAGTACCAACTGTACGTAATACCTCACCTGAACCCTCGTACTATGTTGATAGATACCACGTTCAGCCATACTCCCGCGGCCACCAGGAAGTAGTAAATGGCAAACGCTGCGACAGAGAGGAGTCTGGTAAGCCTTGTTTTCCAAAAGACAGAGCATAAATAACTCGTTGTGCAAGTTAAAAGTATACCAGTGAGTAGAAGGCACAGTTTTTGTTAGCAGTGATAACGTTTAATGATTTTAGGTATCAACATCGATATTGATATTATTGAAATAGTGGGTAAGGAGTGAGGGCAAAGGTGGGGAGAGATTCGAAGCGGAAAGTTGAGTTATACATCACTTGTGACTATTAGGCATTTATGACTATTATTAACGAATTTTTATTATGAACATTTCCTATGCGAATGAATCTTCAATATTGAGGCTTGAACTGATCAACACATTGGTAGCAGACCTTTCGCACAGGTTCTTTCAAATGCAGAAGCACATCAAGTGTCAGTATCAACAGCTCACTACAAGAAATCCACATACAATACATGTACGTCACATTACAACGCATTGCCAGATGAAATTAAACAATTAAAATTGGTACACAAATTTAAGTTAAAAGTAAAATCTTTTCTGCTTCAAAACTGTTTCTATACAATTAGAGACTATCCTGATCGTCAAAAAGAAAAATAATGTTTACTTTAACAAAAACAAGATGTAGTAAGCAAATCTGTCTTACCATTCCTGTGGCTGAGATTGGCACTATTTCAACCTTACTCAGTTGCCAAACATGTATTTCTGCTGCCAAATTCTGGTATTTTGAAATCTTCTCCGATTCTGTCTTATTGAGATTTTTTGTCAGTGGACAGCCAACATCTATGATTGTTGCATACTACTTTTGTAATTTCATTGATAACTGCTATATCCGGGCGATTATAATCCACAGTTTTTTCAATGAAAATAGGCCTATCCCAGTAGAGTACTATTTCACTATTTCTATAACCGGTGAAGGTGAATATTTGTAAAATGGTGGAGGGTTCTCAATTAGTCTATAATTTGATGCCAATTGTCTATGGATTATTTCCTCCCTAGCTATGCAGTGTTGGCAAGAACTGGGCAACCTCCAATCACATGGTCGATGGTCTCACTTGGTTGATTACACATTTCTACAGACATCTTTTATACTGCTCTTCAGTATGTGTTTATCATAATTGCGTGTTTTTATTACCCCATCTTGAATTGCTATTATAAATCCTTCAGTTTCAGAAAATAAATATCCCATTTTCACCACAGGAGAGAAGAGACTTATCAACTGATGGGTTATTTAGGAGATTGGATATTTTCCATGAAGGGTCCCGTTCTTCCGATCTGTCTGCATGTTACATATCTGGGAAACAATTTCAGTGTTGGTTTCAGTCTTCTGAGATTTAGAGCTGAATAGTTTGCATCTACAGCAACTACATTCTTCAGTAATACACTATCCGAGGCGTGAAAGTACATTCGCATTTTCTTTTCTTGTGACCTGCAAAGATTGAAGATATTAAGCAGGGCTCTACCTCCTTGGCTTCTGGGAAGATAAAGACTTTCGACAGCGCTTTTGGGATGATGTATTCTGAATTTTGTGAGGGTGGTTCGAGTAATCATATCCAGATCCCGAAGGTCTGTGTCTGAATATTTCAGATACCAAAGGAATATGTCAATACTGGGGCAGCATAGGTGTTCATAGCATTTATTAGATTCCCTGAGTACAATTTTTTGTTCATCAACTTTGTGATTCTTGATTTGTACCTTTCCTTGAATATCGACTTCATATTTGTGTGGTTCACTCGTCTATTTTGTTGGATACCAAGGTATTTATAAGTGTCGTGGTACAAAAGCTGTCGAAATTCACCAGGTTTCATCCGAAGTTTCATCAGGTAGTTCGACCAATTTACCATTTTTAGGTATATTTCGGTACATTTATTATTATTATTATTATTATTATTATTATTGTTATTATTATTATTATTATTATTGTAGTTGTTGTCTTAAAATAATTAAAAGTTAAATTTTATTTACATCGCTTACTGTAATATGTAAATTGTAGTGTTCTGCCACCAGGATGTAAAAATCCACCAGCAGAAATAATAAATATCTATCTATCCATCTGACTTCTGTCCCCCTGTTTAAGCACCTCGTGTGAAGCGTGTCCTTCCGTAGTTCTGGCGCCGGTGCCGCGCTGGTGCGTGAAGAACCCCGGGTTGGCCCCGGGCCCACCGTGCGCGTGCTGAGTTGGCTCAGCAGCGACACGATCCCCAGCGCCAGCAGCCCCACGGCCACCGCTTGCAGCGGGCGCACGCGCGCGTACACGCCCGCCACGCCCGGCAGCTCGCAGCTGGCCAGCGCCTCGCGCGTCACGCCCTGCGCCATCACGCTCGCGCGCATTGAATTTGCCTTATTTTACGTGGCGAGACTCAGACCATGAGGCCTGCTCTTCCCTCTGACCACGCAAATTTCGTTACACCAATCATGGGAGAAAGAAGGTATTACTTGGGCGACGAAACAGGCGATTTGAATTTAGCTCAGAGGCATCATTTAGGATCTTTTACATGCAGTAAATGTACTAACATGGGACAGCCGGCTTTACTTCCCCTCCGAAGAAAGACGTACGAAGGATTTTTTCGCCCTTAAAAATCCACGGCTTCGATTGGGTTTGAACCCGCAAACTTGGGTATAACAGTCCGATACGCTAACTGCTACACCATCGTCGCCGCGTTGGGGCGCCACGGACTAAATGAGAATCTTCTGCTTGCTGGCTATTGATTTTCACCATCGATTTACCAACACTAAACTGCTGACGTTTTGATCATTAGTAGAATCTTATTCATGACGAAGGTTGAGAGAAATAAAAGTCTTGCTTATTTTATCATTTCATCCTTAAAGAACAAAGTCATTTATAAATTTCATCAAATCGCAACGAAAATCTACAAAAGTATCCATATGGATCAAAATATTTTTGAAAGACGTTTAATGAGATTTGAATGAGATTTTTCAATACATTCACAACTATCAAAGAAATAACCGGTGTTTCTTTTATTATTACTCTTTCTTTTAATGAAACATTACTAATATCATTTTCACCGCGTCTCCAAGACTAACACGACTACTTCAACAAATAAATTAAAACAAACATAATAAAACATTTTTATAAAATCATTTCAATTAAATCACTATATTAAAACTGATTAAAGCAAAGATTATTGAAAAAAGACCAATAGAAACCACTATTTTATAAAATTTTATTGATATATTTTTGTACAAGTATGAAGTGGAAAGTAAATGTTATCTTTTATTATTGAGTACATTCTAGTGGTGCTACAACAGCACATACGTTTTCACATTATTTCTAAATTTAGATTTTTTTTTCAAATTCAGTGACTTCAACTAAAATGGTACCAGCACCATTATTTTAAGCGTCTCTCTTTCTATCCGTGGGAAAAATTTAAAGCAAGAAATTGAAACGGTTTTTGAAAAAAGGTTTTTTAGAAATTGCAAAAATTTCAAGAAATTGCGTTAATTACAGAAAAAATACTCATACTTTCGAAAAAGTGAACAATATTGAAGATACAATTTTTTTCAGTTAATAAAATATGTTCCTTAAAGACACCTTTAAATAAATTCATGTTCAATTTTTGGAAAATATGAGTAGTTTTCGTGTATTTTTGTACGAAATATGGGAAGTTAAAAAAAACAATTTTGTTCTGAAAATGCCTCCAACTTTTTTCTTTCAATTTTCTCCTCATATGAATCGAGATTCGAAAAAAAATATAGATCTAGTCCCATTTTCGACTATTTCTTCTTCTTTTTCGAAAATTACAAAAATTTAACATTTCAAAACTACAAAAGTGAAGATACAGATTTTTTCCTTTAACAAAGCTTGCTCCAAAAAATTAACTCTTGAAAAAAGGTTGTGTACAGTTGTTTTTTTTAATTGTAATTGATGTAATTTCAAAAAATATAAAAAACGCTCCACTTTTTTTCTTCCTTTTTATTTTCCACGGATAGAAGAAGGAACGATTAAAAGAATGGTGTTTGTCTCATTTTTGTTGAAGTCTCTGAATTTTCGAAAATCGCAAATTTAAAAATAATGCGAGAAAGTATGTTGTAGCACTACTAGTTTTATTCTAACATCCGCTAGTAGCATATTGTTCATTTTCAACGGAGAATGCAATTGCCTGTTTGAAAAGCAAAACTGCATTAACACTGTGCCTCCTTCCTTCACTGTTGATTTGTTAATAAATAAATTTGATACAAAGAAAAATACAAATAACAATATAAAGAAACAATACAAATTACGATTTCTAATGAAATCGTAATTTGTATTGTTTGTTTTTTGCAAAGAATATTATTTTCATCGGCAAACATAACTATTCTTTCGTTTCTACAGGACGAAGGCATACTTTGCAAAGAAAAGAAAGGTGATAGGTCCTAAGCCCTGTATAACCCCATCGCATGCTGTGTTCTGAAGACGGGGAAAAATGAGTAGTTCTTTAATGCGATTACGGTGTTTCCACTTTTTCCTATCGATGTTAATTGTACCAGGATATCCAGTCTAAATCAATAACACAAATTCTATCTGAAGTTAAGACAATTAAGGGAAAAAAATGTCTGAATTCCTCGAATAAAAGGTAAGTGATTGATGAGTTTTGTTGTCTGTCTCTAAGGCAGATACTCCCAGTGAAGAGGAAAGATCATGTTCCCACCAGCCGGCTGATAACTTTTCGTGTAATCGCATATTATTCGTGACAGTGTCGAGAGCCCTGTGTGGGTGGGCTCGTTCCCCATCGCCAGCGCCCACGCACCTCGTCGAGTAGAAAGTCGGCGCAGTGGTAGACGTTGGAGTGACGGAGCCACTCCTCGGGGCGGGCGAGGCGCTGGGCCAGCTCCTCCGGCGGCGGCTCCACCCTCCCCAGGGCGCGCGCCCCGCACGGCAGCTCCGCGTCGAAGCGCGCCACCGCCCGTACGCCCGGCCCCGCCAGCAGCGCCGCCGCGCCCGACCGCATGGGGTCCCAGTCGCGCGTGGGCGTGGCCGGCGCCACCGCCCGCCCGCCACCAGCAGCCGCCCGCTTGGGCAGCACTTGGGCAGGCAGCGCACGCCCGCCGCCAAGCACGACACGTCCACCGCCAGCACGCGCCCGCCACCGGCGCGCTCGTCCACGCACCACCTGGCGGCCACAGGCGGCGGGGATCACCGACTGCACCGTGCCATGGGGGGCGTTGGTTGGGAGGTACGAAGTGTCGAGTCTCGGTCAAACGCGGATTGATTGCTTGATTGATTCATGTTTCCGGGCGCGTCAACTGCTCCGGCCAATTAGTCCCGTTAGTGTAGTGTATGTTTTTTCGGGAGATGGCGGTGATCTTCCCCCCCCTGGATGGCGAGATCCGGCACCGACCTACCGTCGGCTAGTAGGGTTTCCCCCTAACCAGGACTCTCCACCAGCGGGGCACCGCCCCAGTCGGGACAAGCTCTAAGCTCCCAACCGGTCTCCCTGAACATGTGGTAGTGTGGTGCATGTTAGTGTAAGTGTGTGTGTAAGAGGAGAGGATAGGACAAGGCAGAGGAAGGACAGATCGCGCGCGGTCCGTGGCCCGTTTGATAGGGTACTGCTCCGGCATTCGCCTGGTGTTGATCGGAGAAACCACGGAAAATACCGATCAGAGCAGCCGGCCGCTATAATTCTTCTCCAGACAGCGACTGAATTCGACCTAGCTGAAAAGCTGTGTCGAAAATCCTGCCGCCGTCAGGACTCGAACCTAGGACCTCCCGGTCAGAGGCGCTGCAGTGACATCAGTTGATGCACTGAGTTACCGCTCCCGGTTCAAACGCGGAGATAAATGACAAAAAACGAATGGTAAAATTTAGCTTTTTTAGATATATTCTTTCTATGCGTGTTTTCATCATAAAAGAGAGCGGAAAACAATATTAGGATTTTCGTCTTCCAGATCCACATAGTTACGGCAAATTCAACTAGTGTGGGGATGAACATTCTATCGGTCGGTTGGTCTGATCAGTAGTTCTCCGAAGATTCTACGAACCATACAGGCGAATGGCCAAGAAGTACCAAAACAATCAGCTACGAACCGCGCGCATTCCTTCATCCTTGCCCTCTCTCTTCGCACACACACACACACATACATACACACACTTCCGTGCACTACACTAATTCAGATGTTAGAGAGCCAGTCGGAACCTTATTTCCTGTCCAGGCTTGAGAGGTCAACCGTTGGAAGAGATACTTGGAGGGGTAAACCACAGCAAGCTAACGTGTGCATCAGTGGTAGTTATTACGTTCCACCGCGAGAAAACATGCGCCACACTTAGAGGAATAATGTTCTAAGTAGTTTGTCCCCGTAGTCAATACATACTCACCTCACGACGGCGCCCGGGACCAGCGGCGCCAATCGCACTCCCATCGCCAAACCCACGCCCCACCCCTTTTCCGGCCCACCCCCCCGGCCCCACCGCCCCCAGGCGCGCCAACAGCGCTGCTGGAAGCCAGGGCGCCGCACGTGCGTCCTCTTCTCCCACTCGCCCCCCCCCCGCCCCCCCGCGCCCTCCCGCCAGCGCCGCCCTCGCCCCCCACTGCCGCCCTCGCCAAGCGACACCGCCACGTTCCAGTCCCACACTTCCATCACGTCCATTTGCAGGCCACGCGCCTGCGCCAGCGGTGAGGGCGGGCGCCAGTCCGCTTCGCCCACGCCGCCGACATCGCCGCTCCCATCCCCCAACCCCCCTTCCCCCCCCCCCCCCCCCCTCCACCCTCCTGCCCTACCCCCCCCCTCACGCCCCACCTCTCTCACCGCCCCAAGCGTCCCCGCTACTCGCAGTGTCCTCACCGCCCTCGCCGCCCCAACCACCCTCCCCGCCTTCACCGTTTCTGCCCGCCACCCACTCGCAACCGTCGGCGTCCGCGTTGAGGCGCTGGCCCTCGGGGCAACACTTGTGAAGGCGGCGCGTGTGCAGCCCCGTGATGAGCACGTTGGGGAGGTCGGCGTCGCCGGTGGAGTCGAAGCAGAAGCTCTGGGCCCACGCCGCGCGCTCGTCCACGGGCGGGTCGAAGAGCTCCTCGGCCGCGAAGACGCCGGCGCTCGCGTTGGCACGCAGCACCTCCGCCAGCAGGGTGGCGTTGTCCGCGTTCAGCACAGCCAGCCGGTCCCCCCACCACACCTGTTTGTACCTGCAACGCACGGTCACCTGCACTTTCCTCCTAAACCACTTCACATCGGGCACGATTCAAATGGTTAGTATACAGATTTGTGCATTTAGTATTTCTACAAAATATCAACATTGCCTTGTATTGTTCAGGACGAATATATTCATTTCCAACGTGTTAGTGTTAATTTGACACATTCGATTTGACGATAACTTGACCGATTGCAAACAATGAATTTGGTGGTTGCTTCTCCGTAGGTTCCAGAAACCCGTTCCCGGGTGTCCGGGCCGACCGTTCGAAGGACGGCGTCAGCTCTCCCGCATTGAACTGTCATATGGGACAGTTGGCGCCCCCTTTCAGCTGACGATCGGTCGCATTGCCTTACGTTCTTTCGTGCCGCGCGATGAATCGTTCAGCTCCCGGTATTCATTCAGACACAGACCAACGTGAAGCAGGAATGGTTACCCGCCACTGTTCCACACACGTCTCCAGACGGCCATTCTGCTTTATGCTGCGCCATGCACACGGCCAGAATGCAGATCACGTGAAATTTAATGCGTCCGTAATTATTACCGAAATATTGAGCGCTATGAGGAGAGTCAAGCGTCGATCAGTTTTTCTTTTATACGTGCAGTCGCAATCGTCAAAACATCCGCCAATTCTCCAGAGTGGCTCTCGTCGGTGTCACACGCCTCAACGCCACGTAAAATGTTTCTACGTCTCAGCCTCGATATAATTTTGCGACTCTCCGATGTTGCTCGTCCCGATGAAATTTAGTTTCTGCCCCTGGGGCCCTCCTACGGTAACAGCAAACCTTATTTCTTTGCGTTGCATGCCTTCCGTCACATTTGCCAAAGTTTGAGCTTGTGCGCGACTGTCGGTTCATATCTGACACCTGATACGAGAATACTTATTTTAGAGGAGTTTCGGATGCTCAATATGACTTGTCTTTTTTCTAGGATATTCTCAGGGAAGCGAGTAGATCTATGCTGTGTCTTGGAAACTTTTAACTTCTTTCTCTCAATTAGCTCTCTACATTTGCCCTGTCCATTGGAGTGAAATTTTCCTCTAGTACTGCACACTTTATGGCACCCTTCTCCGCACACCTTTCTCTTACAATTCACTAGGGAGTACAGCTGCAAAAAGTAATGTTTTCTCGATTATTGCAATATACATTAATGTAATGATATGTATAATGTTCTAATATTAACAGAATTGGTAAGAATTTCATTAAAATAAACATGCTTAAGTCTTTTTGGAACACCATTTCTTGTTTTATTTATATTAAAATATGTTTTGAACGATTAATGTAAACTTAAAAGTTGTAACTTCATATTTAATACATGCTTTAACATAGAATATTACTTCTACGTGTATTCGTTTAGAAGATACGAACCTTCAAATATACCCAAAAACATTACGACCTGGTAGAAAAACGTAATGAAAAACATTTCGGCAGAGGCTACGACGGGAATGTGTTAAAAATCCCCGATCGATAATATGCAAAACAGTGTATGAATTTCACACCTGGATCCAAAAATGGCGAATCAACAATGACAAATCGGAAGCTAAAATATTTATTTTTCGTTAATATCAATTTTCTCCCCCTTAAAACTCAATGCAATGTGCCTTGGACAAAAAGTAATATTCCAGTAAAATATCTTGGTGTACTCATAAGATCAAAATCTAACATGGTCATCTCAGATTCAGGCAATAGCTAATAAAACATACCAAAATTTCAAAATTATATCCGGTAATAAAATTCAAATCTTCCATTAAAATGGAATGTGATATACTAATGTATGAATCCATAATTCGACCTCATGCCTGCCCCTTCAAGTGCAACGCTGTCCCTACCCATTTGAAACAAATCGCAGATTTTCGGCGCACGATTACCTAGGTTTGGAGAAAATTTAATGATAAAATTTTGAACGGTTTTCAAGAAATTATTTTTTAATAAATCTACTCGTTTCTTCGAAAACTTGCATTAGACCTTATTATTTAGAACAGATTTCGTTTAAAGCTGAAATCGCTATCTTAAATTTTGATCTTTTGAAATGTTGGCAGTTTTCGAAAAAAAGGAGAGTTCACCGAAAATAGGACTAGCCAACAACCTTTTTACCTACTGCGTAAGCAGTAGCGAGAGAGTTAAACTAGTGGTGCTTCAAAGCAGAGTTCAACGAAAATGAGACGCCCCCCATTCTTTTAATTTTCAATTCCAAATTCGGCAAAAACTACGCGTTTTTTCAAAAAACTGTTCATGAACTTTCTCAAAGAGCCGATTTTCTGCGACAGACTTGAAGGCAAAAATCTCTAACTAAAATTTTGTAGTTTTGAAACATTTACTTTTTGCAATTTTTGAAAATAAAAAGAGTTTGTCGAAAATTGGACTAGCATCATTTGTTTACCGTCTGTTGATACATACAAAAAAATAAAGAAAATAATTGGTGCCGATATAGAGAAAAATTTAAAAAATACCTGTAATTCGCGCAAAATTATGCAAACACTACTCATATATTGAAATAATTTAACTTAACCTTATATCCGAGATCTGCCTTTAACTCAGATTTCGTTAAGAAAAATCTGAGTCTTCAATATTATGCTGGTAGGAAGACGCCCCAAACATCGCTCTTTTGCAATTTTTAAAAATCAGCTATTCCAAGGAACATGAGGCCTGCACCATTTTCTTAAGCGTATTTAACGCAATATGAGAACAGAGTTTAATAAAGAAATTGATACCATTGCAAAACTGAAAATTTTTTCAGGCTTCATTTAAAGTGCCCTCAAAAATCAACTAATCTGGTTGAAACTCCTAAAGAATCGAGTTCGTTTAGATCGAACCAGGAATATAAATTATGGAGAAAATTTGCTGAATGGTTTAGGCGCTAGCGTACATCACAAACGGACAGATACAAGACAGAGAGAGACGTTGTGCCGTCAATCCATTTTTCGGTATCAAGGATCCACAGAACTTCGATTCTGGCTACACCGCGTGTTAGAGAAAGTAATTTACTACCTATAGTATTTTGCGGCGGCGACGGTGTAGCGGTTAGCGTATCGGACTGCTATACCCAAGTTCGGGTTCAAACCCGATCGAAGCCGTGGATTTTTACGCCTTCCTTCGGAGGGGAAGTAAAGCCGGCTGTCCCATGTTAGTACATTTACTGCTTGTAAAAGATCCTCAAGCCTAAACGATGCCTCTGAGCTAAATTCAAATCGCCTGTTTCGTCGCCCAAGTAATACCTGCTTTCTCCCATGATTGGTGAAAGGAGTGTAACGAAATTTACGTGGTCAGACGGGAGAGCAGGCCTCATGGCCTGAGTCTCGCCACGTAAAATAAGGCAAATTCAATTCAATATAGCAACAGGATTTATACAATTTTTCGTTACGGGTGTCCGCAATAAGAGTGTTTCTGTCGAAAATTCGCTGTTTTCCGGTACACGATGACATAACTATCTCTTCTTACGAAGTAAGTGCGAGAAAGTAAAAATAAATAAGTGCTAAAAAAACGAGAAAAACACTTCAAGTATGACGACACACGTTGAAGCAACGCACTGTTTCACTCACAAGTTCGCATTACGTTCAAATTGCGGGTTTCATCCCGTCCGACTGGAAACAGCCGAGATTCTACGAATTGCAGAGATGACTTGAGTACCTATCGCCGTCGTGCAAGGCATCGGTCACGAAGTGACGAATACAATCACCGCGAGTCAGCGGCGGCAAGCTCTCAAATCGTTGTTCCAATAGTGGCAAATCCTTTGCATGGTTCTCATTGTTTCACAGCAATATTTTCGCTGCGTTTTTTCATATTATCGTTTAAATATCTGATCATTTTTACAAATATGCTTTCTTTTCTAAAATATTGGGAAAAAAGAGAAAGTATTGTAATCGTCCGCTAGAAAATGACGAATTTTCAACAGAAAATCTCTTATTGCTGAAACCTGGTAAAGAAAATGTTATTATATCTCCTTCTCATATACGGTAAATTACTTCCGCTAACGTGTTTCGTCAGAATTCACGCTTTGTGTGTCCTTGATACCGAAAAATATATTGACCGCAAAACGTATGCCTGTCCGTCAGCCCGTTCCCCCCGCCCGTCCGTCCGTCCGTCCGTCCGTCCGTCTTTACATCCGTCTGTGTATCCGTCCGCACGTTCGTCTATCCGTCCGTCTCTACCTCCGTCTGTCCGTCCGTCTCTCCCCATTACTAAGGATGTCAAATTTCTTAACATACAGGTAGGTACAAGTGCATTAACAAACTTGGAGAGTTGCATGTTAAGAGGGGTTAAAGACACATGTGAACGATTAAATCCGATAGAAATGTTTAAATCTGAAGTAAAATCGTTTCTGCAGCATAACTGTTTCTATACAATTAGAGACTATACTGAGCACCAAAAGGTCATTAATTTTAACAGTAATATTTAATGTATTATTTACCATTTGGAGTATAATTCTAAACAACCTGTGACAAGTATTGTACCGCAACTTTTGAGTCAATGACCCCCATCTCGTTTAGGTTTTTCGTCAGTTTCCCTGATCCTTTGAGCAAATGCTGAGATGGCCTCTTGTTTTGCTTCTAGACATCAATGTAACTTCATTATCTGTGCACGTCTTCTAGAATTCAGTGGGAAATATATGAATTCACATTATCGTTCTCCATGTTGTCACGGCAGGAATTATTATTCCTTCACGAAGGACATGATGGGGGATAAGAGCGAAATTTTATAGCTGATTTACCCTTGAAAATTGATTTTATTACATCGGAGCGAATATTTAGTTAACAATCCTTGCAAAAAACGCTCATTTTCTTACTGTATTCAAAATTCAGGTGGTATATGGCTTTGGGTAGGAGTCACAAGATTATGTAAACGTGCACATAATTTACTTCTCCCCATAGCACGTCATACACAGTTTTTAACTCTTTTTGACGTAAAATAAATAAATAAATAAATATAGGCAATTTTTAATTTTTTAAACATTTTTTCTGAAAAATAGCTCTAATCTTTTTTTGAATTTTCTCTTATGACGATAGTAAAAAATTGGCGCTAGTCTCATTCCTTGGTGACTCCCAATTTTCGAAAACTACAAAATTTTAGCATTTCAAAACTACAAAATTGAAGATAGCGATTTTGCCTTAAACAAAATAGGTTCTAAAAATCAGCTCTTGAAAACCTAATTTTTAAAAAAACAAGCAAGTAGTTATCGCTTAGTTTATACTTGAAATGAATGCAATTTATAAAAAGTTTTCTTCAAAAACCTCTCCAAATATTTTCTTCATTTTTTTCAACGGATAGAGGAAAGAGTGTTTAAAACAGGCATGTAAAGTCGCGGACATAGTAATAACCATATTTGAGTTCCTCCCAAGTTTCTCCAAGAGTTCAAAATAATAAGAAAAAGAAACTTGCACTTGAAGTAATTAAAATGATCATTTGCCCTGCACCAGAATCGAGTTCACATGAAGCAACTGAGGAAATATCTGATCTTGTTGATTTATCGCATGAGGATGCTATGGAATAGATTGTTTCTAGTAATTAGAGTGATCATTACTTAATATTACGAATGATGTCTATTTCTTTCACAACAATATGAACTCTTGTTAAATGAAAATACAGATGAATAATTTCATAATAAAAGTTTTCATGCGAATTTTTAATTCCTACCTTTTCCCATCTGAAGACAGTACGTGTATATGAGCCGCCATCTTAAAACTATGCAACAGGTAATGTAGTAAATATATTATATTCTTTAGGTCTATATATGTACCAAATTTCAGGCAATTAGCTCTTCAGATAACCGAGTTATGATTTTTGGCCAAGGACAGTGCGCTTTCATCCCATATTGTGGCGGCAGGATTTTCGACACTAGCTTTTCCGCTAGGTCGCTGTCTGGAGAAGATTTCTAGCGACCGGCTGCTCTAATCGGTAGTTTTCCGTGGTTTCTCCGATCAATACCAAGCGAATGCCGGAGCAGTACCCTAACAAACGGGCCACTTTCCACAGACCGCGCGCGATCTGTCCTTCCTGTTCCTCGTCCTATCCTCTCCCCTTACACACATACACTTACACTAACATGCACAACACTACTACATACTCCAGGAGACCGGTCGGGAGCTTAGAGCTTGTCCCGGCTGGGGCGGTGCCCCACTGGTGGGAGAGTCCTGGTTGGGGGGAAACCCCACTAGCCGATGGTAGGTCGGCGTCGGAAGTCGCCATCCAGCGGGGGAAGATCACCGCCATCTCCCGAGAAAAAACATGCACTACACTAACGGGACTAATGACCAAACGCTGTTAACGCGTTCGGAAACACGAAAAAATCAATCAATCAATTAATTTTGGAGCCCTAAAAGATAGAAAAAGCTAAATTGAAGAAATTTAACCTTCCATTAAAAATTATGGATTCACTCCAACTAATCTGAAAATTCGTAACCCGATGAAAAAGTTCTAGAAAGAACCCTCGAAAGCTGTTTGAAACGTACGTGAAACAAGTATGAAACGTTAAATATTTTCAGTGCAAAGATATGAACTCATAAACTGCAAATATTTAGCGTTACATACTACATAATCATTTACCGAAAACAAAATTAACATAACTGGGTGAAGTTATAATTATTTGTTTGAATCCGGAGCGGACCCGCACAGTATTTGGGAAGGGGATTTCAATTCTGTCCTCGTAAACATTTTTCAAATGTTTTATTGTTGGCTTTACATTGAATAAATTGAGTAAAATAAAAAAATAGAGGGTCGTCCTGGCCCTGAGGTGTGTGACACACCGCGCGTAAGCTCCGAGAATCTCGGCGAGGCACGCAAGGTCGTGGCCAAGGAACAAGGAAAAGGCAGACTGAAAATACCGCATCGCTTCAATGGAAACTGATTGAACAAGAACACTATTACTTACAAAGAAACTATTTGCTTTAAGATAGATTCATCTTTAAAATTAAGATACTATACGTATTAAAAATAATTTTTTTAACCACTGATAAGCCAAATTTGCACTCTATTTCATTTCACAAAAAAACGTTGATCATATAAAAGTGTCATTGATGTACACAATAAAAAATCATTTGAGAGACGTTACTTTAGATTCAAAATTATTATTTATTTTTCTGTCTTTAGATTTTTAACTTAGACTGCATTTGGTCCTTTATATTAAAGACAAAAAATTGGTTAGGATAACTATTTTATATAGAAATTACAATGTGATTGCAATATACTATATGTGATACATAATAGGAATATCAACGTTTAGGAAAATACATATAATATTTCAAACATTGGTCAAATTTACACAGAAGAATTAAATAATACCAATGTACACAAGTACACTCTACGGAACGCACCTTGATAAAACTTTTGAAGATCTCAGCATGGTATCATATGACGGTATGTCGTTATAATAAATCAAAATTAATGACACTAAGAGAAAGTAGACAGAGAGAGGTTGAAAAGGACATTACAAAATCAAGCAAGACAGAAAGAAGTTAGAATTAACAGTTACGAAGAGAAACATCTTAATTTTGAAAACAACTACTCAATAATCCATCATATAAATTAGGAAGTTTATTATAATCCACCTGTGTATTAAAAAAAGATATCCATCTGAACACCATTATGATCATAATGATTTCTCTAAGATCTCAGCATATGAAGTTGTTCTAGTTCTCAGAATGATTTTAAATAACATGAAATTTCAATTAAATGGGAAAGTTTTAACATAAAAGAAACATAAAAGACCTGGCATGTAGACAGAATTCTCTAACACGGCATACAATTACAATTTCCCATCACATAAATTTCCAGGAAATAAAAAGTTTAGCCCGCAAATTTCTTGTATCGTAGATTAACATTAGAAACTCTTTATAACAAAACATTTTAATACAACCCCCATGCCCTCCCCCTCACCAGGATTTACCACTGATCGGTTTATTCCATCCGTAATACATTCATTATACACAGCATATCGGTTGTAGCATTCCTACATGGCACTGAGTAATTACGAGTCATCTGTTTTGAACTTGGCATCCCTGCTTCGGAGACGTGACTGTACCTCGCGTGGATGCTGAGATTGCGCAGCGGGGGCGGGACCCAGAGAGCGGCGACCGGCGGCTCCAGGTCCGCTTCCCAGGTGAAATTGGGATTGGACCACGGCAGCGTAACGCACTTCCATCCATCCAGTTCCAAGTACTCCGACATCCAGCAGCACTTGGACAGTTCGATGCGCCGCTGCGGCCAGTCATGACCGGTCAGGGCCGCTAGGAGCAGCGGCAGAAACAGCAGACAAAGCAGCAGCGACGGAGGCAGCGGCGGCCTCATGGCGGCGCGGCGGATTGCACGCGGCGCGGCCGCCACCGCCGGCGTCCTTGCGGCCCCGCCCCCAGCAGCCGAGGAGAAGGGGAGATATCGCACATCTCAGGAGACTGAGAAGTGGGGATCCGTCGAGCAGTGGTCAGACTGCTCACCTCCACCGACGCGTTCAACCTTACACATTCTGGTCCATCCATGTGGAGCTAGTGGTGGGTTGATTGTTGATTGGTTACTTCATTTTTGATTGATTGGTTGAATATTTTAGTCCCGTAAGTGCAGTGTGTGTACTATATGTGGAGGTGGCGGTGTAGCTCCTTTACTGATAGTGATATCAGGAGCCGACCGAAACGTCGGCTAACGGGGTCTCCTCGCCAGGTATCACCCTCAGTGCGTCATCCCCACAGTCGGGACAAGCTCTAAGCTTCCGTCACATGTGTTAGTGCGGTGCAAGTGTGTGTGTGTGTGTGTGTGTGTGTGTAGGAGGATAAGAACAAGGATGAAGAAGGAAAGATCGCGTGCGGTCCCTGGCTCGTTTGTTGTTAGGGCGTGACATTCTCCAGGTTTGATCGGAGTAACCATGAAAATCTACCGATTAGTGCAGCTGGCCGCTAGAATGTTCCGCTGCTGAATCCCCCGTAGCTGACACGCCCTGCGTTGAAAATCCTGACCCCGTCAAGACTCGAACCCTACCGGTCTAAGTTACGGCTGTAAAAACAGTTGTAGCTCTCAAACAAACCGGTGGTGGGTAAAAGCAGGTTCACGGCAGATTTAACTTTCTCGCATTACTTTGTAAGAACAGAAAGTATAGTAATTTTGCTCCCGAAAACGGCTAATTTTCGACCAAAAATTCGTATCGCCGGGCCAGGCAACGAAAATATTGGTAATTTTTTTAACGTATAGTGAATTACTTCCTCTAACTCATTCTGTAGTCAGAATCCATGTTTTATAAGGTCCTTGTTACCGAATATTCGGCGGCATCTGTCCGTCTCTCTGTGGCCTACGCTAGCGCGAAAACCGTTTAGCCGATTTTCTCCAAAATTTATATTCCTCGATTAATTTGAAGTAACGGGAGATCTTCTGTGTTTGAAATTGATATTTGTTTTTCTTTGGGGCGGTTACTTCATATTAAGCCTTAACATTTTCAAAATCTTCTCACAAATGGCTCCGAATTTTTTCATTAAACATTGTCTTCCCATAGCTTAAAAATATCTTAAAAGAATGGCGCAGGTCTCTTTCCTTACAATCTAGGAATATAGGATTTCCAAAAGTAGGCTTTTTCGAAAATTTCAAAGGTTTATAATTTTTGCGGCCTCTTCCTACAATTACAGTATTGAAATAGAGATTATTTTTCAATAAAATACGTTTTTAAGACATATCTTAAAATAATATCGTGTACAATTTAAAAAATATAAGTACCTTGGAGTAATTTTAGAGAAATATAGGCAATTTTAATTTTTTTAAACAATTATATTTCTCTAAATGGCTACAAATCTTTCCTTTGTTTCTTCATATATATCAAAGGACGGGGGAAAAGGGGGCTGTCCTATTTCCAATAGAACTCTCTCTATTTCGAAAATTGCAAAAAAAGATTGCAAAAAGCTAACATTTCAAAACTGGAATATTGAAGACAGAGATATTCGTCTAAAGTAAAATCTTTTCTAAAAAATTATTCTTTAAAAAGATCACGTACAATCTTTTTAAAAAAATGAGTAGTTTTCACACAATTTCTACTTGATGTAAAGCCAAATTATAAAAAAACATTTGCTCAATTTTTTCTTAATTTTTTCTAAGAATAGAATAAGGGACTTCGAAAAATGGCATATATCTTATTTTTCTTAAACTCTTAATTTTCAAAAGTTGCCAAAATAATGCTGGAAAGTATGTGCTATTGTAGATCCACTAGTTTCTCGGGGTTTTCGCCTTTTCGCTGTCTCTCATTCTAACATTGTTCTATCACCATTGAAGTCGTAACATGACCCATCGCTCATTTATTTCTTGGAGTTTAGAGGTCCTTCAGCTATTATCTCCTGGTGAAGGACTATAGAGTATATGATAGCGATGATGATTATGTAAATGTGAAAAGGTAAAATAAGAGGAACAGGAAAGGAGGAAGCCGAAGAACCCCGAAACACTTGTGTAGATTTCCCTTAATTCACCACAAATTGCACTTTACTGGGAAGGGAATCGAATCCCGCGCTTTACTAATTCACCGAAACCATTCATCTCGGATATGACAGAAAAGGCTAAGGACTGAGGAACATGATAAAGAATAGTGCTGCCGAGAACTCAGTATCATGTTTTGAGTGAGGTAATTTTAAAAGTGGTCAGACAAGGTATTTTTTTGTCAATAAGCAATTTGGAGTCGAGTCAAGTCACATTTACTCTCTAGAAGGAAACAAAGGACCATTTCACAACGAAAGGTCACGGTTCGTTGACACCGGGAACCAAATGGAACTCGGTTCGTTCACCTCAAAAATGAATCCAAAATACCAAAAAGATCTCGAAAAGCCGTATTGATTGGACGATGCTAAGGAATTGACCATGAGATCATGATCTTTTTAACAATAAATTTCTTTCTTTCTTACTTTCTTTCTTTCTTTCCTTCTTTTTTTCTTTCCTCTTTTCTTTCTTTCTCTTTTCCTTTCCTGTCTCTTTTTCTCCAATAACAGTTGAGTTAGGAGCATAATTGGGAGTAGAATAAACGTTGTAATTCTATAATATTGGATAACTTTAGCAAATAAGATGAGAAAGGATGCATTCTCTTTGCTGCATGCATTGCGGTATGGCACCGCCAGTTGTACCATGTGTGCCCGCGCCCATGCCTGCGACCCAGAGTGGTCCCGGCAGGCAGGCGGCCTTGGCTGTGCATCCTGCTCGTCGCTTTCGCCTTGACCCTCGCGTACGGAGGCTGAGGCTGCAATTCCACAAACGCCATTAAGTGGCTTGACGCGCGCCTGTTCGAAGGCGTATGGTTTATTGAAAACCAATTAAGGCCGTTCAACAAGCGTTCATCTCTCACGACCCCAGGTGTTCTTCCGTCCAATATTTGAGGCTTTCGGGAGAAAATAACGCTACCTCACGCTTGTAGGAAATGCAATATTGTTCCACTATTTACAAAGATCGAGAAGTGCGAGCCATAAATTATGAAAAATTATCAATGCAATGTGTTGTCTAGTCTTGATACTTCTTCTGAAAAAGAGAAAACTTTTTCCCTATTCCTCATAAATGCTCTAATCTTCTAGTTGTTCGTTTTTTTAAAGCAAACATTTCATCTACCCGATTTGTAGATCTCACTGCTAAAAAGCGCCATTGAAAAACAACAAAAAATCGAGTAATTCATATACAAGAGCCATTGCTATTACTTCTCATTCCAGTAATATCAATTTAGTCTAAAATGTATTACCATTATGTAAACCCCAACGACTCAACCACCACTCGAATAAAAACAAAATTCTGTTATGCAATAGCTATTATACGCAATATTACGTTATTACGCAATATTATATTATTAGCAATATTACGTTTCAGTTACAAATAATAGAGAATGTATGTTCTATTAAAACGCCAGTGTTTTCATATATTTTCAGAAATCTAATTTTTTCCACTGAAAATCGCAGATGATAATACGAGTGCACAATGAATGTTGAGTTTTCTTTCTTATGAAACTGGGTAGTACAAAAGTCAGTCGGACGCTTCCTTCATAAAACAGAGGCGTTTATAAAAAACATTTGAAGAAGTTTCGTTGTAAAAAATTGAGAAAAGATCTCCTTTCAAACAATATCATTTAAATGTTTAATTTTGCAGAAAATATGTTATTAAGAAACTAGTGGTGCTACAACATCACATAATTTCTAGTGTTATTTCCAAATTTCCAATTTTCGGGAATTCAGAGAATTCAACGAAAATGAAATCTGTGCCAATCATTTTCTTGTGCCTTTTTCTATCCATGAAAAATAATGAAAAAAATTTCGAAGGGTCTTTTGAGAAAATAAAACAGCTGTTTTGTCTGTACCGAGAACCGCAGTGGCCTCAGTATCACAGTGAAGATGACCGCAATACAACTGAAAAAGCTTCATGGAAACGTAAACACGGCAAAACAACGCCTCATATCTATTTCTATGAGCATATATTTTCTCGTATTATTTCTAAATTTGCAATTTTCGAAAATTTAGAGACTTCAACGAAAAAGAGCCTAGTTCCAATCTTTTAAGAGTGCCTTGTTATACCCGTGAAAAAAATTGACACTATTTTGAGACAATAATTTTTTATAAATTGCATTAATTTAAAGCCCCAATTACGTGAAGTATACTCGTTTTTGTTTCAAAAAATACATGACCTTTTAAAAAATGAATGTACGGTTTTTCGAAAAAACGACTAGATTTCACAAATTTTGGGTTTGAAATTAATGCAATTTCCAAAAAAAACTTATTTTCTCAAAAACCGCTCCAATTTTTTGAGCTAATTTTTTGCTACAGACTTTCGGTATGGCAAAAATCTCACCTCTTAGTTTTACCCTGAAAAATTGACATTATTTTGAGACAATAATTTTTTATAAATTGCATTAATTTAAAGCCCCAATTACGTGAGGTATACTCGTTTTTGTTTCAAAAAATACATGACCTTTTAAAAAAATGAATGTACAGTTTTTCGAAAAAACAACTAGATTTCACAAATTTTGGGCTTGAAATTAATGCAATTTCCAAAAAACTTATTTTCTCAAAAACCGCTCCAATGTTTTTGAGCTAATTTTTTGCTACAGACTTTCGGTAAGGCAAAAATCTCACCTCTTAGTTTTCTAGTTTTGCAATTTTCGAAAAATACAGCGTTCGCCGGAAATTGGATTATCTCAATATTTTTTACGGTCCCTTTACAAGTACAAGGAGAAAATTTACAGAAAAAATGATGCCGTATTACATAAAAAATGTTTAAAAATTTAAAAGTTGCTTATATTTAGCGCAAAATTACGCGAAAATGAATCATACTTTCCAAAAATTTTAAATGGCTTTATTTCAAGATTTGTCTTTGAGGAACCTATTTGATTAAAAAAAAACTTTATCTTCTTTATTGTAGCTACAGGAAAACGCCGAAAAAATTCGAACTTATGCAAATTTCAAAAAACGCGATTTCAACGTAAAGTATTCCTCCACCATCCTCTTAAGCATCCTTTACGCTATACAATAACAAAGTTTAATAAAACAATTTGGTGCCACTTTCGAGAAAATTTTTATTATGATTTGAGGCTCTATGAAAAGTACCCTCAAAATCAAAAATATGCGGTTGAAACTCTCCAAAGCCTCGCGTTCGTTCATATCGATCGGGGACCGACAATTTTGGAGAATGGTTTCAGTGCTAGCGAAATACTCTTTGGATAGCGTTTACCACAAACAGACATTCTAGTGCTCGACTCCGAGCCGTGCAGAGCTAGTAAGCGGAGCTCCTGCAGTTCATCAGTTAACTAGTATCCCGTAGTGAGTGAACTTCGAGGTCGTAGTGAAAACTTAAATGATATCGTTTGATTAGTGAATGCCATTCGATATTAACTCATCAACAGTGCTGTTTTAATCCTAAATAACGGTGGATTCGACACCTCCTTCACAGGCGAAGTGTATCAAAACCCGGAAATGTTACTATCTAATGAAGATATGGATTGCATCACAGACGCATCTCACCGGGAGCGGTAGCTCGGTGCATCAACTGATGTCACTGCAGCGCCTGTGACCGGGAGGTCCTAGGTTCGTAGTCCTGACGGCGCACTATGGGGCAAATGACAGCAAAACCTGGCAGAAATTAAAAAAACCAAAATTATTTAGGGTGAAAATTTCTTATGGTTTCGTGCAAAGGAGAACCTGGACGAATATGTCCTAGCATGTCACACCGCTTGGGCTGTCCGTCTCCACCGTAGAGCTTTCAGTTCATGCAGTGTTGTAGTGACGGTCGGACGTGCTTTTCATTAGTGAGAATTTATCTCTAGGTTCGTGGTGTTTTTCAGTCAGTGTGTGTGAAGAAAACCAACTTTTTGCAATGGAAGCTTCAAGTTCAGGTATTTAATGTTATTTAGCATGTGACAAACACAAAATCTAGGACTTAATATTAATAGAAATAAAACTACAAAGAAATAGCTTTTAACATTTAAAATGTACGTCTTATTTTATGAAACACACAACTTTTTAATTATGTATCAAAGGTGATCAAGCCTTGATCTTTGTTTCTCGCTATTCAGTAATGTTCCAAATATATTATACAGCTGTTTTTCTTGCTACTTTTTGCTACTTTCTTCACCGGAATGATTTTTTACGGACGTGTCTGCACGTAAAATACCGGAAATGAATTGTGTACTATGTGAGTAATTTGTTTTTTGGCAGGCAAGAGTTCGAATACTGTTCATATCAAGAGAAAAGAACTTTTGGATATTATGTGGAGCTCTAATGAGAGAGAAACAGACAAAAAATTTTATTTCTTGACTGAAAACTGAAGACAAGAACAAAGTGTGGTTCACGGTTTGTCAATACTACAGGTTGATACGCATGTTTGAGTGCCTATTGCATTTGGCTTATAAGTTACCTATTAAGACGTGGCAAGCGCGAGGGAATGCTAAAAACACTGTGGCTGAAAATAAAGCTCGTATTCAGAGAGATTCGAGAACGCAGTGGTTTGATTGTGGATCAGCCAAAACCAGGATCCGGTAATACAAATACCAGAAATACAGCTCGACGGTTCTTTCAGAACCTTGAACTATCTGCTGAAATTACACGCATTGATGAAAATTTAATTAAAATGATGCAATAATTATGATTGTCGTATCAAGTGGCAGTGAAATTCGTGTTGAAAAGTTACGGGCTTTTGCTCAGAACACGGCTCGGTATTTTGTTAAAAATATCCATGGTACAACATGTCACCTACACTGCACAAGTATTTTATTCATGGACCTGATACTGTCTCGTCAGCTTTGCCTCCAATTGACAATTAACAGGGAAGCTCAAGAAGCACTCAACAAAGATTTTAAGAAAACAGAGCACTTCTCCGAAAATGTTCCGTGAAAAACTAATAGTGATGTTTTAAATTTACTGCTCTTAAGATCAGATTCACTTATCACCAACAAGAGAAAATTACCTACAAAAATGTGCAAAGCCTCCCAAAAGAAGCTCAGGAACTATTGGTTCATCCACCCGAACACATTGTTCATTCTGAAAATTATGAGGCCCGCGCGGATGATGATTGCGATGACACAGTTCATACTATTGATAGCGATGATGATGATGATTTTTTAATGATTTAATATAATTTCACTATATTTATATTTGACTTTAATTTATGTAATTAGTAAAACCTTTCATTTTTTGCTCCCCCTTCAATAAAACGTAATGTAACGTTATTTGTTGTTTTTATTTACAATGCGTATTCCTAGAAAATCGACTATTTTTTTGTCAGATGAAGAGGTATCGAATTGGAAGTTACACCACTTCTTTCAACATGAATTTCTCTTTACAGTGATATGCAATACTATGGGTTATAGGTGTTACTCGAATTAATGCCAGAAATGAGGCCCTCTTGCCCCACTGTGCGGCGGCAGGATTTTCGACACTAGCTTTTCAGCTAGATCGAATTCAGTCGCTGTCTGGAGGAGAATTCTAGCGGCCGGCTGCTCTGATCTGTAGTTTTCCGTGGTTTCTCCGATCAACGCCAGGCGAATGCCGGAGCAGTACCCTACCAAACGGGCCACGGACCGCGCGCGATCTGTCCTTCCCATTCCTTGTCCTATCCTCTCCCCTTACACACACACACACACTTACACTAACATGCACTACACTATCACATATCCCGGGAGACCGGTCGGGAGCTTAGAACTTGTCCCGGCTGGGGCGGTGCCCCGCTGGTGGGAGAGTCCTGGTTAGGGGGAAACCCCACTAGCCGGCGGTAGGTCGGAGCCGGATCTCGCCATTCAGCGGGTAAAGATCACCGCCATCTCCCGAGAGAAAAACATGCACTACACTAACGGAACTAATGACCGAAGCAGTTGACGGGCCCGGAAACACGAAAAAACAAACCAAACCAAACCAACAGACGCATCTCTGATGCAACACAACTCCTAAAGGAATCTCGAGGTTGACGATTCAACAGTAAATGCGACCAACGTTCAAACATACCATTCAACGGCAACCTCTCACCAGAGAAAGGTCAGTTGGTGAGCTCTGAAACTCTGAAGAAAACAATAAAATTGAGTGTTGATCCCAACAAATCTAGTGACCCATCTGAACTGTCAAGAGAACCTGAATATTATGTACCTATCGGTTACAGATTTAGTGAATTAGGAAAACTCAGTATCGAGGATACGAGATTTGCGTACCTAAACAATCTTCCAAACGAAAATCTGTCTCAAACAGATAAAATTCCTTCAACATATATGTCTATAACAAACATTAGTAATTTCTCTAAGGAACTTCAGTATGAAGTTTCAAGTAATTTCATATCAGATGTTAAATATGATAAAGTCAAGATCAGTGACAAAACACCAACAGACTTCCGTAATATTGTAAAATACCTAATACAAACACAAAGGAGCTTCCACTCATTCAAAGACCCTTGAAACAAGAAATTCTCAGTGACTTTTAAGAATCTGCATCAATCAATAACAGTATTTGAAATAGCACTAGACTTAAAGCAGTGGTACCCTTCAATTCTGAAAGTGGCTAGACTTCAAAAAGACAGCAACCCTATTTCTGTAGTGGTCGCCGAATTTAACGGAACCAAACCAATCTAATTCATACTATTAATATATCAATATGTAACCATCGAGTGAGGATAGAAAGACAAAAAACAAAAGGCCCCTTGCTGTGCCGTAGATTTTCGGATTTCGGAAAAATCCAAAACCCGGCCAATGATAATAGTAATATCAACCAATCCTAAAGAAGTCAATTCTCGCAAATCAACCTAAATCAACAATGAACATCATTATTTCAAACCAACACAATCCCGAACTTCAACCTATTTCCCGAGAAAACTTCTAAAATCAATCTAAAACCACCCAAAACTCTCATAACACCTCCCCACAAATTCTCAGTCACTCACACCAACAACCCGATAATCAACACAATAATAAATGCGATCACCTCATGCATTATTAATTTCATCAATTCTTTAATACTATGTATAATTAGCATCATACAAAAATCCGTAACCGAGTATTTTTTCCCAATTGCAGATAAACCCAACAACAATTTAACCTGTTTAAATTGGAACTCCAATGGCACAAACAATAAAAAGGTAGAGTTAGTTCACTTTCTGTATCACTACGACGTTGACATTCAGTCGCGTCCAGATTGTGCAGTGGTAACGTTGTGCTCTGATCGTGCCAAGCAAGATTTAAGTTGTTATTGTGTTTGTCAAATAGTCAGTGAACTTCGCGTTACTTAAGGAGTGTCAAAATCCTTGTTCTACGAGTGTGTGTTTCAACAAGTGCATGGTCAGCCGAGCAGCGGCTGCCCTGCCAAAGGACGGAGTCGTCGGACACCAGAGCTACTTTAACCTCACTTACGTCACTGCTGATATCTACACCTCACCAAAGTATGAACACTTACGCAAATGCCATGTCGACAGAAGTCTTTCCCACTAAGGATCAGGCTATAATTATCGACACACAAGATCTCACTATTAAAGATTACATTAACGGTCTATCCAATATTATAGAATCCAGTGAAATAAGATTCATATCACGAAATGTTAATAATAGAGTGTGCATATTTCTAAGGTCCAAAACTATTGCTGATAATCTTACTAACAGTCATGAACTTATTAAAATCAAAAACTATGAAATGAAGATGAGACTTCTTTTAACAAAGGCAAAAAGAATTATTATTCCTAATGTTTGTCCCATCATTCCCCATTCAGTCATAGAAGATGTGTTCACAAAAAATAATATCAAATTGGCATCTCAAATCTCATTTGCTAAAGCTGGTGTTTCTGGACCGGGTTTTTCCCACATCATGAGTTTCCGCAGACAGGTATATGTTTTTCCTGATGTAGATTTACTAAATGAATGTACTACTGTGTTTTATAATGGTTCATCATATCGGATATTTTTTACAACTAATGACATGTCTTGCTTTAATTGTCACCAAACAGGGCACTTAGCTGGACAATGTCCCTTACCTATTGCATCTAATCATAATAAAAATACCAACCTAACCACTGTCCCCACAGAATTTAATAACACTAGGGATAGTTCCTGTGAATTTCCAGAACCTTCAGTTAATGAAGAAAAACTGAAGTAGATACACAAAATCAGCATGACACCATGGAAAGGAATGGCAATATGGTCTCTACTATACATAAAAGAACTCTTTATCAGACTCTTCATCACAGATTCAACAAGAAAATAATAAACTGGTTAACCCTAACATGGAGTTAGTAAAACAGTCAAAGAAGAAAAAAGATGCAAGAAGTAATTGAAGAAAGCAGCATCAAAGAAAAGTCTACCACTATATCACTTGAATATGTTATTTGCCCATTGAAACAATTGAGACCAAACACTGGTGATTTTCCCCTTGCCTACAAAAAATTGAAAATTTTCATAGATGTGGCATCTGGATCTAACATTTCTATCCTAATAGCTAGAGATTTTACAAATGATATTCAATCTTTTATTAAAATGATGACAGTGACTTACCCTTTACTTACCGAAAGATCTATAAAAAATAGACCCACAAGAATAATGAATTAATTAAAAAGTTTATAACCACAGGAAGATGAAAATGACACAGAAATGTCTGAATAAACCCTCTCAATGAAAATTACTCAATGGAACTGTAATAGTTTTTATGAAAGATTTCACTTCTTGAAATTGTTAATAAAAGACACTAAACCTGAGCTTTTGTGCCTTCAGGAAACCAACTTAAATAATTCCACATTGGAAAACTATCTGGCTATAAGTCATCTGTTCGAAATAGAAATAGTACACAAATTGCCAGTGAAGGAGTAGCAATTTATGTAAAGAATAATTGTTTTATACAGGAAATCCCTCCACAAACTTCCCTAGAAGCCATTGCGGTCAAGGTAAAAATTAATACTCATAACTGTTTGTAATATTTATATCCCCATTAGTCAAAATGTTTACACCTGTGAACTAGATAATATTCTTACGCAGCTACCTAAACCGTATGTAATAGCGGGAGCTTTAAATAGTCATATGAAATTGTGGGGTTCCACCAAATTGAACAGAAGACGGAAAGTAACTGAAGAGTGGCTAGACAATCACAACAACCTTATCCTATTAAACACTGATTAGCCTACACATTTTAATATAAGTAATGATACAGATAGTGCAACTGATCTAAGGGTTGCTTATAATGATATTGCAGTAATAATTCTATGGTCTACAAACGCAAACCTATATGACAGTGGTCATTACACCATTACCATTTATATACACCATATACCATATACACATACACCATATACCATCTAATGAACCAGTTTCTGAACTTAAGTGATGGCCTAAATGGATTTTACATGAATCAAATTGGCAAAAGTTTCAAGAGATTATTAGATTCAATATTAACAATCTCAGTATAACGGACAATCTACACCCACAAGACATAAATAATTTAGTAAGTGATTTTACTAAATTAATTTTAACAGCAGCCAATGATTCTTTCCCCCAAAGAACAGGAAAAATAAAAAAGCATCAAGTTCCATGGTGGAATGCAGAATGTACAACAGTTATTAAAATAAAAAGAGAACCTTCAGAACATTCAAGGAAAAACAACACATTAGAAAATAGAATCGCATATAGAAAAGCAAGAGTCTTAGCAAGACTTACTCTCAAATCCACTATGAGACAATCCTAGCAAAAACACACATCCACCATCATCCATCAAACTTCAACAACTAAACTTTGGCAGAAAGTAAAGTTAATCAGTGGAAAAATTTGACCTAGTACACCCAATACCTTCATGGATAAAAATGGAAAACAACACTTTGATTCCCAAGCTATTAGTAATATTCTTGCTGACAACTCATATAATAATAACTACGACTCAAAATTCCTTTCTGAAATATTTCCAAATATCAACTCACTTACATCAGACGCTTACATCAGACTGATTCAAAGTGCATTTAGAGCATTTAGATCCACCTATGATCACCCAGTCAATATTGATACCGAAATTTGTGATGCTGTGGTTATGAAGCAACATGTGATTCCTGTATCACTGGATATTGAAAAGGCATACGAAATGGTATATAAAGACAGACTGATAGATTCTGTCAAACATGCAAATGAAAGGGAATATATTAGCATTCATCATAAACTTTCTAAAACATAAATATATTAGTCAGAATACAAGATACAACATCGCAACCCACAGAGTTGACAAAGTAGTCTGCCACAGGGATCAGTTCTTAGCGTATTACTCTTCTTAATTGCCATCAATGAAGTAAATTTGTAGTCCAACATCCTGTTAAAATATACTTTTTTGCCGACGATATCACCCTACTCTGCAGTGGAAAAAACCTTCAGACAACTGAGAATATCATCCAAGAAACATTAAATAAAATCATTAATTGGTCAATTAACTCGGGATTCACAATTTCGAAAATAAAATCGGAATTTATAGTGTTTTCAAGAAGGCGCCAGGATGTAAATGAAGAAATTCTACTTATACTTGGAAACTTTCAACTCAAAAGAACAAATGTCTGTAAAATTCTTGGTATGCCTTTTGATTCTACTCACTCGTGGAAACAGCAGGTAGCTGCTCTCAAGTTGGAATGTAAAAAGAGATTAAATGTAATAAAAATGTCGTCCATCAAATGGGGAGCACAATCTGAATGTCTAGTGAAAATATATCAAGCATTCATCAGGCCAAGTTGGATTACGGTGCAGTAATACAAAACTCAGCATCTAAGAGAATACTGAAAATGCTAAATCCAATGATCACATGCGCAATGTCGCTTAAGCCTTGCCGCTTTTCTAACCAGCCCAGCTAATAGCCTATTAGTGGAAACAGGGGAAATACCATTAGACCTACGACCTTCACTGTTTAAATTATGCTTTCTCAACTTCAAGTGTCCCTCCAAATCCTGCATATACAAATATTGTCATTCACCTAAAATTATCTGTCTATGAAGCCCACCCTCAATCACCACTACCATTAAGAGAGAGGATATAAGTACCTGAAGGAACTTAATATTGTCGAATCAGTTACCTTATCTTGATGCATGTCTCCCAACCCCCCTAGCGAGATCATAATATTGTAATAAATATAATCTTAGCAAAAAGCCTTCACCTTACGTCTGGTCCCAATGTTAATTTCCAAAATTTAACAAGAAGATTGTGACAACTATTACCAAAATACAGATGGTTCTAAATGTGATGGAAAATCTGGTTGCGCATTCTACGTTGTCTACCAATATAGTCGAATCTCAACGCCTCCCAGATTATTTTTCCATCTGTTCATGCGAAGCATGGGCAGTCCTTAAAGCCATCGAATTCAGCATCAAACAAACAAATTTCTTGCGCATTGCAATATTTACTGACTCAATGTCAACCCTTAAAGCTATAGAAAATATACATACTGGTAATCCCATCATACAAAAAAATCCAAGAACTTGGATTTATTCAAAGTGAAAAGGGAATAAAAGTCGATTTTGTTTGGATCCCATCCCATATGGCAAACGCTTGCTATGAGAAAGCTGATAAATATGCAAAAATAGCAACATCATTTCTGTGTTTAGATTTTCAAACACGGGGCACTACAAACGACATTAAAAAGCTATTCAAGACATCCTGCTTCAAATATTGGTACTCACAATGGAAATTAAAATCATCAAAACTACATGTAGTTAGGAACTCGTACTGGAACCAGCCCTGCCGAAAATCTGCCATAAAAGAAGACAGCAAGTTATTATCACTAGGATTTGTCATTTTAATCTGAAATATTGTTATATATTCAAAAAATCCGACCCAGAACCATGCCCTAAATGTGCTTCAGTAATATCTGCACAACACCTTATCTTAGAATGACCCTGTATATCTAAGGAAAGAAACCTTCTGAAACTAGAAACTGACTTACATAAATTGTTCAGCTCTGCATGCTTAAGAACTGAGATTGCTAGAAATTAGTAACTTAAGTATGGAAATATAATATAGAATTTGATGTTAATAATTTTGATTAGCAATTTGATATAATGCAATTATGAGGGAAAATGTGTGTTATAATGTTATAAATTGTCATGCAATCTGTTATGTGACGTATACTTAATTCAATTGATTTTTAATTGTGTATACATAATGAATTGTGGATACTTAATGTGTGAAACTTAAATGTAGTACTTAATACTTTGATGTGTACTTAATTGTGGTCGCTGATGACCTTTGTTGTTATAAAGTGACTTTAAATAAACAAATTTTAAAAAACGATGACATTGCATGCATAGTTGCAACGCATCTAATAAAAAAAATATTCACCCAAATCACACTATTTACCGATCTGATAGATCTAAAACCAAAGGTGGAAACGTACTAATAGCAGTAAAATCTGGTAAAACTGATGTTGGAAAATACTCTTTTGTAAATAGGACTATAGAGTCATGGTATAGCTTGCCTGGAGCACTAATGGAGACTTTTCCCACCAACATCAACACTTTTAGGTTAAGATGAAGGGCCTTTGCATTTAGTATGCATGCCTTAAATGAACTAATTTTGAACTGTGTATTGAATTATGTGTATTTTAGTATTCATTAGTGTAAAGAATTTACCACCGGACTTAATGCCCAAAGCAAAATAAATAAATTATCTACCTATCTGATATAGCACCACTAGTTCCTTTCTTTCATGAAATCACAACCCAGCAAATGTCTTCAAATTTGAACAGCTCGAGGTTCAAAGTATTGTTAATTCCAAAAAAATGTCTTCTGTGGAAACAATCTTTGAGTAGAAAAGGACTCCTATTGATAGTGCTAAAATATCCGATATTAATGATCAATGCTCCAAAAATGTTCAAGAACCAAGTTTCACAATCATTGCTAAAACCAGATGTTACTCCGTACTACCAGATGTTACCAGATGAATACTACGTACTCTCTCCATACTACGTATTCACGTATTCCAAAGCGTATTACTATTGTAATGCTGAAAAGGAATAGGCCGATTTTTTCTCAGAAAACCTCTTATTAGGGGGAGGGGTCGACATCGAAAAAGTAGAAAAATCTTTTTCCTATAGTTGTAAGTTACTTTCTCTAACATGTGGTGTAGCCTCAATATACGTTTTGTGGGTTCTTGATACCGAATGGAGGGAAATTTACGTCGACGGCAAATCGTCTGTCCATCTATCTCCGTCCGTCTGTGGTAAGCTAGTGCCTACCGTTCAGATTTTGTCCAAAATTGATATTCCTCGATCGATCTGATCGAATTCAATTCCTTACTATTTAATACGTATATTTTGATTTTTTAAAGGTACTTTACATGAAGACTTTGCAATTTTTCAAATTTTTCTCAAAATAAGCCCCAGATTTTTTAATATCATTTTTTCCTCGGAGTGAGCAAAGGACGCTTCCAATTGCCATAATTGAAATCTCTGAATTTCAAAAGTTGCAAAAGTTTTGCAAAAGTATACAATGGTGTCAGCGGACTTCAACTACAATATTAGCGATCAAGACTTTTTCCTTTAAAAAATCTGTTCTTGAAACGTAGATCGTTAAATAAGTTCATTCACTATTTTTCGTAAATATGAGTACTTTTCGCATAATTTTACCTGATATATGAACAATTATCAAAGAATTATTTTCCCAAGACGGCCCCAATTTTTTATCAAATAGAGGCGTCCTTATTGATAAGGACTCTTAAAAAATGGCGTAGGTCTAATTTTCGGCAAAACATTCTGTATTTTCGAAGATCAAAACAAAAAATGAACCAAAATTTAAAACAAAAAAGGGTTTTATTTTCGAAAATTAACACAAAAAAGTGGATTGATTGATTTTTTCGTGTTTCCGGGCCCGTCAACTGTTTCGGTCATTAGTCCCGTTAGTGTAGTGCATGTTTTTCTCTCGGGAGATGGCGGTGATCTTCACCCGCTGGATGGCGAGATCCGGCGCCGACCTACCGTCGGCTAGTGGGGTTTCCCCCTAACCAGGACTCTCCCACCAGCGGGGCACCGCCCCAGTCGGCACAAGCTCTAAGCTCCGACCGGTCTCCCGGAATATGTGGTAGTGTAGTGCATGTTAGTGTAAGTGTGTAAGAGGAGAGGACAGGACAAGGAAGAGGATGGACAGATCGCGCGCGGTCCGTGGCCCGTTTGGTAGGGTACTGCTCCGGCATTCGCCTGGTGTTGATCGGAGAAACCTCGGAAAACTACCGATCAGAGCAGCCGGCCGCTACAATTCTCCTCCAGACAGCGACTTAATTCGATCTAGCTGAAAAGCTAGTGTCGAAAATCCTGCCGCCGTCAGGACTCAAACCTAGGCCCTCCCTGTCAGAGGCGCTGCAGTGACATTAGTTGATGCACTGAGCTACCGCTACTGATCAAAAATGTGGAACATCAACGATACACATGATTCCTTTATTTGTTTTGGCAAGGATACAGCAAAGAACGCATTAAAATATTTCAAATCTTATATATGTTGAACTCTCTGAATTTTCGAAAATTACCAAAATTACAAAAACTGCGAGAAACGTGTGTTAGTGTAGCACCATTAGTTGTCTTATCTATGGCTGCATTGATATGAAGTTTCTAGGTAAGTCTTTTGTCCCAAGTGTACCCCTAGGTATTTACACTGAGGAGGTATGATAGATGAAGAACGCTAATTAGTGACGTTCTCTACCATTATGAGGGCGATGCAAGGACGAGGTCGGGTCTCAGGCCTGGGAATGCGGGTGCCATGATCGACATTCCAGACGACCTATCCCGCGACAAAATAAGTTGGTCCAGAAAGGGGATAAACACGATGTAATATGAGTGTAAAAACTTTCTGCATTCTTGTAAACAAACTTAAACCAATAACTTGTGCCTAAGAATAAGGATACTTATTGAAGAAGAGGAAGTACATCCACGAATCGATAATTACTACAATAATAGTTATGAGATTGCCATTGGTGTGCTCAATTTCCAGTAAGACAACAATTTGCAAAGAAACATTTAAGCAATACAATTTTACATCACTGTATTCACCGCTATTAATGCTACGTAGAAAATTTATTTTGTTGGGGAAATACCACTGAGTGCAAATACCAAAATATGGAACGTTTGGTTAGGCATTACTTTCTTGACTACCTAGTACAGAAAATATTATGAAAAGCAAAAAATTCTTGACGCGATTTTGACGGAGATACACCTGGGAGAATCTGATGCTCCAATAGTGTGATTTTGTTTCTCTAAAAAGAGTCTGTCTGTTTGTTCCGGATCAACAGTAGTCAATAAACCGTATTCAGGATTTTCTCCAAACTCGATAATCAAGACCCTAATTCAAAGACCAGCTCATTTGAAACGTTCGCTTTACTTCCTAAAAAGATAAAGTATTGTAATCGCGCGCCGGATATCTGCTATTTTTCGACAGAAAAATTATTCCCGGGCCCTGATAATGAAAGTAATAGATTGCTTCGTCTAACACGTGTAGCCAGATTGAACCCAAAAAGAAACGTTTTGTCGGTCCTAGATCCCAAAAAATCGATTGATGGCAAAAGTCTGTCCTTCTATACGTCTGTCTGCCTGTCTCTGGTCGTTACTAAATCAGGGATTCCCAATTGTATTGATGAAACTTTATAGGGGTCGACGTTTCAATGGTATAACGTTTAACGTATCGGACTATCGTACCCAAGTTTGCAGACTCAAACCCGGCGCGCTCGTGGCTCATAACGAAGCGCTAAGCCTTTCACCACTGAGGTCTGGGTTCGATTCCCGTCGAATCTCATGTGAAATTAGTTCCAACAAAACGAGTTTTGCTGCTTCACAAGAGCTAGTCCAATCCCTGTGAAGAGTCCTAAACCCTACCCCTATCTTTATAGGATACCGGCCGGCCGCTGGGTAGTGACGTAGGAGCACGTAGCATGAGGCGCGTACGCAGAGATGCTACCTGGCGGTCTTCTTGCCAACTCACTGCGACGTGACGTGACATGACTTAAAGGTAATACAGAATTACTCCCACGCAAGTTAATGGAAGATTACTCCCCTGTGCAAAGCGCTCAACGCCCCTTAAGGGGCTTGGAGATGCGTGGCGTCAATTTGTTGGCTCAACAAAAACAATTAAAATAAACATCGAAGCCGTAGGTTTTTAAGGACGAGAAAAATCATTCGTACGCCTTCCATCGGAGGGGAAGTAAAGCCGACTGTCCCATGTAGTAGATTTACTGCATGTGAAAGAACCTCAAGCCTAACGTCTTTAGCCACTGAGCTAAATTCAAAATCGCCTGTTTCGGCGCCGAGTAATTCCTTCTTTCTCTGATAGATGTTTGAAAGGAGCGTAGTAAATGGGTACCCCCAGATAAGATGGTAAAAGGTTCCTCTAAAACAAATTATATATGAATTGTCACATTATAAATCTAACATAAAATTAATTGTTTTGAAAGGTTTCCTAGCTTCCGTCCCTGCATCCACACCCGTCTAGAGCCAAAAACTTGTTTTTAATTTTAATTTTTGCGCCAAATTAACACTATTTTATCTGACTGAATATGATAAATAAGAAAAGAATTTATACTATCACCGTGAAATTTACAATCCACAATTTCACAATCGCTCATTTCACGATTAGCACGTTGACGAACGTCTGCTATTGGTCAATCTTTATACATGCTCGATGTTTGGTGGTGCAGAGAAGTGACCAAAAAAGCATAATTTGGTATTCTCAAAACTTGAGGCCCAAAATATTTAGGGACTTCGAAAGAAATATTTACAATTGTGCGAGAAAAAAATCTCCTCCGGTGAGCTGTGTGAAGTTTCCCGGTGGGCCTAGAAGATCTACGAGACGAGTGCTCCCTTCCAGAACTTCCTTTGATTTCTCTACACTGCCAAGGGCTCTTTTCCGCGAAGCGCTCTTGGCGTGTAGCAGAAGAGGTGAGAAGGAGACACGGCGGCTGCCACAGATCAGACTATGGAACAAACGACAAACGACGAAACGACCGGCAGACCTGACTACGCTGCCGGCCAACCCCTGCAAACCAACACTCAATAAACGAAGTAAGCGAAGAGATTACTCACCCTCCCCACACAAGACATGAACCATCAAGGTCCCTCAGACCAAAATAATGCTTTTCAAATTTATAAAAAGACATTTAAACAGAAACCTTTGCCACCAGTTCAGAGCATACCTTGTCAAAATGTTTCCAACTCTCTATGTGCCTTAAATTCTGCACAGCAATCTATGACACATACTAAATCATTCTTCCCAGACTGAAACGACTACCCAACAACAGAATGCACAAAACCAAACCAGACCCACAATTGGACAGTTTAAAATTGACCTAGACTCCATTGTTTGCCCGACAGACATGGCTAAAGACTTCATTACACATTGTAATGGGCAGATGATTGCAAAATGCACGGGACAAGAACTAATTATTTCTCCAAAGACAGTACTGGCTCATAACAAAATTAGAGAAAGAGTAGACACAATACGGACTACAGAACTAAAAGACAACTACTTTAGACATATTGCACACCATTTTAACCGTGCCACTGACGAGACAAGATAAAGACTGGTATTGAATATATTGCCCAATAACTACCCACCTCACTCATTTAAAGTAACCCTAACTGCTTTAAAAGTGACATTTTCACACGTAACTGATCTATTAAGACGAGACACAAATGAACACATGAACCCTCTTGTAATTGTATAAATTCCATTATCTGACATGACAGTGAAAACGCAGACAATTACATTGGAAACAACAGCATAAAAATTGAAGACTATAAACAAACTGGCAGAGTTCGCCAATGCAAGAATTGCCAATGACTGTATCATACTAGGACTTACTGACAACTGAAGGTCTGTGCCCTCTGCTCCCTGAACCACGCTACTGAATCATATATTTCCACCCAGACAGACTCTTTTATCCCCAAAGGTAATAACCACCCTGTCTTTGACCCCAACTGCCCCTACATTGCCCAAACTCATGCCCTCCGTCAACAACAAAACCACAAAATAACTGAAAAATTTAATTTATCAATGAATTCATTCCCACCTCTTGCTTCACCATCTAGATCGTACTCATCAGTAACCTCAAACGTACACTTCACGACTAACCAACACAACTCTCACAACCACCCAAACCTTCATCCTCCATTGACTTAGGTCAATGTCTTTCAAGGTCAAGGACTTTAGGTCAAGGTCTAAGGTCTTTTATAAGACCTTATTTTCCTACTAAAATCATGTGACCTTAAAAACTGCTATCTGCCATCAACCCAATCATCACCATTTTTCAACGCTCTGAAGATATTCTATCAAATATAATTCAGGTTGCTATTAAACTAGTCGACATTTTTAACTAATGGCTCCTTTTTTCGGTATTTAATTCTTTCTTCCTGGAATGCACGTGGCGATCTGAATGACAAAAAAACTGTCAAAGTAATTTCTTAAGGACTACTCCGTCGGGATCATGTGCAACAGGAAGCCTGGACAAATACGACAGGACGGACAATAGAAAACTTCAATGACACGCACCCAAACATATTTCTAAAATGCTCTTCAGAACCGACTCATCACACACAAGACTCCCCAAACAACATACTAGACTTTATTATTCGATTCGACAATTATTCAAACTTGAAACTCCAACATAAAATTGGAATATAATAAATGGATAAGTGAAATATAATAAAAATACGACCAAATCAACTAGAAATAGAATCTAGAGGATGTTCCTTTAAAATATAACGATATACTGCCGATCTCACTAAGGGCATCAGTCCAAAATTCAATAACAGACATTTCCCCCAAAATTTTATACAATATGTTCGTTTCCGAAACTTCTTCCTATGAAATTCTCAAAATAATCGGTAAACTAAAAAATAAATATTCAGCTCGTTTAGATAAATTCTCGAATTCTTTGTTAAAGACCTGTGCGCCTGCCATTACACACCCGTTAACTCACATATTTAATGCATCCTTAAGCTCCGGAAGGTTTCCAGATATTTTCAAAACTGCAAAGATTAAGCCGCTCTTCAAAAAAGGCAACAAAAATGAAAATTAAATGAATTCAAAATTATCCGCCTATTTCTCTTCTGTCAGATTTTTCAAAATTATTAGAGCGACTTTTTTACGTACGAATGGAAACCATTCTCAGTAAACACGACTCGCTTTCAGATTGCCAACATGGATTCATAAAATCAAAGTCTATGGAAACAGCCATATTTTCCTTTCTTAAAGATTGGATTGATGGACAGATTGGATCATCATTGGACCAAAACGAAGCACCTAGTGGATTATTTTTAGATCTCTCAAAAGCTTTTGACGTCATTGAAGATGACATTTTACTTTCAAAATTACCTTCATATGGAATCCGGGGTATTGCCCTAGACTGGTTATGTTCGTACCTTAAACAACGATCTCAGAGATTGGAAATCCCTTACTGGAATAATGGAACATTATCTACACACCTTTCCGACTCTTTGCCCATTGCACGTGTAGTTCCTCAAGGATCGGTTTTGTAGGCCCTATTCTCTTCTTACTATACGTAAACGATATGCCCTCGACGATTCGATACGGAAGAACTTTGCGGAAGATACGAACGTTCTTTGCAATAAAGAAACCGTAAATAGTACAATATCAGATGTTGCAAATTAGTTCCGAAATAACAAATTAATAGTAAATGAAAATAAAACGGATTTAATGCAGTTTTCCATTTCAAATAAACCATTCTGTGCTCCATTGAAAATGAACGGTGTACCATAGACTGGTGTTAAAAATACAACATTTTTAGGTCTCTCAATTCAATCAAACCTCAAATGGAACGTCCATTTAAATGAATTGAACACAAAATTAAGTTTATTATGCTACGCGTTCAGAGTTCTTTCAAATTCAGACACCCTTCAGACTGCTCGTTGTGTATATTTCGTGAATGTTCATTCCCGCCTGAGATATGGCATAATATTTTGGGGAAATACATCTTATAGCTCCCAGACTTTTAGATTACAAAAACGAATTGTACGAAAAATAACCAAATCCCACCCATTCTATTTTATTAATGTGTAATTATGTAATTTTATCTTTGCCTTGTCTGTTGATTTACGAATCATGGGTTTTGTCAAAAATGACTTGCTTAAGGGCGGGAATATATTTTCAGAAAATGCCGATGTCACACTCGACGTAGAAATCATATTTATCAAGTGACGGTATCAACAGCTCATTACAAAAAATTCACATACAATACATGTACATTATTTTACAATACAGGACATTAAACAATTAAATTCGATAGAAATGTTTAAATTCCAAGTGAAATTGTTTCTGCTGCATAACTGTTTGTATGCCATTAGAGACTATACTGAGCATCACAAAGAAAGTAACATTAATTTTAACAGTGATATTTAATGCATTATTTACCATTTGGACTAAATAAATGTAAACCACAGGGTTCCACAAGTATTGTACTGCAACCTCCAGGTCAATGACCCCCATCTCGATCAGGTTTTTCGTCCAGTTTTCCTGATTCATTGAGCAAATGCTGTTTCCTGATTCATTGAGCAAATGCCCCTTTTTTTGCTTCTGGACATAAATGTAACTTCATTATCTGTACACGTCTTCCAGAATTCATTGGGAAATATAGTTATTCAAATTATTGTTTCCATTTTGTTGCGTCAGGAAGGATATCATGGATAAGAGCCCAAAATATATTGCTTATTTATCCTTAAAAATAGATTTTATTACATGAGAGTTTTTTTTTCAAAATTCATGTAGTATATGTCTTAGTGTAGGGATCACAGAATTTTGAAAATGTGCACAGAATTCACTTCTTCCCATAACTCGTAATACGCAGTTTCAACTGTTTTTTGTTGTTTTTTTACGTAAAATAAATAAATGAAATGTAATATTTTTGATTTCCTGTTATCGATTTCTAAAAGTAATTTTTAAATAAGTGTAATATTTCTTTTTCAAGTAGTATAATTATGCCTTAAGGCAGAAATTATTGTGTCTAAGAGAAGAACATTCTTCGAGACTTGTTTTAGTTGAATAAAAATTTGGTGGAAAATAGAGCGTCTGATATAGTTTCTAACAACAAAAAAACTGGATGGGAGAAAATAACTCAGCAATTGAACTTAATTTTGTTCCTATTATTATGCTGTAGTATTAAGTTTGTATTGTGAAATAAAAAACTGAAACTTTGTATCTCATGCACCAAGTTGAAGGAATTGTTATTTGTGTTTGATGACCCAAAGTTTAGGGTCAAAACTTGCCTGTTCAACTACTTTCCATCATATGTTAAACGGTGTATTATTGTAATATACAAGTGTTTGTATACAAGTATTTAAAATTTGTTTATTTCATAATATTTTGCTATCTCCAATATGTCCTCATAGAGACAAGATCAGGTGTTTTGATATTGGTATCATATTTTACTACTGTATTTACTACCAACTAGCGTGTACCTGTGCGAGAACTCTGGTTACAAGAACAAGTTAAACCCTACCCTCTTCCCTATTTTGCCATTTCCATATTAAGCCTGTATTTTATCTTTTTCTTCAAGACCTTCTTAACCACCGTCACATGTTGTACATGCCTCCTTGTAATTGATTGAATAATAAACTACACCTTTGTCAATACAAAATATTCTCATTTAACATTATTACCGAACAGAGAGGTACACCCGAGTAATTTAATCGTGTAGAATTCACGTAAATTAATTTCACTTACAGTTGCATATTCTATAAGCTCTGAACAGGAGCATAAAATGAAGAAACGTCGAAATGTAATAGAATGTTTAAGAATATCTCTCCCTAAAATTTTAGTTTTTAAGACCCTAAAACGCTTAGTTTAGGAGTTATTTAACAATACAGATTCAAAAATATGATTTAGCGATCAAGCGCTGTTGTTCCAGAGTAGTGTTGCCAGAGGGCAAATGAGGGAATGAAAAATCGGAACTGTGTAAATGCGGAATTTTCACATGAACACTACGAAACCGAAATGAGCAAGAAGCATGACAGTTGAAGTTGAACTACCTTGACGATTTCATTAGCCAATGATGTTTATTATTTTCGTTTCTTTCATTCGAAGTAAGAAAATAAAAGACAAAAAAATCTAAAAATATCATTGTGAAATAAATAGATGTTTTTTAATCGTCGAAGAAAAATTGCGAAATTTGTGCATATTGATGCGGATTGTGGATTGGACCTTAAATAAGCGGAAGAAAATGCGGAAATTGCAGGATCTGGCAACACTGTTCCAGAGGCTGCTCCTGCTGCTACTACTTCTGCCGCTGCTACTTCCGCTCCTACCGCTGCCGCTCCTACCGCTGCCGCTCCTACCGCTACCGCTGCCGCTGCCGCTGCCGCTCCTACCGCTACTAGCACTACTACCACTACCGCTACTACCACCACTACCACTACCACTATCACAACCACCACTGTGTGTCACTGAGTGTCAATTAGTCACCCATGAAGAAAACTGGTGAGACTTGGGGTTTTGGCTGGGCAATTGCTGGGGATGTGATTATCATATAATGATCAAGTGAAGGCTGCATACTTGCAACTGAGATCATTGTATTAATATTGCAAATTGCGTGGTTCGGGCAGAAAGTAATGCCCCACTTTTTCCTGTTCATCCAATAGTAATGGTAGACAGTTGTGGTTGTTAAACCATCATAGTTTCGTATTTCCAACGTTAGTGACTCCAACAACCTCCTGCTTGTGTGCAGAGTATGGCACTTCTGCTGTAATCAGGACTACCATTAAAAATTTGGCTAAACGAGTTTGGAAAAGGGCGAATTTGGCTAAAGGACTTCGGACAGTGAAGAATACAAATTCCATGATTTGTCGCGCTCCGGGCATCCCGCCACAGCGACGAGTCCTGACAAGCTGATCATTGTCTTTTTGGACATTGATGGGGTCATTCATGTTGATGTTATACACAAAGGCAATACCATCAATTCAAATTCTTAGATCAACACACAGAATCCGGATTGTATAGTGAATGGGAAAGCACAGTCCAAACACATTTTTGTCATTTTTTGTCTTCTCGTGTTGCAACACGTGTGTGAGCGTGCACTGCCAGAAATTTCTGCATTGCTTTTAATGTAAAAGTACAAGAACGTAATTATCATGTACGTAAAATCAATTTCATTGAACATGCATGTATTAATTTAATTTAATGTACTATTACTGCAGTGTACATTAAATTTAATTTTCAGTGTACATTAAATTTAATTTACACGTACTTGAAAGATATTGTGCGTGTACATTAAATTAAATTTACAAACATGATAATTACTTTCATGTACTTTTATAGTAAAAGTAATGCAGAAATTTCTGACAGAGTGCTTTCTACTTCTCCTTCTCCCAAGTGCAAATTCTTCTAGTCCTAAAGCGACGTGGCAACCAGTACAGATGAATGATGTTACATATTTACAATTTTCGAGTGTTTCAATAATTCGCAATATTAATACAACTCCAACTTACCTTCGTATAAATTCGAGGGTTGATTGAAATTTTCCAGAATACGTATTGAATAATGAAATGATGAATTGCAAGGGTTGAAGTGTAATTGTGTTTAAAGGACAAATGGAGTGAAGATAACATGTAGTTAATTAGTACAGCAGTAATCCTGAATCATTAAAATTAGGTAAAAATTAAATATAGGTGCCACGGGCGTTAAGGTGTAAAGATCATGGGTGACAAAAATCCTTTTTATTGCTAGTATTATTAGAACTCTTATAATGCCATTGGCGTATAATAGTCATTAACTTGTATACCAAATATTATGGAATTAATTTTACCAAGAAATTATTTAAGGAATATGGAAGAATGAATAAATATTTTACTTTTTTAGTAAATAAAAGTTTATTTTATTCAAAACTACAAAACTATCAGCACTTGAGTAATGAAAAATTCACAACATACTCATTTATTTCATCCATATTTGTTGCTGATTTAAAAACTGCAGAATCAATTTTTTTCCACATTTTTATGGCCTTTTGTCTCCTTCCGCTGGATATATTTTCATAATTTCCCTAAAAGTAATAATTGTATTGTTAATTAAAAATATTTATACAACTTTACCTTTTTACACAGTTAAACAAATAACAATTAAAAAACCGACAGATGCAATGGATTTGATTGTACACAGGCACTGAGTACAAAAAAGAGAAAGATAATAATAGCACAATAAAAGAACAAAATGTGCTTGTAAAAAATTTGATTTAATGTAAAATAAAACTATTAGTAATATTATTATTAGATGGTAATATTATAATTATATAATGTTACGTATTTTCTTTGGACATTCTAGAAATTACTAAATCAGAATTATACTATTTTGTTCGTAAATCAATTCTCTATTTAACTATATCAATTTTGACAATGTTTCTTTGATGATATTTTTCTGTTACTTAAAACCGAGACGAATTGCCAGTTTATTAAAAATTCTCATGGTTGTAATATAACTACTTTTTCTCAAATTTTCTATCGATCGTAATAACTTATTTAATGAAACATTATTTTTAATTTAATGCACAATAACAATACAACTCCAACTTACCTTCCAATGAATTCGCAGATTGATTGAAGTTTTGCAGAATACTTATATCTAAAAACGCATATAATATTATCACACCCTCAAAAACGTCTTTACAAATTACTAGAACTTGTTTCAGGATCGCAGCTATTTATTTTGAACTTACTATGTAACACTCATTTCCTGAACTTCACTTTTTGTCTTAATTTTTTTGGTCCATTATTATATTTAAACAGTCATATTTAATCTGCAGCACATATACATCAATAGGTTGAGATCAACCAATTTCACATATCATGAAAATAATATTAATAATTAATAATATGAAATAAATAATACTAATTAATAATTAGACTTTACCTCCACAAATCCAATATTTCTGAATTACTTCAGCTTCTATCGATGTTAACCACCTACCGCTCCAGGAAACTGCTGTGATGAGACCAGGAAGTGAGGAATAACTTTTATGCGTTTCACGCATTTTCATATCAGAAAGTAATGAGGTTTTTTTTTATTTTACACACGTTTTAGAAAAGACTACTATTGCTCTACCACGTAAGAACACGACTGCAACGTTTCAGAATACGAATGAAGCCAAACACTTTGAGTACCTGAAATATGCAGGCGGGGAATCCCGTCACCCTTTGTCTTGCCTGCAAGGAACAGGAAGCGTTCGGAATTTTCTAATCCCCCATCTAAAATAAACACAGACAGCAGCCGGCAGATTACAAACGCAGCACGACTGGGAACATTGTATGTTCAAATAAAATATTAAACTAAATGGCATTGCATAAAAATGATAAATTATTGTACATAGTAAAATATAAAGCTCAAACAAAAAGTATATTTTAAACTTATTATAGGTTAGTTTAAATCGTGGAAGAAAATATTTTTAAGTTTTTAAAAGCTATCTATGTTCTATGTGTTCCGTAAGTATATATGAAATCTGGTTGACTTTTAATTTAGTCATTAAATTTCATGACGAATGTAAAAGTAATGATTTTCATGTACTGATATACACTGATTTTAATTTAAATATTAAATTCAGTGTACAAGTACGTTAATATCCCTTTAATGTACAAGGTACATTGATTTTCATGTAGCGTCGTATATTATATCAACATTGATTTTAATTTACGCATTAAATTTAACGTACAAATACAGTAATCATCCTTTCACGTGCAAGGTACATTAATATTAATTTACAGTCGTGCGTTAAATCTACATTAAATTTAATGTACTTTCTGATCGTGTGCGTTATCGTGCAAGTGCAAACTTTGTGTACAATTCCTCTGGGATCGAACTCGCTGTAAACACTTATTTTGGATATTCTGTGTGTTCTGTGCCTCTTGAGTCATATGACTCAACAGGCAGAAAATTTTAGAGCTTTGCCTAGTGAACTTAGCACTTATTCTGGCTAAGCATCGTACAGCTCGATTTGAAGCTTCGGAGCTTTATAAAACCCACTCCCATATGGCTTGCTTTTGAATTTCTCGGGGCTTCGTCGGAGAGCTAAAGAGTTTATACGGAATAATTTCGGTAATTGATATATTTTCCTTTTATTTTTATTTGCTTCTTTCTCGTTTGTTTTCAATTCATTAAATTATATTAATTTCGTTTCGGATAGCGTACGGTAAATGGACATTTTTCTGCAAGAATTGGGACAGAAGTCATGGTAAATATTTTTTCTAAAATAAATATTATCGGATTACATTATTTTATATGTAGCGTGAAGGAAATGCAGTACTGGTGTGTGTTCACAACAGATTGTTCTTTGAGTGTCTCTATTAGCCCAGAGAGACGTACTGTACCGGTATATGCCTATGCCATTTGTTTACTTGTTAATATTTTTGTAATATTGAGCACGCACGTTCACTTATCTAGATTTTATTGCAAAACAAATCTTATTGAATCATGCTATGATATAAATGAGTAAAATAATATAAAGCTGTACTCGTGGCTCATTGCAAAGTCGCAAGCCTTTCACCACTGAGATCCGGGTTCGATTCCCGTCGAATCTCATGTGAAATTTGTTCCAACAAAACGAGTTTGGCTGCTTCATAAGGGCTAGTCCAACCCCTGTGAAGTGTCCTAAATCCTATCCTTATTCCTTCCTAATTCTGGCCGCTGGGTAGTGACGCAGGAGCGCGCGGTAGGAGGTGCGTACGCGGAGATACTACCTGGCGGTCCTCTTGACAACCGACTGCGACGAGACGCGACAGACAAAATTAACTGAGGATTACTCCAAAAAGCAAGCGCTGTTAGTAATGGGAGGATTACTCCGCCCCCCCAGGGGGCTTGGAGACGCGTTGCGTCAAAGTAGACGCAACAAAATAAAAAAAAATAACTAAATTTCATTGAATAGTAAGAATTGTTATTTTTAATTAAATAAATAATGGCATACCCCAAATTATGCCTAATTGGCGGAAATTTAGGCTTGCTCACGATATTATGTTTGTGTATGAAACAGTAGTAGATTTGCAACTAATTGATATGAATTTATATTCCCGTATTTTAATAATCGCAGCATACCTGAAAATCGAATCATATAGTAAGATCTGGATACATTATCTAAGGCTATGAAAACAACAGGATACTTATATATAGTGTTAAATGTAGATTGTCCGTAATAAATAAATAATTAATTCTGAAGAATAAAGGTATTATATTGCTACCTATATTATTAACTTCACTGCCGTCGCCGCCAATACATTTCGACAGAATTTTGATCCTGAATTTTACACAATCTCCACTTTATTAGTAAATCTCATTTCGCATTCACAAGACGCAAAGTATGCGGGCACGTTTGGTGATTGGTAATGCTTTCATCAAGTCGTGTGAGCACGTATTATGAGGTAGATATTTGCAATTTTGTAATAACCTTAACTTCAAAAACACTTGTAACACTTTTGATGACCGACTTAAGTACCAGCTTTCGTTTCTCATTAGTTCGGCACTAATATTCTCGGTGTGGATTCGCTCTCAAATACTAAATGCAATAAGGAAAACTACGTGGCCTCACGATCATTCCTCATATCGTAAATCATTATTTTGAAAGTGAAATTGAAATTTCTAATAGAAAACAGCTACGTACACAATTTCAAATGTTTCTGACAACTCTTACTACTAATGGTTGGTACTACTGAAGGTACCCCCAAAATCTTTTGGAACATCCAAAAATATGGCGTAGTGTAGATAAGAGCATAAGAGACAACGTGTGTTCCTCGGAAGACACGAAAATCTAAAACGCATTGTCTCCAAGTAATGCGTAAGTGTAGAGCAGTGAGAGTGTAGTGCAGTGCAATACGAGTAAGTGTTGCCTGTTGCTTTTGCGGCTTCATCCGCATGTCTTCTACTATAATCTGCAAACTTATATTTATACTTTTTCCTATACCAGGATACTACATTGGGAAGAGAAAATATTTCAATGTGGCGGCAATTTTTCGAAAGTAAATTTGTGAGACCCAAATATCGAAAATTAGACTCTAGTGTTGACTATACACTGAAAGACAAAAGGATGGACGGAGCAAAACATTTGGAGCCATTTTAGAGAAAATTTTGAAAATGTAATTGAGGCTTCATGTCAAATACCCCCAAAATCAACAAATCCGTCTCAAACTCGCAAACTTGCCTCGTGTTCCTTTAAATCCAATGGGAAATATTAATTTTGGAGAAAATTGTGAGAATGGTCTAGGCGCTAGCGTCTAGCGTTAACGTCGGACAGACAATTAGTCAGGAAGCGTGGAAGGTACTTAATTATTGCACACATGGCACAAGCGCAAACGTGACACACATCACAAACAAGTATGAGAGAAAGTTTCCTTAAATTACGTGTAGAGTAAAAAGAGATTATTTTATTTACACTTTCTGATAAGTTCTATATTTATGAAAAATGTTGTTGATACACTTTTAAGGAAAGGAAACTACATGTCTGGAAAATATAATCATAAGAAATTTGCAACAGAGGTATACGTATATAGAGTAATACTTTTTTGTCTCAATTCATCGTCTTCGGTTTGAAATTAACGTGTTTGTGAATTATGAAACATATTTTTAAAAATTTTAAAAATTAAAAATAAATATATTTTTAAAAATTTTTTTTAATTTTTTAATTTTTTTAAAATAATTTTTATATTTTTTGTGGTTTAAAATTTTGGAAAAATATTAAAAATATTTTAATTTTTAAATCATTTTTAATTTTATAAATTTAAAAAAATTAAAAAAGTTCTTCAAGAAAATGCTAATTTTTTCTTAATTTGAAAAAATATTTTAAAAGACTTTTTAAAAGAAACATTTAAATTTTAAACTTCTTTTATAAAAAATTATTTATTTAAATTTTTTAATTTTAATAATTTTTAAAATATTTTATATATCTTTTATTTGTATATCTTATAAAATTTTAAACAACAAAAATTATAAAAAGTATTTAAAAACTATATTTAAAATTATTTTTAAAAAATTTAAAAAAAAAAAAAAAATATATTAAAATTTTAAAATTATTTTAAAAAATATTTTTAAATACATATACGTATTATAAATAATTTTAAATATTTTAAAAAATGTTCAAAAAATATAAACTTATTTAAGAAATATTTTAGGTATATTTATAATTTTTAAGAAAATTTAAAATATTATTAAAAATAATTTTAATATAATATAAAAATTACAATGATGATAATAATCTTTTGCAACATTTAAAAAGTATTTAAAACAATTAAAAATATATTTTAAAAATGTTTTGAAGAAATGTTAAAATTTCTTTTAAAAAATTGAAAAAATATTTGAAAGAAATATTTTTAAAAATATTATTTAAATTTTTATTATTTTTTAAATATTATTAAATGAGTATTTAAATATTATTAAAATATTTAAAACATTATTATATAGTATTAAAGTTTAAGTATTAAACATTATTATAGTATAATATATATTATTAAAGTATTTAAATATTATTAAAATATTTAAAAATACATAAATTTTTAAAATATTTTTAAAAGAAATATATGTTTAAATATATTTCTTTTAAATATTTGGAAACGTATACATACCCGAGGCGTGAATCGAACCCGCGAGACTAACATTAAAATCCCTAGGACATTGGCCTTCATCAACAGAAGAGAAATCAGAGCTTTTGATAGCTCGCAGCAAGAACGGTTAACACATGCATTCAGGTTAATGGGTAAATATCCCACCGAGAAGATAAACTTAGTCCTCAAGTTTTCAGAAAACAAATGTACATTTATTAATAAATAGAAAGCTTTTAACATTTATACAAGTACAAATGAAAACTGCGCGAAAATGAATTGCAAAATATTCATAAATTTGATGTCAGCTGCACAGGACAAGCCGGTTTCACAAGCTGAAAAGATACATTTAACCAAAATTACTATATTATGCAAACGTGACAGGCTAAAGAACAGTGCCTCTATAAAAATATACTCAAAAATTAATAGCTGTTCCGCAGAACATGAACAATATGGATAATACATAATTATGATGCTTACTGCTTGCGTGAAAATTGTTCCAATTTAGGATTTACGCCAAACAAAGCATTTCTAACAATACAAAATGACAAGACGTTCGCCTGAATCGTCTTCCAATACAAACAATAAATAATTAAGTGCCATGCTGAATAGAAAATGTGGTTCTCTCACTTTCAATACATTATCTATACATTATTATAGCATTTCTTACATAAACATGACAATGGATTGAGTTTGAAGCAACAAGCAGCAAGCAGCACATTGAAGATACAAATTGTCGTTTTTTACCAAATCCATAAACCCTTGCAGAGCATGCAATTGTTGCGTCGAAATGGCCTCGGGAGCGGTTAAACTACCAGGTAGACAACCACCAGGTAGACCAACAACTACCAGGTAGACAATGAGGTCCCGGGGCCACAGGCAGGCGCACGCACAAGCGATAGCAGGCTCTTTCCGCCAGCACGGACCCAAGACGCTTCCAAAATATCTGTAATAATTCTTCTTTTAAGTCTTTACAAAATAGCCACGAAGGCTTTCAAAAATTCGCATAAAATGCGACTCCATAACTCCATCGACTCCATCGACTCCGCTGTCGATTAAAACGATCTCCAGACTTAGGTAATTCATAGACACACTGCAAGAGGCGCGATCATTAGTAATTCAATACAAAAAATATCATAAAGAAATAAATTGCAACACACTCCATACCATAAAACCAATAAAATCCACTGTCATGTCAGGTCTCGGGATCGAGCCCCATCTTGGATATGGTTGGTTCTCCTGTCTCCCATGTGTTGTCGCGGAGGGCCTCGCGCTCTGCTGACGCCAGATGACAGGAACTCGCAAGTGTGTTAGTGTATGATCGAATATGCATCCCATCGTGACGTAGAGACTAACCGGCTGTCGGCTGGATAAAATCCCCAGAATGAAGATAATTATTGATTATCTTATAAAATGAATTAAAATAAAATAAATTTGAATTATAATCACTGAATTTTCACAATAATCCTAAAGTCTTCCACTGTGTAGCAGTATAATCGTACACCATGAAAAAGTTGGGTTGATTCGTTGGTAGTAGTTTAGACATCTGTGGTATCAAGTTTCTATTTTATTTTGTAACTAGTGGTGCTAGAATAAGACATGTTATTTATTATAAATTTGGAATTTTCGAAAATTTAGGGTTAACGAAAATGAGACTCGCCCCATTCTTTTAAATATCCTTTTCTTTATCCGTGGAAAAAACTGTAGTGTTTTTTTTATTAATTTATATTTTTTATATAAATTATAAATTTCTTGATTTGCAACCACAAATTACGCGAAAACAACTCTTTTTTACAAAAGAAACTGTACATCACGTTTCTTTAAGAGGTGATGTTTTGGAACATTCGTTACCTGGGGCAAAAGTATATTCAATTTTCTAGTATTAGAATGTTAACTTTTTGCAATTTTCGAAAATACGAAGAGTTCACCGGAAAAGGGACTAGAATCATACTTTTTACCGTCAATACATACGAGGAGAATTTTTTTTAAAAAACTTGGTGCTGTCTTAGAGAGAAAAATACTGCTGTTGTAGAGAAAAAAATGTTTAATAAATTAAATTGTCTATAATTCGCGCAAAATTACGCGAATACATTGGAGAGAAATATTATACTTAAAATCTCAAGTTCAATCCTGTGTATGTTGGTATTTTTGAGTATTTTTTGAGTATTTTTTTCATGGATTTTCTTAAAGGAGAGCTAGAGATTTCAGGTTTCTAGTACTGAAAGTATTAGTGTTGTAGTTCATTCATGTTTCTTGAATTCAGTTATACTGAATGTTATATGTTAATGTGTTGAATATTAATTAATTTCATTAAAGCAATATATATAATAGGTGCCAAGATATCAAAATCAATATATATATTTATATATTGATTTTGATATCTTCTTCTTTCTAGGGTTTTTATCCAGCCGACAGCCGGTTACCCTTTACGTCCCGATGGGACGCATATTCGACCATACACTAGACACCAACACACTTGCGGGCTCCTCTGATCTAGGGTCAGCAGAACGCGAGGCCCTCCGCGACAACACATACATACAAAGACAAGGGACAAACAAACATGCCCAAGGCGGGACTCGAACCCGCGACCCTTCGAACCGAAGCGCTGAGTCGGTATTCGCTCTTAGCCACCTTGGCCATCATTTATAATAATGTTCATGTTTTCATGTTGAGTTATGATCAACTCTGGTCGTAATTCTGTGCATTTTCAGCTACAGAGCTCTAGTTGTCACTAATGTTGTCAATCAAGTTGTATAAGTTCATGTTGTAATATGAAGGCAGAATAGTAATTCACAGCGTTTCATCATAATAGGTGCCAATTCCATCTCTCAAAAAAAATGACATTTATTTTTTTCTTAATATTTCAGAAATATGCTCTGGAAAAATCCCTTACAATGTTCTGGAAGAACCTAGCGAAAAATTAGTTTCCCATTTGAAGGACGAAACGCATCGACAACACACTTTCTTCGAATGGCAGATCTGAAGAGGTGTAACAGTAAGGGAGGGACAAAGTTCGGTATCAAGGATTTTGGTAAATACAATACCCTGATACCGATAAAGTGAGGTTCCTGATACCGATAAGTGTTTTGGGTGCTGTTGCTTTTTTTTTTTTTTCGAAAAAGTCTGTTGGCGGCTCCTTTGGTCCGGCAGTCAACAGACTTTTGGTGTGCCAATTTTATGTATTACGGAGTGGGTTGGGTACATTGTAGGGTGTTGCCCTCACCCAAAATACAACCAGCTCAAGAGCTTTTAGAATGATTGGATGGTCCCAGGTAGGGATATGATGCAAATCCTAGATTATTAATTACACATACGCACGTTGAAGACAGGTTTAAGATTGCCAAAGTGACGATGCATGTTTATTAACAAACTACTGGTGATACAAAAGCACATACTTTCTCGCATTTTTTGTTCATTTTGTTCAGGTGCTCCTTTCTCGCTATTTCTAACTGTATTATATTACTACATAAACCTGCAAAAGTGTTTTCAATCAGAAAACACTTTTTCGCTCCCAAATCTGAACTCAAAATTAGCTTGCCGTCACTCATACCACTACTGCCACGTAATCACCGTATGTGTTCGTAATTAAATACTTAATTGTTATTAATTCGTATATGAATGAATAAATACTTAAAGAATGGTCATTGGGATACAATTGCGCTTACCATGTTATTCTCCACCCAATTCTCCACAAAAAGGAATTTATCACTTTTCCATGATTAGATTCTCTCTAGATATATTTGCTACCATTTGAGTTTTGATTTGTACGTCTGCTTCATTATCAAAGAGTGATACGGCAGCCAATTCTTCTTATAAATCCCACATACGGTGTCTAAATTTATTTAGAGCTGCTTTTGAAATTGAAGAATCTATCCTTTAGTGTGATACTAGGATTTTTAAAAAGTAGATAACTTGATAAGGACATTTTACAGCTGCACTGAAGCCACGGTTTGACATAAATAGTTACAATCATCAGAAAGACATTTTTAAAGCATTACATTACGCCTTTTACGTTCAGACATTGTAAAATAAGTTCGTATATGTGATGACGGCACGAAAAGAACAACAATTCCCTGGCTAAATTTTCTTCAAGAAAGATACCTGCTCCTTTCAAAAGTCAAGTGTTTGATGCAGTTGTGACACAGCAAAGAATTTGTACATTGTCTTCGATACCTCAGTGCGTTAACACATCCCAAGTTTCGTAATTTGAATCTTCAGACGATGAAGGAGGCGCAGCAGAAGATGTAGACGCTGCACACTGTTGTTTCTCTTTCCTGTTCTCTTCTTGTAATGTTCTTTGACCTTCTTTGTTCTTTGCCTTTTCTTCATCATCCGCGAGATTTTGGTCTACTCCTGATTTGCGTCCTGGCTCTCTCGCCAGAAATAGAAACATCCTGTCTTCTACCAACGTAATCATGTGTTTGGCATTCGGATTTGCAATAAATTGTTCAAATTATTCCTGAACTCCTCTTCACGAAGCTGTTTTTACAGCTTCACATTTGTTTTCCTTTTTTGTTGTTGTTGTTTGTAATTTTCTCTATTCCGAATACAAGTTTTTGCGATTAATGCTGATTAGTTCTTGTCAGAATTCTTGCTTTCTCCCAGAATATCATGGACTCTCGAATCACAAGTTTAGCACTTGCACTAACTGTTCATTTTACTTCCTGTAAAATTCATCAAATAACATAAAACTTTCTTATAAGATCTTAATTATTTGATGGTAAATTGTATCGAGTTATTTTGAGTTTATATCTATAATTAATATTAATAACTTTCCTTGGCGTGCGTTTTTAATAGATTATATTATTAAATTAGTGTTTTGAAGTCGGAAACTAAGGGACACCCTATTGTCCATGTAGGCAATAAAAAAATCAATATTACTCATAAAGTGGATTTTAGAATATAAGGTGTCTTTCATTTCTGGTAGTTTAATGAAAAGATAACCGAAATAATAGAGATACACGATTTGAAATGTATTATAACATAGCTGCATAATTGTTACAAATTGTTAGAAAAATTATGTGCCATGGTTACTGGTTACTAAATTTGAAAAAATATTATTTTCTGAAATATTTATGTAAGGGGTCAACTGGAATTGCTCCTATTCAGGAGTTTGTTTTTTTCTCAATCCCATAAACGAATATGTGTACGTTCTCTAACTAAACCAGTGCTAAGTATAGGGTAATCAGTCCATACATCATAACTGCTCATTAGTCGTGTCCAAAAGTATAGGTGTAGTACCACGACAGCTCGCAAAGACAGTCCGCAACTCATTAAGACAAAAACTTCCGCAAGCGGGCGATCTGCTAGATCAGCTTTCCCAAAATTTCCATAGACAGGCCCTTATCGGCCGGCGAAATATCTCGCGCGGCGCGGAAAACGACGCCCCACTTTCCCGAGCAATTAACCCGGCCTAGGTATCGGCAGTGGCGGGCGCGCATATAAGGTCGGGGCGCGCGACCGTGAGCTCACACAGCGCTCCCGACCCGCATCGCCGCCGCCCCGCCGCCGCCGCGCCACGCACGTGCTCCTCCGGCCGCCACTCGCAGTCGCCCGCCACTCAGCGTCGCCATGGCGCCCCGCCACGCAGCCGCTCTCGCGCTCGCCTTGGCACTCAGCCTCGCAGCCTCTGCGCAAGGTGTGTACGTCCAGGGTTGTTGGCACTTGTCAGATACTTTTTTTTTTTTTTTGAATATTTACTCATCCTTGTTCGACAAAAATTTGTCTTTCAAGGGTATGAAAAAAATTACAATAACATCGTACAGAATATGAGGAGAAACTAAATTGCAACCTCTAAACAAATTACTTTTACAAATTAATTTTTGAGAGTGATAATAACCTTAAAAAGAAACTATGTTTATAAATAATACATGATTCATGACCATTTTTAAAATACATGATAGAAACTGTGAGAAGAGACAACTAAGGAGGATGTAAAAGATCTTTAGCATAACGTGATTTAATTCGCGGGAATGGATTAACTGTTTTTCGTAATTGAAAAGATGTATAAGCAGGAGAAGAAGAAAGAGAAGCATAAAATTTATCTGAGAGACGAAGGATCCAGGAGTTTAGGGGAGGAATATCGAGTTCACGTAATATTTGATCGTTTCTTATGAACCAGGGTGCTTTTAATGCTTTAATTAAATAATTATTTTGTATAATCTCTAATTTTTTAATATGAGTTTTTGCTGCACCACCCCAAATGGGGCATGCATAAGTTAACGAAGGGCGAATTTTTTATATATATATATATATATATATATATATATAGAGAGAGAGAGAGAGAGAGAGAGAGAGAGAGAGAGAGAGAGAGAGAGAGAGAGAGAGAGATAGTTAATGCAGAATCCACAGAGAGGTGCGAATTTTTATTCAGAAGTGGATATAATTTTAAAAACTTAAGCTTAGTTTTATTTACTTGTCAGATAACTGGTTCGTGGGCTGCAGTAGTGGCACAACCCAATAAATCACGGGTTAAATTACATGAGTTTGGAGTTTCAACTTTGTATTCCAATGCATCATTCTTGCATTCACATTTCTGCCGTTTCTGGGTGGAATACTGTACTGTATGTTGCTGCTGGAAGGTAGACCAATAGACTTCTGGAGAGTGCGTTAACTCTGGATTCCTATTTTTTTTTAGTAGTGCCACTATTGCAGCCCACGACCGACATGAAGGCGATCTGAAGCGGTCTGGCAGCTCGTCTTCCACCGATGGACCCGAGGATCAATGCCCTATCGATCCATGTGGAATTTGTAGTGGATAAAGCGTGGTCGCGACAGGGTTCGCGCGGTTTGTTTATTTATTTATTTTTGTTTATTTTACTTTAAACAGATTAAAATGTCGGTGATGCACTATAGGGTGAAGTACAATCTTTATTTGTTTTCTTGATCCCTGAAATCTCTGCTCTAAATGTAGAGGCTGATAGGGCCCACTTGAAATTTTCTCGAAGCGATTGACTGTTTCAGTAGCAAGCAGGAGACTCGTATTCGATTTCAGTAGCACCAGGAGACTCGGATTCGATTTCCAGACAGAGTGAATAATAGAACAATTTACTCAGTGAATTATGAAGTAGTCGCGTGGGTTTCGATCTAAATATCACCAACTACTTTAAAATATGTTTGACGTGTAAATAAAATAAATTACTTGAACATTAGATATTATATTTGTCTCACTTATCCTTTTGTCAGTTGTATCTTTATTTTCTCACATATTCAACTATTCATGTAGTAAAAATTTAAATTTTTTGTAAGGTGTTTCACACACCGAGCTCCACCACGAGCTCCACACGTTCCGATATCCCGCGAGACTGTTTCGTGATGAATACGAGTTACACTGCAACATGGTCACAACATGAATATCAATTACTGGAATATTTTATGGGAATATTTACTGGAATATGGGAAGTACAAGATGCGTGCATACATAAGCTTATGGCCACAAAAATAAACCTATCAGCATTGAGAATTTTCAGAAAGATTAAACGCCTCTAAATTGTGTGATACAGGGTTGTATGTCATTTTGTAGAAAATTACATACCATTTTGAAGAATCTTTTATGCATATGACAGGATTTTGTAAATTGTTTCATTTTGTAACAAATTCAACATGTAACAAACTCAAATATTGTTATTGTACTAAATTGATTATCGGTTTTTTAAAAACTGTATTCACAGAGTAATAAATGACTTTCATAATATTATTTTCTTCAAGTTATATTGCTCCAACACTAAAAATTAGGGAAATTGAAACAATTTTAATTTTATTACTTCTTTTTAAGATTTGTGAAATGGAATACAATAAATATTGAAGTACAATAATTATGCACTGCGAAACCGTCGTCGTCTTACATTAAAAGTAATATACTAACTGAAATCTGATGAAATTTTCTTGCTCATGTGCGCACTCGAACTCCGAATCCGTACGGCTACTTCATAATTTTGCTCAGCATCCCTTTATTCCGTGACAAGACGTAAATGCATCTCACTAAGTGACCCAACAGATACTTAACCGCGTTTCTATCATCCGAAGACGAATTACCCGAAGTTCGGATTCCCCGGATACCGGAGTATTGCCGACCGGGTGGTCAACCGCCATTTCTAGCACTGACAGGGTCGACAACCACCATTTCTAGCACTGTACGTTAAGCCAATCGGTACTCGGCGAAAATAATTAAAGAAGAATATGAATTTTCTTTTCGCTCAATCCAATCTCAGCTTCTAAATTATCCTCACAAAACTGAGAAAACCTCTGCCATATTCCTTGGAATGTTCACAGTTCTAGCATCATACTGACAGTCTTCACCACGGACCTGAAAACATCAGAGCTTTTTCGTTCCTTCGTGACTCTTTCGTTCGTCGTTTCATGTTATCGTCTGTTTCATTATTTTTGAAAGAGTGCTTACTCTGCTTAGAAGAACTTCTAAAATACCTCATTAGTTTAGTTCGTCAGCCTTCGTTCGTTTTAGGACGGCCTTGGTTGTTGAATTTTCTTTTCATTTAACAGTCAGTTATCCGAACCGAGCATTCAGGCAAAGTGAAAGTGCACCTCCAATTCAACATTACTTTCAGATGTTCAGATAAAACTTAATTTTTTCTTATTTGAATCACGAAATATACCAGATATTCTCTCTCAAATAAGCAAATAAGGTAAAATAAGGTAAAAAGTAAATTAAAATACCATAGGTTTTTTAAATATTTATTTAAGAATAACAGTGATCTGATTGTCCTTATACAAAAGAATCCAAGATTCATTTTTTTCCTAGGGTTTTTTCCAACTGACTGCCGGCTATTCTTTACGTCCCAATGAGACGCATATTCGACCGCTCACTAGATACCAAGACACCAGCGGGTTCCTCTGATCTCGGGTTAGAAGAACGCGAGGCTCTCCACGACAACACGTACATGAGAAACAAGATACAAACCACCATATTCAATGCGGACTCGAACCCGTGACCCTTAGGATCGTAAGCACTGTGTCGGGACACGCTCGTACTCACCTCGGCCATCCAGGTCGCCATCCAAGAGTACTGCAAAAGTGCTGTTTCATGGAACCTTGCAGAATCTAGGACTGCTACTGTTCCCGCTTTCTAATTTTGCACCTTCAACCCTCATTTTTTACTGTCCCGCATTTTCTAGCGCACTCTTCTTTCCAAACCCCGCACCGAAATATTAATGTTTCAAAATGTAGAGTCCAACTTCATTTTCCCGTTATTACCATGCTAATTTTGAAGAAACAAAAAATGAGCGCTCAAATTACAAAAAAGAGGGATTTTCGCCGTGAAGTTTGTATTCGTTTGTATTCGTGACAGCTGTAGAACAGAAATGACAGCTTTAATTTCACTCGTTTCCTAATTTTTCTTCTAACAGAATGTAAATATGAGTAATAACATAGTATATTGTGAATTAATTTGCTTTTGATACAGTGTTACGATTGTAACGATTGGTTAATCCGAGTTTCATAGAGTGGAACCCACGAGAGACATAATCAGATAAATATTACTAACGCAATTACTGCTGTCACAGGATAAACAAAACCAAATAAATAACGTTCATATAAAAGAATAAACTACTTTACCTACGTGCCGGATTAAAAATGATCTGGCTGGGTCCGAGCGCAAAGGAACAAGTTTTTAAGCACGCTACGATGTGAAACATAAATACTTTTTCAGTAATATTTAAATCCCGAATACTTATATTCAACATAGTATGATCCTGTACGCATAGTCGCTTAATTCCATCGTTGTTTTTCATTTGATGCTCCGAATATAAAATTTGTTTGGGCGTAAAATATCTGATTTGTGGTAATGCATGACAAAAAATACTGGCGGCTAGTATCTAAAATGCCTGTACAGCAAATTTGTATTTTTAACTCTGTGGTTTTATTTTCGTGTCGGAAAGATGTTCAAATTCAGAAATCTTTCTTGAAATTCTACGCAAATTGCTGTCTTACATCGTGTGGCGGTGATTAATTATCCGCATTCTAGAGTATTTTAAGACACCAAACGGATTATTCTAAAAATAGTATAAGTTCTTCATTGTTCAAATTAATGTTAATATAATTAATAAATATTTTTTTACAATTCAGATCCTAACATATCCAAATGCACTGAATGTTGATATCAAAAATGTTAAAGTATTCTTAGTATCTAACTAAGTATTATACTAAGTTAAAATAAGTATTCTTAGTTTCACTTTCCGTGCATTTTTTTTTTTTTTTTTTTGTAAATAAATTTATGTTTTGAAAATACGATCATCGTAATCAATAACATCAGTAATAAAATTACTATCTTCGTCAATTGAAACCAAACAATTCTCATTTAATACAGATTTTATGCTTAGATTTGAAATGGTGTTCCTGGTTGGTGCAAATGCGGATTTGAAAATTCGTGGACCGCACTGCATAAATGAAAAAGAAGGGGCGCAGTTAGAAATAATAAATATAGGTTTTCTAACTTCCCCACGAAATGTTTTTTTTCGGAGGAAGACGCGAGAAAGACAATATCTGTATTTAATCAAAAAATTTTTTAATTCAGATATCACAGTAAATATACTACCTAAACAGAATTAAACCAAAGAGGGCAGTAGATGAAATTATAATTAACAAGACCAATACTATATATGAAATAAAACGAACGGGTTAGTCCCGATGAACAAATTCTCAATTATCAGTAACATGAACGTTGACATTAAATAATGAACATAGCAATAAGACATAATACCCATAATCGGTAGATTAACATCAGTCAAGAGTAGCTTTCTACATTGAAACTTACAACAGTCAAATGTTTGGAATCTACCAAACTATCCAAATTTAACTTGTATTTTCACCGCGCAACAAATCAAACACTGTATTGTCGACGTCTTACTGTAAGACCATACACAGCAACAATTACAATTGTGGAGGAACATACAAAAGGAATGTCACAACTAACCTAAATGGATTATTTATCCTCCAGATTCCATTACAATTGATCATTCTGATTCTTCTGACATAACATTTGTTTAGCTGTGAGTTGTACTGAATAATTTTAATTATATATCTCACGTATATTTGTAATGTATTGTTAAAGGTAAACGTTTTTGTTTGTTTCATTTAAAAGTGTTCGTTCTCAACTATTAACGTATACGTATAGCATCGAAAGCAAGTCCGGATTCAATACTAATGGTTACTTCTGGGCTGGTAGACGGCAGTCCAGTTGACGTTGCCAAACGTACGTAATTGTTACTATTTTTGTTATTTTTGTGCGGTCGGTAGGCATTTTTTCGTAATACTTCTTACAACCTACATGTTTTCTGTTTCATTTTTATTTTTTCGCCTACTACGTACTTAGGTCGTAAAAAGAAAATATTGTAATGCTGCAGAGAAAATAGATATTATTCCATCAGACAAACGCATATTGTTGGGACCTGATATCGAAAAAGTGAATATATCTTGTTTCTACATGTGGGAAGTGAATGATCTTGGCTGTCCGGGCTGTGTTCCCAACACAGCCTTCGACGCGGCGTCACCCGGACAGCCAAGATCATTCACATGACTCCGGACGCGGAAGCCTACGACTTCACTACATGTAAGAAATTACGTCTTGCACGTTACGTAGTCAGAATTCATGTGGCTCCTTGCAACTGAAAAATTGGTTTACGGCAAAACGTACGTCTATTCGTTTGCCTGGCGCGTCGGTCCGTGTATTTGTCTGTTATCAATGCTTGCGCCTAAACCATTCACACTCCAAATTTTTTATACCTGTCTAGCTAATCGAGGCCTTGCGAATTTGCAACAGACACTTTTTTCTTGAATCCTTAACTTTTTCATTTTTTCCATAAATTGCTCCAAATTTTTGAATTATTTTTAGTATAGAACAAAGAAAAGCTCAAAAATTAGACAGGTTCATCTTTTGTTGAACTGTCTGAATTTTCGAAAACTACAAAAGCTAAAAGTTTTTGGCATCTTCCTACAACTACCGTATTGAAAACAGGGATTTTTCTCCATGAAATTTGTTGTTCAAAAACAGTCATGCACATTTTTCAAAAATATGGGTATTTTTCGAGTCACTTTGCGTGAATATAAGCAAGTTTAACGAGATTTTCTCAAAAACAGCTTCAAATATTTCAATTATTTTTTCTTGAAATAGAGTGCAGAACGCTTATAAGAAGAGTGTAGATATCAGTTTCAATTATCGTTTTATATTTTTTAAACACTGGAAAACATTAACATTTCAAAACCACAATATTGAAGTTAGAGATTTTTTGTGATTTCTGTGAAATCTGTTAAAAATTCGGCTCTTTAAATATGATCGTGTATATTTCTTTTAAAAACTAAAAACAGTTTCTTAGTGTTTGCTTGCAGTAAAGACCTTTTTTTTTTAAGAAGAGCTCCAAATTTTCTTTTTTTTTCTCGAGTAGACCAAAGAACGCTTATAAAAATAGCACAGGATCAATATTCGTTTGACTGTGAATTTTCGACCATTACAAAAGTTACAAATAATAAGACGTTGTATATGCTGGCATACCACTACTATTTTGTGAATTTATTACCAGTGTAATTATAACAAAAACTTTCGAGTCTAATTCGCAAAAAACACTTCGTATATACTTTTCGCGGAAAAGCTTTTTCGACGGCGCCGCTGTGTCGTGCTGGATGGCGGAACTTTCGTATGCACGGCGCGGCGGTGTTCACGGCACGACGCCTGGTCTGAAAGCGGCCTAAATGCCTCCTTTCAAAGTGCTCTGCGAGTTTTGAAAGCAAGATGTCCTCGTACCATACTCCGTTGTATTCTCACGCCAACCTATTTGGTACGAATTGTGCAGCTCCAAGTGCCCGTCGACGGATTTCACTCATAAGAGTATGCTGCTGGAAGTCGCGAAAATAATAATTTCACTTTCACCTATAACCGTACTACAAACAAAATCCCGTCTCCTGTTGCGAAGACTACAAGTACTTCAACAAGTGCTGACGAACTTCAGTATTAATGCTCGCATTTACACAATAAACCTCTTGCTTCTGGCGGCACCCGAAATCAATTGCTCTTGGCGTTCTGCTTAACTTACGTCCTGAAGCATAAATTATGGTTGAAGGTGGTAAATGCTTTTCCAATACCACGATAGAAAAGAGATTTTTCGTTACGTAGGAAGTGATTAATGTCCAAAGAAAGTAAGAAAAACATATCATCATTCGATTCAATTCTTTGCCAATTGATTATGGGGTCCTCTAAGGTTCGATCTTATGCCTATCCTCTTTCTTTTATTCGTAAACGATGTGCCCTCGTCAATTAAAAATGGAAGAATAGTTCCGATCGTCGATGACACGAATGTTCCTTCCAAAAAAGAAACAATATATCGTCTGATTTCAAAAGTTTCAAATTGGTTTCGTAAAAACAAATTAATAGTTAACGAAGGAAAAACGGTTTTAATGTACCTTTGCATTTCAAATCGGAAATTGCATGCTCCAATGAAAATAAACAATATGCAATTAGCAGATGTTAAGATAACACAACTTCTGGGTCTCTCAATTAAGTTAAACCTCAAATGGAATATACATATAACAGGACAAAACCCCAGATTTGTTACATATTACGTTACGCATTCAGGATTCTTTCAAATTCCGTCAGCCTTCATGCAGCTCATTGCATGTATTTTGCAAATGTACATTCGCACCTGAAATATGGCATAATATTCTGGGTTTAACCTTTCTTGTAAAACAGCATTTAACTTTTTTGCGCAGGTGCCACCATCTACAATCGCCTCTACCGCAGTGTGATGGACGGCCGAGTTGTGAACGGAACGGACGCGGAAGAATACCAGTACCCGTACCAGGTCTCTCTTCAATACGGCCACCGACACTTCTGCGGCGGCAGTATCATCGCCAAGGAATGGGTTCTCACAGCGGCACACTGTTTTGACCCGTACGTTACGCGCTTTCTGCCTACTAATGAACTCCAACGGCCTTTCTCACTCGCAACTAAGGTCAAATGCAGTGTTCTACAGCCAAAAGCTTGATCCAATATTTTTTTAGAAATATCTCTAAAATAGTTCCCTTTGTAAAGAAATATGTAAAAATTGAAGGTCTGATTTGTCTGATCCATCCATTTTTTCTATAGAGACGAATCAAATATATGTACAAATACCGATCTATTTCGTATCTGTACCAAATATTTTAGGTTTCAATGTTGATTTGTATTTGAAAACATAAATATTTACCTCACCTTAATCATAACTTAATACGAATAGGCAATTTTGTATTTGCTTCCATTTCTCCACTCGAACGTTGTTCTAGTGCAACTTGCAACTTTTCTCCACTAGCTCCTCCTCTTCACTAGTGTTTTATTTGTGTGTTATTTTGCATGTATTTTCTTTTACAGCGCTATGCAATTGGGTTACTTGAATGTGCACGCTGGTACTACAGACATCAAATACTTGAATAAAACAGCAAAGGGAGTTCTCAAGGAAATTAAAGGAGTGGCAATTCATAAAGAATATATGCCTTACAATGGTCATTATAATGACATCGCCTTAATCAAGGTAATTACACGTTTGTAAGTTAAGTGAGATCAATATCCCAAACAGTAGTATTGTGGTATTGTATAATGTATATTGTACAATGTTATTGTGGAGTTTCTTTAGAATAATAAGGATTAGAATTTATCATTGACTCAATGTAACCTTATTCAATTTCTGGATTTAGTAAACAGTATTTAGTGAGAATGAGAGAAAATTTACTTGAGAATTCAGAATTGGAGTAACATAGAAATATGTACAAGTAGTTGTACATATTTTGGTGTAGTTTGATGTTGTATTTTAATTATGATTGGCAAGTAAGCCTGAAGACATGCTTACTTTCTTCCGAAGTAAGTATATAGTAAAAATTCAATGAGTGGCTAAACTCTCTATACTAAGGCTTACACTGTAAATTATACGAATTTGCCTGATTTTGTGGAGAAAGGTAATAAATTACGTGTCATATTTTCATGTTTAGTCATGAAGCAAATTGTTTAAACCGTGCAATGAAGATTGTCATATTTAGGAACATTCACAAAACTAAAAAAATATCTTTTGTATTCCAAACCTAAGTAAATTAACTTGCAATTGGCATTGATCTAATCACTACATTATAAATTTTCTATTTATTTTTTACTCTGTATTTTTTTCTATGTATTTTTAACTCCCAGAGTTACTACCTGAGCACACCCAGAAACCTCACTTCAAATTAATATCATAATTCTAAATCACCACAGACATTAATCTCACATTAATTTAACATACTGATGTTTGATTTATTAAAGAGCAGTTACCCAATTAATCATTAAATTATTTTAAGGTCGCCACTCCATTTGAATGGTCTGATACTGTACAACCAGTGAAACTACCACGTCTTCTGGAAGACACTGTTGAATACACACCTGCCACTGTTATTGGCTGGGGCATGAATTATGTAAGTTTATTATTATTTTTCTTGTTTAACATCACGTACGTTTTTGTTCTTTGCGGACACACGAGAAAGAAGTAGGTTAATATATATTGTCACTCACGGTACTTTATCATTGTCTGAAAAGTAATTTTGCAAATATACTGAAAGGAGTTGCTACTTAAAAAGTAGCTGAAAATGTCGTCTCAAACTCGATTGTAATGTAATAATATCGTAAAATATAAGTAATTGATCTTTTTAATTAGACACTAGTGATTCTACAACAGAAAATATTTGCTAGTATTATATATAAAATTTATGAAATATAATCCTAGATGAAACCGTGCAAAAAGTTTGCAAATTTGGATTTGAGAGGGAGGCGAGTACTTTAAACTGCTGGTCGAATGCACTGATCAAGGGAAAAATATCGGAAACTTTATCCGGTTATTTGAATTGGGAATCGCCTCACTGCACCAAAATATTTTGCAAGTACTGCCAACTAGCAAAACCGTTTGTTCAAACTGTCATTTGAACATGACCTAGTTTTCCGCGGCCAACGCTTTACTCGTTATATTGTCTGTCTTCAGTTCTATCTGCTAACAAAGACGAGTGGGCAAGTTGTCACGAATTAACTAAAAAATACGCGAAAAGTGTCGTATTTTAAAAAAATTGTTTACGCCAGTATTTTAAGATCTAATTTTGTATAGCCAAATAAAAGAAAATGCAAAGCTTCAATAATTTAGTTAAAGGAGAGTGTTTTTTAACTTTGCAATATGCGAATTTTTAGAACTTTTAATTAAAATCGGACCTATATCATATTTGCAGGTGAAGTTTCCTCTATTGAAAATTAAACAAACCATGTGCCGGCATTTTTAAGGAAATTTTGGAAAGGTCAAAAGATGCATATAAATTAAAAATCATAACAAATATAAACATAATTAACAAACATAATTATAACAAACATAATTAAAAATAATAAACAAATCATATTGCATTTACTGAAATGGAATATTATGTTAAATTGTAGAACAAATTACTACGAACTACCTGCGTTGCCTCGTATCAGCCATACACATTAACGCAAAAAATGTGGAGAAATTTTTGAGTACATTTGAAATTTTACTTACCAAGTGAAAATTTACTGGCAAATTAGGGAATCTCAATTTCAAGATTCAAAAATTGTGATTTTTTGCTGAACTTTTCAGACTGGCAGCCCCATAATGTCCAAGTTGCAAACTGCGGAGATTGAGATTGTATCTGATGCTGACTGTTTGGAAGCATACGGTGGTGATATACATACTACCAACATTTGTGCTGGCACATCTGAGGGAGGAAAGAACGCATGTATTGTAAGTAATTCTAACTCTATAATTTGTACACAATATTAAGAGTATAATAATACAATTGAAATGTCAACTATCTTTGACAAAACCAGAATGAATTGAATTTAAATTATAATATTAAAATATTTTATATCTAACTGTGAACCTTTTTAACTAAAAACAGACAAGGTGCCTATTTTAAAATTCAAGACATAGAGATTACCTGAAATCTTTAAACTTTTCTTAAATAAAAATATTAATTTGTTGATTTCTTTGAATGAGGCGTAATCATGCAAGAATTATAATGTTATTGTTTTAAAGTATACTGTAAAGACAGCAAACCATTTTAAAGAACTTGATATAATAGTAATTTACACTACAAGACAAGAGAGTGTTGTTTTCATGACAAGAAGTGAGAGTTCGCGGACTACGCCAATAAATCAAGTGTAGAAATCTCATCGCATTGTGAAAACTTGTCCCATGTGATGAACAATATTTTATTGGAGTATCAATTTTATGACGATTTGTCAGCGTGATAAAATTTATTGAACGATCAGTCAGATTGATTTTTTCGTGTTTCCGGGCGCGTCAACTGCTTCGGTCATTAGTCCCGTAAGTGTAGCTGAAAAGCTAGTGTCGAAAATCCTTCCGCCTTGAGGACTCGAATCTAGGACTCCCGGTCAGAGGCACTGCAGTGACATCAGTTGATGCACTGAGCTACCGCTACCGGTCTAATTTTTATACTCTCAGTAATTGTACGTGAAGTACTTTCGGTATATTCTAGGCTGGCGTTAAAAAAAGTTAATCGTTTATGCCCGAATACTATGTAAGCGTGCGTTACGTTCTGGGCGATCTCGATTAAAAAATTATTACAAATGTATTCTATACGAGGGCAGATCGGAAAGTAACGCACAATGAATTTTTTTCTCCGCTGGTATTGCAACTGCAATGGTGAATTGCCGACGAGATAGTTTGAAGTTCGCGCTATAGAGGGTATTTTGTTTTCATATGCATCTTTAGCGAGTGTAGCCTGAACTACGAAACAAAAATGGCGCGCATGCCACCCTCGTCAACTTGTGATGAGCAGAGAAGTGTAATGCAAAATTGGTGGGTCAAAGGGCATAAACCTAGTGAAAATCACAAGGACATGCGTGAACTTTATGGGGACGACTGAGTGGACCATATCAATATCTCCGGGTGGCATACATTCTTCCAAGAAGGCTATACTCCAACCAAACGGAATTCCACGAACAGGGCATATTGAAACTGGTAACACGCTGGCAGAAATGTGTTGACAAACTTGGTGACTTAGTAAAAAAAAGTAGGTCAAAGAAGTAAGGTCTTTGCATTTTTTATGTTTTAGTACCAAACTACATTGTTGGGCAAAAATATTGGGCGTTACTTTTCGATCTGCCCTCATATTTTTATGCATCAAAGCGTACTAAAAGAAATATTAAATATAATGTGTTGACGTCCAATACCAACACCGGTAGCGGCGAATGTAAAACCCTATGTCTCGAGCGTACCAGTGGTTGGGAGGTCGGAGAATCGCTCCCGGCAAGTAGCCGGGAGATGTCTTGCTGCCGGAGTAGAGTTCGTAAGCCGACAGTCCTGATAAGTGATTTTCCATAGCTCCTGGTCTCCTTCTAGCTAATGCCCCAACAGCACTCTATACAACGGACCGCGCGCGATCTTCACCTATCAATCCCTTCCCATCAGCCTCATTTCATCATCTCCCCCAGTTCAGTCTGGGACGTCCCTGCCAAACGAGCACAGTCATAGCTGACAAGCCAGTCGGGGCTTGAGACCCCTAAGATCCCTCGAGGCCTTGAAAACTCGAGACTAACTCTAGGAAAAAATAAAAAGATTTTTGGTAGTTCAATAATTTTATTCTCAAAATACGATAATTTCTCAGGCAAAGTTGCAAAGGCCACTTCTCTAAGAATGTAAATATTTTATTAAAATAAAATTAAGTGTAGTTATCTAAACTTGGCCTGAGAAGTCAAAGGCAAACATAGAACATCTAAACGAAAGAAATGGGCCCTTTCTACCTTAGTAGCATCTTTAGTTTGTATCTTAATGCAAACCGTAGTTTGCATCTTAATGCAAACCTTCGATCACAAATCACCCCCCACACACACACACACACACATCCTTTTTATCTCTAATTAAAATAATTACTTCTTAAAACGTCATGCACTCATGAGCAGATATCTGGGTAGTATTAATATATAAATTATCAATTAATGTGACAACAGAAATTTATTTTACGTACTCAAAAATATATTTTTCACAGGGTGATTCCGGAGGTCCTCTGATTGCTAATGACCAACAAGTGGGGATTGTCTCTTGGTCTGTGATTCCTTGCGCCAAAAAAGGATTTCCTGTGGTGTACACAGAAGTTTCACATTATGTCGACTGGATTCGAGAAGTTACTAGAGCAAATTCTGGTCCGTATGAAAAAGAAGAAGGTGAAGAAAAAGAAGAAGAAAAAGAAAAAGAGGGGGAGTCAAAACCTGAAGATAAACCCGAAGATAATGAAGCAGTGAAACCAGAAGAGAAGGAATCTGCTAAACCTGATGAGAAAGCATAGATATATTTTATAAGTAAATAATACTTTATGTGAATGATAATCACTACATTATATCAAATTAAGTTGCAAAACTTAATGGCTTACAAAATATGAAAATTATTTAGTGTACGGTGAAACAGAGTTATTTAGTTCTGTGCTTCAAATAAAAAAATGATTGCTTCAGAAAACGGGAATCCCACATGGCTCTCGCCACTACTGAACCAATTCTGTCTACAAAATAGTTATAATAATCTTCACTACGTTTTGGGGAGTAACCTTCAACTAAGTGACAGTAAATCATTTTTACAGTAACTAAAATAATTATAATTCTGAACACAAATAATTCAAAGAATTCAAAGTTGTATTCAAAACCATATTTAAAATTAATCTCTCATTTAACACCATCAAAGTTGAAATGTCATATGGTCTGGAATATCTTACTTCATACATATGTTCTATTCATTTATAATGCATGATATTTGTGAAATTATGAAATCGTGGATGATTACAAACAAAAGGTTTGATTGATGTACTGGATATCCACAGTTTAGTAATGAAGTTAAACATTAAAAGGAAGTTTTATTTATTTATTTATTTATTTATATTATACTTATTTTATTAAATAAATAATAGCTGGTATAATACACTTCTCATAAATGCAATTGTATACAAAACTCTCAACAGATTATAAATAAATTGTGTTAATAACAAATGCTTGTAAAGAATTGTTCTTTGTTTTTGCACTGAAAAGTGCTTTATATTATAATTCTATTTGCTATAAAAAGAAAGATCCCTGAATTCATCCTCAATAATGTTACCAATTACGTTATTAAAACATGAAAAAAATTAATACATTTTCACTAAATGATTCAGTCAGAGAAAATTTGGATTCATTACTTTCCATTTTGACCTTGGATTTATTCCGATCCATTTTGATCTCTTAAAATTAACACACTATTCGATTGACTAAATAACGTACTTACTTATCTCATCCACTAGTACTAGATACTAGACCAGTACTAGTACTAGTACCAGATTGATTAAATTACGTCCCTACTTACTACTACACATCCACTAGTAAAAATCGACTGAGCAGAATACACAGCAAGGTGAAATTCTCGAAAGGGCTTCTCGTAATCATTCGAGTATTGATTTGGATGGTCCCTTCCGCTGATGACATCCACTTTCATCCACATCCATTTCAACAAGCACTTCCTTCCAGCCTTACGTGTTACACATCCTATATCTGTGTCATTTCGTCGCGTCTCCCGTCGAGCCTCACGTCATCTCATGTCGCGCGCTACTCGTCGTCAAAACACACACCAAATACACAGAAGCAATGCACCCGAAGGCCTTCGAACGGCCTATTGAACTTCAAAAATTATCCCAGCAACGATATATTCTAATGCACACATTAATAATTCACATTTTGTTTACAATTTACTTTTTAAAGGGACACATTTCAATTTATTAATACAATGAAAGCACTGCCACCAGCTATGGTAACTGAAGTTTTGTACCGAAATTTTGCAAAAGAATTACACCAATTTTGAGGTGTTTCAACGGTTTGAATAAAAAGATGTTTAAAAAGTCAGTTCCGCGGAAATCCAAAGTTTTAATTATTTTATTCAAAAAGGAACTGAATGACATATTTTCATTATTACCACTGTGTTTTTCATAATTTTGTCTGCATAATTATATTTTTTCTACTTACTTTTCCAATATTCGATTTGGCAAGTGCACAAGACTCTTACATAAGAATAACATTCTTCATAAGAGTCCATTGTGCCTTCACGACGAAAAAATTAGTGTAGATAGGTAGATCATGCGTAATACAAGAGGTCCAGAGTATAAGAATTACTACGCCACTTAGTCAAAAAACAGTAAAAACACGTAGGGCAATGTAACATTGCGCACATTTCCTTGAGCTGAGAATAGTTGAATGAATACAAGTTTCCAAAAAGTGAAGTTAGCAACTTTTGAAAACTACACATTTTCGCTCACAAGTTGTAGAAAACTTATTTGTATCACTGAACGAACGGCATATTTTTATTTTTTTACTTTTCTGCTATCATTTACGCAGTAGAAAGAAATTTATGTAATGCTGCGCGAAAAATTAGCAAGTTTTCGGCAAAAAAAATACCTTTACAGGGTCCTGGTAACGCAAAAGTGGATAAATCCATTTGCTACATTTAGAAAAAAAAGCCTCTATCACGTGGTGTAGCCAGAATCCATGTTTTGTGGGTCCTTGTTACCGAAAAATCGAATGAGGGCAAAATGTCTGTCTGTCTGTCTGTCTGTCTGTGAACGAGGCTAGCGGGTAAACTGTTCAGCCCATTTCCTTCAAAACTGATATTCCGCCATCGATCTGGCTGATGTCGCGACCCCTTCAATTTGATACCTTCATTTTAATTTTGGTGTGTACTTGCTCTTCTTCTCCTCTTCACCACTGTTTAAAGAATATTTGAATGGAGTGCTGAAGAATTAGAGAAGGACGTGCTGTGCCATGGGAGTGTTTGTCGGAGCCAATCAACCCTCAATTAGGCAGACAGCCAGATCATTTGGTGAGAAGAAAATTTCCACATTAGGTATTTTCTCAGAAAGGTCAGTGAAGAATAAGACAAATGGGGACTAATAATCAACACTTATAAGACTGAGTATCTCGTATTTGGAGTAGTAGGGACAGACCTGAACCTACTGGGGGGTAATAAATTATTCCAGTTTGTAAGTGTGAAGCTAGCTGATAAAAATGGCTGCCAAGATGAAACATAGAATGGGACAAGGCAGAGTAGCAATATGGAAACTTAACAGCATTCTATGGAGTAAGAAGGTTACAAGGAGGCATAAAACTTCAACTTATAAATTCATAGTATCATTATACTGTATTGGGTAGAGATACGGAAGATGACATAAAAGACGAAGTCAAGGTTGAAAGCTGTAGAGACAGAGTTCTGGCGGAGATGCTATAGACTGACAAAGATGGACAGAGTTAGGAATAGTGACATCAGAAAAGAGATAATATCTGTGTTGATATTATTGATACCATTGAATTGAAGGCATTAAGTTGGAATGGGCATATACAGTGCCCAGTAGCCCAAAAAGGTATGCAATTAGACACAATCTAAGAGCCGGTTTCACCAAACTCGTTTAAGTATCTCGTAATCGTGTTTAAAGTAATCTCGATTAAAATTAAACTCGCAATATAATCGTGTTTACATATGCATCTGTTTCACCATGGAATATATAAACTCGATTAAGTTAATCGAGTTTTCGTGCTGTAAATGAGAAGTTGGTACTAGTCGCGAAGCATTGTCGGACTCAAATTTTCTGATGCATGTTCTTTGCCCGCTCAGAAGCGCATCTATGAGTTGTCTGGTGTTCATTCCCATGTGTTAAGTCGTCTCGTGTGGTTGTGTACGTTGTCTTGGGAAGCTTTTTGGGGTAGTTTTTCCTCTTATATTCTTTCTGTTATATTCTATCTTTTTTCTATTTTATTCTTATTTTTATATTTCTTATTCTATATTTCTTTATATTCCTTTCTATTTTCTTATTATGGCCGATCGAAAGAAGCGTGCTCCGAACTTCTCCGTTCAGGAGAGGGAACTTTTGGTGGAGTTGGTGGAAAAATATTTCCACGTAATAGAAAACGGGGAGACCGCCTGGGAAAATTTGAAAGAGTACTACGCAGGTTTCTGCCGCGGAAAGAAGGGAGGCCATAACCACGGGTGAGTTATATAATTTTAATTCTGAGTAGCAGGATATTACGTGGATTGGTCAATTTTTTTAATTTTATTTTTATTTCTATTTTTAGGCGGAGGGCCTCCTAAAATACGGTGTCGCCCCATCCAAGAACGTATAAAAAACCTCCTGGGCAGAAAAGTAGATATGTTTAACAACCCATTGGCTTCAGATGGGCACTCTGGAGGTAACAAATCCCTTGTATATTTGTTGTAACATTTAGCTTTAATTCCTATTGATTTTAAAGCAAACTCGACTATTATTAACAGTATGCCATAAAATGTGAGAACAGTAAAATTTGTTTAGTTGTAAAGTGTTAACTTAGAACTAAATGTGAAATAAATTGCTTTTGAACCATAAAATTCCGTTCAATAATATAATTGTCTTCTACGAAATTCTTTTTTTAATAATTTTTCATTTATTGATGTTGTTAATGCGGTATTTAATTAATGTATACATGTGTAATTTTAACCAAAATAATATATCTACATCTTCACACATTATTGCAATTACAATATGACAAATGTTTAAATTAAGTAATGTTAGTGATTATTTAAATACAATATATCGATTGAAATAATTGGTTGTTATTTCCGAGGGCTCTGAAAACATCCATTGTGGACAATATTTAATAGAAAATAATTACTAAGATTAATCTAAATTGATATTGTAAAAATTATGCATTTGAATAAGTCTTGGACGGATTTTTCTTTGCAGTAAACATTTTTACAATTAAAATTCAGATTATTGGTTTTATCATTTTTACAACACTTGTGTTTGGCTCTAACATTCCTTGTTTCTGAAGAAAAATTATTGGAGCAAACGAGGTATTGGCCCTCCTTGCTTCACTGCACGCCCTCTCTGGCCCTCCTTGCTTCTGTTAAAAGACATTTGATAATTGATCAAGTAAAACTAATGATTTTTTTTCTTGCAGAGTATCTATCAGATATTCCTGTTGTTTCGGTGGGAAATGAAGAATTTCAGGTTGTTATTATTAACATTATTATTATTATTATTATTATTATTATTGGTACTATTATTTCTACCACAAAGTTGCTACCGAATGTTGTTTGTTTTATTTCAGCCTGATCTTGTGAATGGGGATTGGTCCTCCTTCTCTCCCCAGCTGTTGAGAGGACCAATTGCCAGTGCTTTAATTATGGGCACTGGATCAGGCCCCGTAACTAGCACCAATGCCGGGCCAGCTTCCCTCGCCAGCAACAGGCCAGGCCCTAGCACCATCACCGGTGGTACAACCCCTTCAAGGTGGTCAAGGAGGCGACCCCGCTTTCCAAGCGAGTCACTGAATGCTGCGAAGGAGGAGGTGCTGCAAGCCAGCAGAGATCTGTATGTCGTACAGACAAGCTGTACATGCTGGAGCACCAAAGTGCTCTCCGGGAGGATGGCAGGCGGCGTGCAGAGGTCAGGAGAGTAGAGTATGAGGATAAAATAAAAGAAGAAAATGAAATAAAAGAAGAGTATGAGGATAAAATAAAAGAAGAAAAGAAGAAAAGAAGAAAAGAAGAAAAGAAGAAAAGAAGAAATTTTAAATTTGTTTAAAGAAAGCCTGGCTCTGAAAGTAGCTCTTGACAGAGAACGTCTGGAGCAGGAAAAATTAAAAACTGCTAAGTTGAGAAAAGAATGTGGGAATTAAAAACAAAATAAAAAATTACCAAAATTGCATTATATTTCATTGATTTCCATATTTCACCAACATTCCAAAATAATTTTCTATTAGATTATTTCGTGCTTGAAATGTAGCTCGCAGCAGGTGCTCTTTCTTGCATGACTCCTTCAGCAACCAGAACATCCCAAGGAGTTGGATGCATCAGTTCGGGATCATCTGAGGTTAATTCTTCTCCTTCAGCCCCAAGTATGTTGTGAAAAACTGCAGTTGCAAGATTATTGCAAATGCAGTTTGCAAACGAAGTCTTATGCCTAATGCTACTACTGGGAAGCGTCTCTTCCACACTCCAAATACCCACTCTATTACATTGCGAGTGCGCACGTGTGCTCCATTGTATAGATGCTCACTTGGTGTTCTTGGAGCATCAAGAGGCGTCATTACATAACTTCTACAGGGATATCCTGCATCGCCCAACAGAAAGTACTCGTGATACCTTCTATTCTCAAAATTTGCACAACATTTCGAATTATTAAATATAGTGCTATCATGGGCACTTCCTAGCCATCGTGCAACGATATTGCTAAATTCCATGTTGCTGTTGCAAATGGCTCGTACATTAAAACTAAAATAGTTTTTTTGATTGCGGAAGATTTCGGCTTCTGGCCCACCGGGTGATAAGATTCTCACGTGCGTGCAGTCCATGGCTCCAATCACTCTGGGAAACCTCGCAATTCTGTAAAATTCGCGGCAGGGGTCTTGGTGGTCCACAACATTTTCTGGAAATTTTATATATTGAGGACAGAGTCGGCCAATTGCAGCACTGACTCTGCACACTATCCTGTGCGCAGTGGACTTGCTGAAGCCTTGATAATCTCCTGCCGATTGCAAGTGGAAGTTTGTGGCATAGTAGCGCAGTGTAGTCAATAACTGATTCATGGGTGTTATGGAATCATTTCTGCAATGTAAAAATTATGGGGAAATTAGGCTTATATTAAGTATAGAAAAGCCTTGTTAATATTTACAATTAAAGAAAATATTTACAACAACAGAGTTCATAACCAGGACAAGTGATTATAAAAAATTACATGTACCTGAATGTAGATTATAAAGTGAAAAATAGTAAATTATGTACTAATTAAACAAGTAATTAGTACAAGGTAAGGAATTTTGTTTTAATACTAACTGTAAAAAAAGTAGTCAATTCTTACTAAATCAACATGTTTTTTTTTAAAGCTAGAATTTACATGTTTTTAATCACTATTTTAAATTTTCAAATGTAAAACGGACTTATGTTTTCTGAAAGCATGTACAAAAATTAAATTACTACAAAAAACTGGATTCGTTAACATTTGACAAAAGTTTTTAATTTAATAAATATGTAATTATATACAAATCCTAGCCATGGTCATGTAAAAGCCGACAAAATTCATTGTTACAGTTACCAGATTCTACTAATTTGGAATGTGTCTTTTCTTTTCCCTTTTATAGACTATTATAATTAGTTTCTTTTCATTTCTTTAAAGCCTTTCAGCTTTGATATAATTTTGGAATAATTATAATATTTTACAAATAAATATTCTACAGAGCTACATTGACATTTCCTTCTACTTGTTATCACACATTTTTAGCAATACATAATGCTATTTATTAGAAGTTGTTTTTTGTATTGCTTGAATGCATGCAAACAATGAAAAAATATGAAAAATCATAAAATAAAGAAGCAGAAGCTATCTTTCTCGACAATGGAATCTCGCTCTTTTATTTTGATCTGGTAATCCTACATAATTTTGTTACTGACATATAACATTTATTTCTTCACTTTCCTTTTTACTTACTTGTCCGAATGAAATTCAAGCTTTTCCTCGATATTTTCCAACACTGAGAGAGCAGTGCGTTTTGATAACAGGAATGCCTAATAAAATCAACATCATCATATATATCAAAATAGTATGTTCTCTCAGGAATCCATCGCAGCCTTCTTTCTTATTCATCCCAAATCAGGTTGTGATTCACATCGTCGTCAAACACAAGCGTTTCAGCGTCTCCGAACATTTTTTTCGGGATTATTGCAAGGTCACTACAACAAACTAGTTCTCGTAGTGCAGTGTGGAGTTCCTGGCGCTGGAGCAGCAGATTTCTCCTTAAACGGCCGTTCTCGGGCGTTTAACTGCGCTCGAGTTTATTTCCCAATAATCGTGTTTAAACGACATGGTGAAACTCGCGAACAACTTAAACGCGATTAAATATACTGATAAACGAGGTTAAACATATTTAGGTGGTGAAATCGGCCCTAAAAGAAGCAAAAGAGATAAACCAGCAAGCTCCTAGCTACAAGAAATCAGAGAATCAATGAAAAACAGAAGTCCCCAAAAAAAGGGGATTGGAATAATAGAAGAACATGGCAAATTGGCGACGGGGTATTAACTACCTGAAAAGGACATTCATACGGGTCATTCCTAATCAAACTATGGAACAACAAGGACAAAACAACAAAAACTAAGGAAGAGATGCTAAAGAGCTGCTTCGCCCAAAATTCTAAATCTTATTTTTCCATTTCATTAGCATCTAACGTATATCATTTGGCAAGCACTACACAGGCGTGTCAGAATAAATGTTACAAACTTCTAGGGCGTTCAGAAGGCATTGAAAATTATCACCTTTTGACAATTGCCCCTAATATTTAGGCAACCTGTATGCTCGAATGATCGGCAGGTCACGTCCTGACGATATTAAGGAGATTTCATGAGCCGTCCGAACATTTGTGAACACGGTGTTGTACACCAATCAACACCAAATACCACAAGTGTAAATCCGTTAAGTGAAACTGAAGTAAAAATAATTGAGTGGAAAAAAGAAGAACTCATTTTCGACCCCTCTCTATGCTGATGTAAAATCAAGATCAGACAGGCGCACAATCAAACCCGCAACACTTAAGTGCCTGCATGCAACCCACAACAGAGGGGCACGAGAGACACTCCCCACTCCGCAATATATAAAATTAGATTATTATTATTTACCTTATTTTACACTTTCCTGTGGGGGGGTCAACTCTTCTGGTCGTACACACTTATTAGTATGTGTAAAGCTTTACAAAAATAATTATTACATGTGAATTGACACTAAATGTGTTCGTAGATCAAAAATAAATCTGTGAATTCGTCAAAATACCGGCATTTTACGAGATTTTCAGTATCAATTCGATTCTTTTTCGCAGGTGGACTTCTCCAATAAGTTGATTCCCTTATCAATGCCAGAACAGCGCCCAACAAAATGGGCCACGGGTCACCCGGGATCTTCTCAGGCAACAAAAATGTGGCCAAAGGCCACAACTGTTACACAGCATTGTGGCGGTGAGACGTAACGTAGGTAGATCAAGACCTTGTCGCTTGGGGTCCGGCATGGAGTTATTTTCACTTGTAAAGTAATAATTTGCAAAGAATGGAATGTTGGCACCGGTCCAACTAGTTGATACTAATGTTTAAATTAAATATCTCACTGTTACATAACTCGTAAAAACAACCATGAAATATTTCATTTAATATCATTAGACAAGTACTAGGCATCGATGCTAGATGTCATTAACGGCGCTAGTAGAGGCAGTCTCATTACCCTTGCGCGGGGCGCAATGAAAACAGGAACAGATAGCCTCACAACAGAGAGAAATTTACTGGTCATTGCGACATGGATGAGTGGCATTATACTTAATTGCCACGCGTGATTGCCAGACACACACACACACGCGCGCGCGCGCGCGCACGCGCACGCACACACGCACACACACGCACACACGCACACACGCACACGCACACACGCACACACGCACACACGCACACACGCACACACGCACACACGCACACACGCACACGCACACACGCACACACGCACACACGCACACACACACGCCTGCTGGAAACTCAAAGACGGAAAAACTCCGCCAGGAGGTTGCCGATCTGAAACAGCAGGTCTTAAACCTCACCACACTTCTACAAACTCTCTGCGCTCAAGTGACAGCCCACAATGTCTGAACACCGAACGCAAGGAAACACCAGAACCCGCCCTCTCGCGGTTGCCGCCTGGAACGTCAACGGCCGTTCCGATCACATGGACTCGGGGGATCGGCGTATTATCGAGAGATCTTCTGTAATAAACATCGAATTGATGATCTCCTATTGCAGGAAACTAAGCTCGTAAGTGCTGACGACCTGGAGCTCAATGACATGGCTATCTACCGCACCGACCGCGTTGCTCGCCATCGCGGTGGCGGCGTAGCTGTTGCCGTACGTCGCTCGATACCTCATCGCCCGGCAGCTTTACCTCGCCTCGCGAGGCTTGAAGCGGCAGCAATTGTGGTAGAGACGACGGAAGGCGAAGTTGCACTGGTGTCAGCTTACCTCGCGCCAAATCGCCCTCTCATTGATGACGATTTCGACACTGTGTTCTCCTTAGCTCCTCGCACGGTCCTGGCGGGCGATCTGAACGCCAAGTGCGAGTAATGGGGATGCAACACCACAAACAGCAACGGAAACTTACTAGTAAGTTTTCTGTTGTCACAAAATACGTGACACTCATCCCGCCCTCCACACCCACCCGTTTCCCTCTGACCCTCGTATGCGGCCCGAAATTCTTGATGTAGCACTCACATCAGGAAATATTCGAGTCACTACGCCCAAACCAATTCCTTTTTCCCTCTCTGACCACATACTCATTGCCTTCGCAGTTGGCAGCATCCGCTCCTTCTGCGCACCTAGGCAATGGGTCCCACAACCCACGGACTGGGATGAGTTTCGCAAACACTACACACACAAACACAAGCCTCGCTATCAATGGATTCGCCAGAATCCATAGATGCAAGCTTGCACACTCTCACAAAACACATACAAACAACCCACACAAAGGCGACGCCGGTCTTCTGGCGCCCGCCCGAAGAGGGTTCAAACACACTTCCTCCAGATGTCGAAGAGCTTCTGCGCGAGAAACGCAAGCCCAGACGACTATGGCAGCAGTTTAGGTGCCCTGCGCTCAGGTCACAGCTGCGGGAATGCGAAAAACGCCTAAAATCGGCGCTCGCAAACCACCATGCGGCCGAGTGGCAAAGACGCATGAGAGAGATCAGTTCTGATCACTCTCGTAGCGGCCCTTTCAATCTCCAAAAGGCGCTCAGGTCAGTACCTAAGACTGAAACTGCCATTCGTGGTCACGACAACGCGGAGGGTAAACCAACATACCTCTTCTCAGATCAAGCGAAAGCGGAATTCTTCGCCGACATGCTTGAAGAGAGGTTTGTGAACCACACTACACAAGTGGAAGAGGTAGAGGAAACGGATGACAACGCCGACACACTCACACCATGCACAGTCGAAGAAGTTTCGACTACAATAAATTGCTTGCGTAATCGCAAGGCTCCGGGCCCTGACCGAATAGGCCCTCCCGTTCTTAAGGAGGCCTTACCGGTCATAAGCATGGCGCTCACGCGAATTTAATAGCTGCATCACACAGCAGTACTTTCCGGAAAACTGGAAATATGCAAGTATTTCCATGCTTCCGAAACCCGGCAAAGATCTCACGATCGCGGCGAGCCACAGGCCGATCAGCCTTGTCCCGGTTATGGAAAGTGTTCGAAAGGCTTCTCCTCGCGCGAATTATGCCAACTGTTCTCTCGCGGTATCTAATCCGAGACCAGCAGTTTGCATTCAGGCCGGACCACTCCGCTTCTTTACAAGCACTTTGTATGGCTCAGCAGATCTCCGCTGATATCATACTTACACAGGATGTACCATTGATTTACTTTGACATGGTGCAAGCCTTTGACAAAGTGCCACACAACACTCTCAACACAAAACTTCGGCGCCGCCTTCCACCAGACCTAACGGATATAGTTAAGTCTTTCCTCTCAAACCGCACATTCGTAGTAAATGTGGGTAAGGCGAGGTCCTCAAAGCGGAGGATTGCGGCCGGGATTCTCCAGGACTCCGCCCTCTCTCCGTGCTGTTCTGCTCTATGTCAATGACATACCTCACATCCGCGAATTCGCTTTTCCTCTATGCTGATGACATAGCCGTCTTAGTTAGAGGAATAAACCTCGACCACAAACTCAAAATACTACGAAAACAGATGAACCTGACGCTGAAGTGGGCGGAAGAAAACCACTTGACTTCCTCAGCGGAAAAGTCGCAGGCAATCTGTTACACTCACCGTAAACAAAAATACACCAAACGATTCACACCTCCCAAACAAGTCACACTAGGTACTCAAAAACTGAAGTGGGCGTCTACGGCAACTTACCTGGGCGTCACTTTCGATCGAAGAATGCGCTGGCATTTACATGTCAGACGAATTCGATCGAAACTTCAGTATAGAGTAAGACTCCTCCAACCTCTTCTGAGGGAACCTACACTCCCCTTGGACCTTCGCCTGGCACTCTATAACACGTGTTGCCGGCGTGTAGCCACTTATGCCGCGGCGACATGGTGGACTACAGGAAAGAAGTACAAGGATACACTTGAGCTGGTTCAGAACAGGGTTCTGAAGCTCATAGCGCGCCCTCCGTTTCGGAAACGGATGAAAGTTCTAAGGAAGGAACTCGACATCGAATCCTTCACTCAATGCTTGAGACGGCTCTCTTTTAACGAGGCCCATCAAGCCTTTCAAACCTGCGAAGCACCGGCGACGCTAAAACAATTAACCCGACATGTCCTCACAATAGGACGCAGAAGACAAGCTCTCCCCTCGGACATATTGAGGGCGTAGCGCAAACACACACAAAAAAATGACAAAGTCACAACTGTGACAAAACACCACCGCCTTATCTGGCTTTTGACTAAGGTCCGTCACGAACCTACACCACCTACCCACACATAGCAGTAAAACGCAAAAGCGTGCGAACTGCAAACAACAAACACTTACACCGACCTTTCGGCTTCGCCAAAAAAAAACCTTTCGGCAAAAAAAAGTCCCTATTTCTAACTGGAGCCCATGGCGGCAAAGCTCACTCGCTCATCCGAGGGCGAGTCTAACAGAGTGCGAACTCGAACGTGGCCGAAGCCAAAGTACCTCTGCACGCGACTCCCGGGAGAGCACGTCTGCTCTCGCCCGCTGTTTACAAGAGGAGACCTCTGTACTCGACCGCGGTTCAGAAGAGAAGCCCCTCCTAGTGCTCGCACTGAGTTCCACAGCGCGATGGGGTCAAGTGAGCACCCCCGCGTTGTTCGCGTTCATTGGCTCCCAACATCACGCGATATGGGGTGGCCAATTGAGGTTGTGTCGGCGCAGCAACTGTCGTTTCGGCGGGGTGTTCAGCAAAAATCCCACCACGTCACGGCTTCCCCGAATTTAGCTGGGCAGGACCGGCGTCGCCCGGGAATTTTGCCTACGTCACCGGCGCGCCCTTGCTGGGGGCCCGCGTTCCTCGCTGCCTCGGTGCGGGAGGTAACGGTGAATGGTCGAATTCTAGGCTCACTTGAAACGAGCGTTTCCAACACGCATTCAACGTGTGTTAAAAATATTTTATATTAAGTCCATCAATCGTCACCTTACGTGGGCGACTGTCCCATTACATTACAAACAAATAAATATTACAGTCACAATAACATTTAGGTTTGCATATTAAATTATTAGGTGTACATATTAAATGCAAGGTCATACGGAATCTCGTTTTCTCGCTTTATTCTCGGCAAATTTCTTAACAGTGTCTTCAAACTCTATGCGTTCCGAATAGTAATTTAGGTAACAAGGGCGCAAAATTGGTGATTCACGTGCGGATCGAGTTTGTCGTCCGAGCGTAGCTCGATGAGTGCGAGAATCACCTCGCGCCCGTGTTGGGTACGCTATTTTTATCATGCCGTGAGCGAACGCAATACGTCACGCAATGGAATATAAATTAAATATCAGATTACTAGAAATGCCTTATTTGTACAAACGTAAATGGATTCCAGTCAGTGTCGTATCACAATCGTTTGTAAACAATAAAATAATCTCAAAAAATCAAAATTACTAAAAAAATACTTATCTAATATGATTTATATCATTGGATTGTTTTGATTATGTATATCATTGGATTGGTAGTCACGATACACTAAAAATATGTACAGTTCTATTTGAAAAACAAAGCTATCTCAATATCTGTAAAATACAAATGGTAAAAAAGCAAACGTATACAAATAACAATTAGCCCCATTCCTTCATGCACTTCCGTGAAAACTGCATTGCAATAACTTCAATCGTTCAAAAATTACAGGAGGTGCTGAAGTTAGGTGACCCTCCCGATGTATTAATGGTTATATATTTTATTAATTAACACATTCTTCCTATGCAAATGTGGAAAGAATATTTCTATAAAAACATTCAAAAGTTCTCCCCATGAAATTTTGAATCCGCTGAAATTCGACCGCCCCCAAAAATTGCGCGCCCCAGGTTGCAGCCTACTCAGCCCGTTCTGTAATCTGGTACAGGTCGCACAGGGAGGACGAGCAGCGAAATGGTTTTATGCCGTGTGTACCTTAAAATGCCGTTTTACGAACGATTTCTAGCAACGGAAATAGTTGTTTGTTATGATAATACACAAAAAAGCACTACATAAAATGTTCGTATGAACTATATAACATACATTAATAATAATTTTTAAAAAAATCAAAATATAAAAAAAAATTCGGCACGATGTTTATTTCCGAAACTTCTTCCAACGAAATCCTAGAATAGTAAACTAAAAATAAATATTCATCTGGTTTAGATGAATTTCCGGATTGGTTATTAAAAACGTGTGCACCTGCCATTGTACACCCATTAACTCACATTTTCAATGCTTCCTTGTGCACATGAATATTTCCAGATATTTTCAAAACAGCAAAAATTAAGCCACTTTTTAAAAAAGGGAACAAAAATTAAATTCAAAAATTTCGCCCAATTTCTCTTTCGTCAGTTCTCTCAAAAATATTAGAGGGGCTTTTCTATACGCGAATGGAAATTTTTCTCAGGAAGAACGAAACGTTTTCAAACTCACAACACGGCTTTAGAAAATTAAAATCTCTGGAAATTGCCATTTTTTCTTTCCTTAAAGATATTGCTTCATCAATGGACCAAAATGAAGAACACATTGGGATATTTTTAGATCTTTCGAAAGCTTTTGACGTTATTAACCATAACATCTTGCTCTCAAAATTACTTTCTTAAGAGATTCGTGGTATTGCTCTAGATTGGATAACCTCGTACCATAAGCATCGATCTCAAAGAGTAGAACTACCGTACTAGCACGAAAGGACATTATTTACTTATCTTTCCAATTCTTTTCCAATTGAACATGGGGTCCCACAAAGTTCCATCTTAGGTCCTATTCTATTGTACGTAAACGATATGTCCTCATCTATTGAAAATGGAAGAATAGTTCTGTTTGCCGATGAGACGAATGTTCTTTGCAAAAAAAGAAACAATAAATAGTACAATTTCAGAAGTTTTAAATTGGTTTTGTAATAAATTAATAGTTAACGAAGGAAAAACTGTCTCAATGCAATTTTGCTGTTGTTAAGGTAACAAAATTTCTAGGTCTCTCAATTCAATCAAACCTCAGATGGAATGTACATATAACTGTATTAAACACTAAATTTAGCTCATCATGTTATGCATTCAGAATTCTTTCTAATTCTATCAGCTTCCATGCAGCTCGTTGCGTGTATTTTGCAAATGTACATTCCCGCCTGAAATATGGCATAATAGCACATATTTTAGTGCCAAGATATTTACATTGCAAAAGAAAATTATCCGAATAATGAAAAAATGCCATCCACGTGATCCCTGCAAGCTTCTTTCCATTGAGCTTGGAATCTTACCATTGCCTTGCCTATTTATTTGCGAATCTGTAGTATTTGTCAAAACTGACTTACTTAACGGTGGGAACATATTTTGTAATACTGATATTTATAGTTACAACACTCGACGTAGAAATCATATTCATCAAGTGTCAGTATCAACAGCTCACTACAAGAAATCCACATATATGTACCATGCGCGCACCTTTTCTTGACCGATGACCTTGCTTCCCCCTCCCTGGAGCCATAAACAGCTGAAGGCAAAAGATCGCAGCGAGCACTGATGACATTCCCAGCATTAAAACTTCGTTGGCACGAAACAGATGCTAGTCAAAGCTAGTTGCTTTCATAGTCGAGAACTTCTGTTCAGCTTTATTACCATTATCTAAAGAAATATCTGAGGCAGGTCCAGGACCTTCAAGGAAGGCACCTAAAACTCCTATGTACTGTCCCTGCTGTAACCTACCCAGAGCGATGACCTGCCCGCACACATAGCGGGTTTGAGTTTCATCTACCAAAGGTTGGCATTACTGAAAATACTCTAGTGGCTGTCTTTTTAACTAATACCCCCACTCCGCCCGCATTTCGTCAATCTATCGGTCAAGAAAAGTTGCGCGAGTGGTACGTTACTTTACAACGCATTGCCAGATGAAATTAAACAATTAAATTTGGTACACAAATTTAAGTTAAAAGTAAAATATTTTCTGCCGCAAAACTTTTTCAATACAATTAGAGACTATACTGATCGTAAAAAAGAAAAAAATTATGTTTACTTTAACAAAACAATGATATAGTATAATGAATTAGTTTACATTTGGATTGTATATTTTTTTAAAAAAAGACTTACATGGCTGTAACAAGTACTGTACTTCAGCTTCCGGGTCAATGACCATCTCGATCCGGTTTTTGTCCAGTTTCCCCTGATCTATTGAGCAAATACTGAGATGGCCCTTTGATTTGCTTCTCGACGTAAATGTAGTTTCTCTATGCACACGTTTTGAGCTTTCCTTTTGCTTGTAGAGCTTAGGGTAGTAGAGCTAAGGGTGCGTTTCTATTTAGTTAGCAATACAGAGAAATCAAATCTGTCCGTTCGTTTACCGTTACAAATAAGTTTTCTATAATTCGGAAACGAAAATATCTAGTTTTTAAATGTTATCTCTCGCTTTTTTAAAATTATTATTATTTTATTATTATTATTATTATTATTATTATTATTATTATTATTATTATTATTATCATCATTTTCATTTTTCAACTATTAATAGTTAAATTGTTGGGAAGGGATTCTGAAACTCAAGAAAGCGTGCGCAGATTTCCCCACTACAGTTTTGACTAAATAAATAAATTTGTTCAAAGAATCATTTGCCCCAATTGGGAAAGGTGATAATTATATACAATAAAGACAACTTTACTCTAATCACTATTTTGCTCCACATGTATTTCGAGTTGGGTTGTACATAAATAATTGAAAGCTTTCAGCAACATTAAATCCAACAGCCACACTCATGTTCTAAGTGCCCATCAAATGTGTTTCACTGACTGAAATTTCAACTTACCAAAAATTTTGAGAATATTACAACTTACTCAAGGAGTTAACTTTTACCTTCATATCCATCAACACTTCTCAAGGAGTGTTGTCATAAACATGGAAAATTCCATCCGTAATAGTCATCTAACTAGATGCGTCTACCTAGCCCTATTCTCCTCCAATACTCAAAATCTTATCAAAGGATTACAGGTTACAATACAATAAAAAATTGTTGTTGGACTGAAAACAAAATCATTGAAATAGCATATTTTGACTTCATTGTCACATTTCCAAACTTTTGTTAGTCTCTTTTCTGCTGCTTATTATTTTACATTTGTTGCTAAATTGTTACTCAATAAAATCAATGTTTAACAGATCTTGAAACATATTGAGATGACAAGAGGAAACATTTATATCACTAAGAACAGAATGTACAGTTTGTGATTTGGTAATGGAATTCACTTTTTTGTTACATGGAAGTTGTGATATCAAATGTCAGTAATTCTTACCTTGGGAAGAAATGTATTTGACACTACATATGTACATCGTTCAAGTAGCACCTTCAGTTTCAATTACTGCAATTCCTTAGCGCCCTCTGCATACCCGAACACTTCTGTACCTACCTTTCAATATACACAAAGATAAATGAAATTCAATTATACTAATCAATGAAGCATAATGTAATTTCATTTGAATTGATAAGTTATGAGATTAAGATGCGATAACTTGTGATGTGACATGAATTTATATAGTTTTCTCTGTTTTCACTTGTTTTCACACCTTGTTTTCAACAAATTTTAGATGTTATGGAACATTTAGAACCAATTAAAGCTATTTCTATTTTGCATACTACTGCAGTTACCACCATAAAAAAGTATAGTTTTCTGCATATTCGCCTTTCCTTGGCAGAAAATTCTCAGAAGCCAACCTTAATTTATCCTGATCCTTCATTTAGTTCCTGATCCTTGAACACATTTCATCAAGGTGTTCAAGTTTTTTATTTGATTTTTGTATTCTGAATATTGAAAATCAGAGGAAATCACATTTTTATTGGGTAAACATATTTTTTTCATTTTCTAAAATGTATATTAAATGCAACTCCTGTTCTTTTCGTAAGATATGTGTGAAGATTTCTTAAAAACTAAGCTCTTGACCGAGTTTCTTTTGCTTGTAATCTAACGATTTTTTATGATTTCTGTATCTTGTTTTTTGTTATTCACCAATTTTCCTTATTATCTTTCTGCACATTTTCAGTTTTTAATAGCATAGTTTTACCAAATACATTTACATATAAGCACATACGTTACTGTTTTTAATACTTTTAAATGACAGCCCTAGTGATAACATTCAATATTAATGAACTCTAAAGGCACTGTGAACTCTGGAGCATATCCTGATTCAAGGCAATATATTTTATAATGTGAACAGTGTTGTTTAACCATTAACTATTGTTTTATTTACAGGTGATATACTATACATCAATCAAATTTGTTTCTTTACACTTTTAGTCAAACAAATTCATTTACCATCAAATTAAATATAAAAATTACACAAATTATTTTTTAAATACATTTTTTCATCACTTTTTTAAAAATCATGTGAGCTCTATTTTATCCCAAAAGCTCCATGCTTATAAGACTCATTTTTCAATTTTTATAAGCCTAAAAGAGGTTAATAAAATAATCGTATAACTTCAAAGTAAGACAAGAACCATAGACTGGTAAATCATACAAATTGCATCTTAAGCACACATCTACCTCCATATATAAATGGAGTGCAACTTACAACCACCTACACCAGCACCAACACTTACAACCCGCGCATCCAAATTGATCAGATTTCAGAAATTCCCTTTCTCTATCAAATTGATTAATTCGTACACAAAGTTCAAGTTTCATAGTCAAGTTTTCAATCACAGGCACTAGTCACCTACTATTTTCAATGGCTATTTAAGTGAAGTTACTGTAAAATGTAATTAATATCTAAATTTTAATTGCAAAATAAATGCATGCACCTTTCTGCAAATTTCATTAGTTGAGACATCTTTGATATATTCCCATGATCTTCTGCTGTGTATTTACTAGTTAGGACTTCTCGTTAGTCTCCCAAAGAAATGAGACCTCTCTTCTGAACCCATTTTAGTGCTAGCAAAACATTTAATGCCCTCCAAAGGATACTGTTGGCACAGACACTAGCTATTATTGACATATAACTATAACAAATATTTATAAAATTTTATTCAGCCTCAATGCAGTCTTATAATAAATTTTAATTAAATTATGCAGCACATTATGGGTTATCTTAACAGAACACACATATACAATTCTAACTTTATCACTAATTTACTGACAATATATCTATGGTATCACCTTGATATCACTCTGTATAACAAAAAGTGGCAACAAAATCATACTCCTCACCTCTGAATTTAATTACTTATTCTTTGCAAAATCCACGCAGACATTGCAATAATCTCTCTCCATATCCTAGCATGTTTTATCCCAAATTTCAGTTTCTCTTCTGAACACAATAAAGACAAAATTTTCAACACTTCTCTCATAAACAAAAGTAGATCAAAATTCATGGTACAAAACCTAAGACATTAAGCTACATATATCAGTTTTTAAAACTAGCTACATATAAAGACATAAGCTACATATAAACAAAGACTATAAGCCACATATAGCTCTTCAAAACACTTTTATATGAGAATTGACATATTTAAAAGATCGAAAACAGCTTCAACAACCTTTAAGTAATATCTACATATCCCAATGCACTAAATTTTTAATTAATTAATACCTTAACTATCATTATCGTTATCGTCCTCGGTGGCGGCGGCGGCAGCGGCGTCCTCAGCAACATCGTCATTATCATCATCATCATTATTATTACTATTATTATTACTATTACCATTATTATTACCATTATTATGATTATTACTATTACCACGTTCTACTCTTCTATAAAAATATCTCCAAACAAACAATATTTAATTCAGGTAATATGAACTTCGATAAATGTCAATATAAAAAAAACTTTGTTTCTTGTGAAGCAGGTGGGGGCCCAGCAATCATTTTCTACTTTTGTCACAAATCATACTTCAAAAATATATCTATTCTAGACTCTTTCCTTCATGGAAAGAGACCCATCTGTGGCCATGGATTTGCTGGTCATAGTATGTGAGTTTTAACCAGCTTAGCACTAAAAGGAGAAAGGATTTTAATGAAATGTCATTTTTTAATTTCTCGCTACTGCTCATGCGGTTGAGAGTAAGTAACGTAATGCAAAACAGCAGCGAATTAATCGGCAGAAAAACTATTACAGGGCCCCGATAATGAAAATTTGGATAAATCCAGTAACTGAATTTAGAAAAAATCCTCTATCATGCAACGGTGTATCCATGTTTTGTTGGTCCTTGACACTGAAAAATTAAATTATGGCAAAACATCTGTGTCGGTGTGTCATCCTTTTCTAAAATTTGAGTATTTTTAGAAGAAAGTACAGGCAATGAAGTATGTGCTGTTTTAGCACCACTAGTTTTCTTTTCGCCTATTACCTATTTCCGTCATTTTTAATGGATTTTTTTGTTGATTTCATCAATTTTAATATCATTTTAATGGTACTTGCTTAAAATACTATTTATGAGATGCAACAAATATTCTCCGTAGAACTCCGGAGTAGCTTATGCAATTTCTTCACTCAGAAATTGCAATGACTGCCTTTATGAGTATGTAATCTAAGGTTCCTGTGATGCCTACCTATTGTCAGTTTTGTAAATTCGGCTGATTTTAGGATAACTAAAGATGGAGTTTCCTTTTAAAGAACAGTCTGAACCAAAAGTTTGCAAGCTTGAACAAATGATTACATCAGTAACATTCAATAGCTTGAGTTGTGATCATAACCAATTCGGATAAACACTTTTTATGACATTTTTCTTTCCTTATAGGACAATTTTTACAGATTTTATTGATCATTTTTGGACATTTTAGATCAACAAAATCCACCCCTAGCAATAAATGTCTTGGTTTTGAAAATATTCACCTAAAGACCTCTCTATTAAAAAGTAATGCAAGAATGTGCATGTGCCTTTAGATCGTTCATAACATTGAGTGTGAAGTTATTTTTATCCATTATTTCACATTTCACAAAATTTTTCCATGTATAAATTGATCTTTACACTACCCCCTTCTTTTTTCATCATACCTCACATTCTCAGGTTTTTCTACCTCCTATTTTACTTGCAATTGATTAAAGATAAACAATTGTTTCATATAATAAACTTTATCAATTAAAGTAAAATGCATTAGTAGTCTAACCATGTTGAAAGACCTTTCCAGTGGCACTAACTGTTCTGTACAAAACAGAATACTAATAATTGAATTGGATTTCTATGATAATGAAAAGCAGAATATCGATTTTAATCCAGCATATCTAGCAAATATATTTTTCATTCAAAGTTAAAAAGTTCTTCATGGTATCCTACCAAATTATAGTAAAACCCCTCTTTTATACTTTTCATGGGACCCTAGGGAAAATAGTGTAAATTGCAGGAAGTATAAATAAGAGGAAATGAGTTTTTTCTTTGAAACTATGTGTACAGTAAGCCTATAACGTATTTAGCTATGTACAATCAATAAGGATTATAATATGCTTTAATATGTAGTATTAGATACATAATAAACAATATTACAAGGTCAAATATCAATCCGACCGAATACGACTTCGGAAATCAAAGACGGATTAACACCGAAGCATAGTGAATTTTAAATGTCGCAACGACACTTCCACGAGTCCCTGCAATCCACTACTGCAGTCTTCGACAATGCAAAAGTGTACTCATTGTTCGATGAAGGTAGGGAAATGGTATTTCTATAGTTAGAAAAAAATGCTAAGTTTACATTTTCTCAAACTGGATAAAATGTTTGTTTACGTCAGTTCGTAGTGAATTCCAATTAGTATTTTATTTATTTTATTATTTTTTATTTATGAAATAATAGAGTGTTCATGAAACGAATTTACAGTTAAAAACGTATGAAGAATTCCATACTTTGATGTTTGAGGTATTAAAGGACGGGGAAAATTACGTTTATTTTAGAACGAGAAAGTGTCAAATTGTGAAGGAACAAGATGCAAAATAAATGTTCGTGAGGCTACTTCCCTTAGGCCTGTATCACATGAGCGTTGCGTTGACGCGCGTCGATGATTATGGCGTCAGCTGTGTCGATGCATGTTGCACGCACATGTCACATAACGCGCGTGGTAGATTAACACTTATGCGAAACGGCACACGAATGCTCTTGCAAGTGCGTTGCGCCCACAGCTCAAGCGAGACACTACAACGTAAGTCGAGATAAAGCACGTTTTCTAGCTTTCAACAAACGAAGCCCGCTAGGCGACGAGCGTTCGCAACAACGCACGTCACTGCTGGCGCGTCACCTAACGCATCGACGCTGCTGGTGTCATCAGCGTTAGGTGACGCGCGTCAACGCGACGCTTTTGTGACACAGATCTTATATTCCTCTACTAACGCAAGTTGGTCATTTTTTCTAGCTCTTTAAATACCTCTGCAATATACGTAAATTTGTATTGACCTAGATGCTCAATAATAATTTCATTGTATTTAAATCTTCTAATCTGCACGTAACATTTCCTATTTTATTATATCGCACCCTTTCAATAGTATTTCTGTTATGGCCATTTTTACCGTGGCAAAGTGGTGGAAAAGTGCAATGACAATGCCCGTTGTGCGAAACGCTTTGTGACGCGAAATGCTTTGCAGACGCTGTGGTAAGTAATTATTCCAAGCGGAGTATATATAACATTATGAATATACGAAAACTGATGGGACCGACAAGAAATGTAAATGCCGGGAAAACTTGAATTGCGGGAAAGTAATCGCGGTATTTTACTGTGTTTCTATTATCTTTTCTCCAACATTCAGAATAAGGATTTCCGAAAGGACCTTAAAAATATGGATTTCAAAAAATTATTAACTTTTATTGCTCGATGTAAAAAGCTAAGTACGTACATCTTCCTTGGTATATTAAAATAAATAAAAGTCATCTCGTGGCGCACAGCGAAGTCGCTTGCCCTTCACCGAGGAGATCAGGGTTCGATTCCCATCGAATCTCATGTGAAATTTGTTCCAACACGAGTTTGGTTGCTTCACAATGGCTAGTCGAACCCCTGTGATGTGTTCTAAACACCTATCCTTATTCCTTCCCAATTCTGGCCGCTGGGTAGTGGTAGTAACGCAGGAGCGCGTGGTGGGAGGCGCGTACGCGGAGATGTTACCTGGCGGTCCTCTTGAAAACAGACTGCGACGAAACGTGACGGACATAAATATACAGCAACGGAAGATTACTCCAGAATATACGGATAAAGTAACGGAGGATTACTCCAATAGCGCTCAACACCCAAGAAGGGGTTAGGAGACGCGTTGCGTCGTGAGTTAACGCACCATTATAAGTGACACCTTGGGCAAAGATCGGTTAATTACAAAATTTAATTTGGAGCAATTACAATTTCACTTCTCAAAATCATTATCTCAATCTTCTCTAAAAATTATCTTATACGTCACCTTTCATACATAGTTCATCGAGGATCCACATCAACATCACCATGACTGTGAAAAGCTCAATATCACAATACATTAAAAATGATAAGCCCTATTGCCTTGTCATATACTGCCATGCTCATTGATTCCTCTTGCCAGATCATCATGAGGACATTAGCATAAATAAGCTCTTGATAGATCTGCACCCCATAGTGTCTTCCACGAAACACACAGTGAAATATGGTCACAGATTTTCACCTTACACGGATTAGCTGGGTTACTTCTGGAAGGTTATTTCCAAAAGCCAGGAATTCCTTCTATGCAGCCTTTGTAGAGGGTGGTCAAGAGTAAAACCAGTGAGTTGCGCACCTTTCATTTGCCTGATGAATTAACATTTTTAAATGGCTGAAGAAACATGATAATCAGGCAAACAGAACCCAACCATTTAAAAAACTATTTAAATTTTATAAAAAGTAATTATACTAACAAAATGCACTCTGTTAAATGTTAGTGATTGAGATAATTGTGCTACTCTGTTAATCCAAAACAAACTAGATTTCATTCAACATCAGTACATTAAATAACTATTCATAGTATAGCTTGCAAGCAAGTACAGGTTAATCTCTTGAACACGCACGCACGCAAAACTATTCATAGTATAGCTTGCAAGCAAGTACAGGTTAATCTCTTGAACACGCACGCACGCACGCACACACACACATGCTTGCAGTTACTTTGGCCAACCTAATTCTACTTTTTTGAAATAGCAGAATAGAAACCAATGGCATTAAATACCATAGATTCCAAGACAAAAACAAGTGTTACAAGCACAAATATCATAATATTATTAAATCATCTTTTTAGGTGTTAAAGGCAAATTTCAAGAAAATACAAATAACAGCAACAATGAACAAAGAAATTTGTTTGATTATTTTTAATTTCTTAAGAGAAAAACTACATATTTGTTCTCATGAAATACACATTAAAATGAGGTAGTGCACTTCCAAGAACTGAAGTCAATAACTAATCATCACTAACAAATTAATGCAACATCATGAACAACTACAAGAAACTTGATGACACAACGAGATATTAGAAGGATAAAATCATGTTAAGTTCAAGTAACTTCCAGAAATTTCCTGTTCTTTTCATCAGTTCTCCACATAAATGCTACTCAGTCTTATTCTGCCCAAACGTCCCCATATTTATTCTTCGCTCTTTGGGCTCCCATTGATTCAGTGGGCGTCGAAGAAGGCACTAAGCGGTCATCAGAAGATGAACCCCTGCAAACAAAACACATTGTGAACAGATAGATAATAATGCAATTTTTAGAAATAATAAGCCTTTTCTCTCCCACTCCCCCTCTCTCACAAAATTATCATACAGTAAAATCTTATTAACGAGAATTTCAAGGAACAAATTAATCAATGTTCATGTTATAAAAATTAGGTGTTATCTGATTATGTACATCTGTTTACTACCTTTCCTTGCTGGGACCCAAATTTTGTGTTAGGGTAAAATTCTTGTTAAGCAAGTTCAGCCTAATAAGCGTTTACTGTTTAGTGACTTTTATATCAGAAACTAGGTGCTACAACAGCACATACTTTTTCACATTTCACAATTTGCAATTTTCAAAAAGGAGTTCAACGAAAATGAGACCAGCACCATTATTTTAGCATCCTTTGTTTTATCCGGGGAAAAAATTTGAATTTGATGAGAAAATGTGTTTTTTAGAAGAATTGCATGAATTTTAAGCGGATATTATGCGAAAAATTCTCGTTTTTCAAAAACTTGTACACGACTTTTTTTAAAGAGCAGATTTTTTATAACGTTTTGTTTAAAGCAAAAATCTCCATCTTCAACTAGAAATGATAACTCTCCGCACTTTTGAAAATACAGTGTTTGCCAAAAATTAAATTGAATTGAATTGAATTGAATTGAATTTGCCTTATTTTACGTGGCGAGACTCAGGCCATGAGGCCTGCTCTTCCGTCTGACCACGAAAATTTCGTTACACTCCTTTCACCAATCATGGGAGAAAGAAGGTATTACTTGGGCGACGAAACAGGCGATTTGAATTTAGCTCAGAGGCGTCATTTAGGCTTGAGGATCTTTTACATGCAGTAAATGTACTAACATGGGACAGCCGGCTTTACTTCCCCTCCGAAGGAAGGCGTACGAGGATTTTTTCGCCCTTAAAAATCCACGGCTTTGATCGGGTTTGAACCCGCAAACTTGGGTATAGCAGTCCGATACGCTGACCGCTACACCATCGCCGCCGCATTAGCACCAATTTTTTTTTATCGTAAATACGAGGAGAATATTTGAAGAAAAAATTTGGAGTAGTTTTTGAGAAAAAATTGTCTAAAATATCTTTAAATTATAGTTGCTTCCTAGGTTTCACAAAAAAAAAAATAGACGAAAACTATTCATTTCCGGATTGTTTTTGCATTTTTTTGCAAATTCGAATTTCCCACCCTCCACTGGCTAGTCTTTCAAACTATCAGATTGGTATCAACAATGGCATGCCGGTGCGACCCTGGAGTTCGAAATTCTGAGAATTCCTTCTCATTGTTGGAGGATGTTTTAGCTGTATGAAAAACAATTTTATTTGTCGAATGGACTGATGTGTTGCTACAGACAGAAATTGCAGTATAATTTTACATACTCATTACCAAGTGCAAAAAAGTACATGCTGTTATTGCACTACTAATTTATTATGTGTAGGCACACCTTCTCAAAGCACGTTCATTTTCCTCTAAAATAAAATTGAATTTTCACAATAACCAGGTTGTGTACGAAAAAATGGCTACAGAGAGAGGGAGGTGAGAAAACAAAATAAAATTTCTTAGATTCTCTGCTTCTTTTCCAGAAATTGGGAAGGTAAAATTATAGCACCCTCAGAACAAAGTGGGATTTTGCTTTGAAACGAGAAATGTTAGATCAGTATTTGAGGTCTACAGTATCCATTTATTAAAAGAATTACCATCTTTGTAAATCACAGCCTGAAGTCTAAACATCTTCCTGTCATTCTCACCCACAAATATATCTAAATTTTCTACTTTTGCTGCAATAATATAAACAACCCACCAAAGAGAATATTTCATCTTATCTAACAATAAATATGTTAACATTCACAGGTTTTGCAGGAATGTGTTGCACAAACCCAGCCAATGAGCTACTACTAAGAATTTCTGATTCTTCTAGACAATTTGCGTGAATGGAAAGCTCAAATATTACGTAGCTCATCAAATCAACTTTTCACTTCTTGCACCAGGGTTATCAAATCATGTTTGCTTAACCACAACAAACGACTCCAAATGCTCATTAAAATTTGGGAGGCAAAAGGAATTCGGATAATAAAATTGATACAAAATCGTTAACATTTTTATATTTTTAATCGCAATCAGTACTAATAGAAATTTTTGACCCACTGACATTGCTACAAATTAATTCTTTTACTTAGAAATATTTAAACAGATCAAACAGACATATCTCATTTTCAAGCGCAAGCAAAGTTTTTGATTTCTTTAAAATAGAGATAGGAAAATTAAAAATTTACTACACAACAAAAGTTATTAGGGATAGCATAAGATTTTAAATGCATGACTTAAAGACCATCAAAACTTGAATTCAAGAAAAACTTAAAGAACATTTAAAATGAAAAATTGTGTGTAGAGTAATATTTACATTCTTAAATAATCATATTAAATTTATAATAATTAATACATGCAAAAATAATGTTAAATTATACCAAGTTTTGGTTACATCAGTTTCGCCTCCAAACAATGACAAGAAATTTTGCAAAATTATCTTGTCATGTGAACAATGAAAATTTGCAAAATTACGCAAAACTAATCATAGTTTTTCTTTCTTGCCCTTACTTCATAAGTTTGATGGTGAATTTTCAACAGAAAAATTCTTTTTGCCAGGCCCTGGTAGTGAAAAAGTGGGCACATCTTGTTTCTGTAAGAAGTAAATTACTTCCTCTAACACATTGTCATCAGAATACATGTTTTAAGGGTCCTTGATATGGCTTGATTTATGGTCCTTGATATGTGGTTTGTCAATCTCGTCTGTCTCTCCATTCGTGGTCAACACTAGCGCCAAAACCATTCAGCTAATTTTCTCCAAAAGTGATTCCTCTGATTTCGAGGAATATATGAACCTAAAGGAATGTGAAACCCTCCGAGTTTGAATTGGATACTACCATTTTTGCAGGTACTTTATATGAAGCTTCAAAATTTACTCAAAAATGCCCCAAATCTTTGAATTAAAGTTTGTCCCCAGATCACATAAAGGGCACTTGAAAGAATGATCCAGGTTTCATTTTTCTTGAAATCTCTGATATTTTTAAAATTGCAGTTCAAAGTTTTTTTGTCATCTTCTTAAAACTACAATACTGCAAGGTTCCTTAAAAAAACTGTTTTTTTTTAAGAATGTCCTTAAAATTTTTGAACAAAATTTGAATCAACCATTTGAAATGTCAATCTTTAAAATTGGATCTTTAAATAACATCATGTACATTTTTTTAAATACAGTTTGAGTAAAATCATTGAAACTTTTTAAAAAAATAAGACCATATTTTCTTGAAAACAGATCTCAACTTTTTCCTCAAATAGGACAAAGTTTGCAGTATTGATAGGTTCTATTCTCATTCAAGCCTCTGAAATTTTGAAAATTGGAAAAGTTCAATTTTTTCACTCTTTTTGTCTTAATTTAACTCTATATCTAATCTCATAGGTAAAATTGGAATGATTGAAGGCGTTGTCATTGTCAACAATATTGTTAATATTGTTGACAATGACAACGCCTTCAATCATTCCAATTATGTAGATGTCAACTACACCTCACCACTGAATCATAGGTAAAAGCTAGAAATTTATTTATTAATGCAAAATATTTCTCAATAATAGGTCTTCAAATCATTTCATGAACATTAGTAGCTTTCACATAATTTCGAAATGAAAGATGAATGATCACATGAAAATTAGGAATATATTTTACTCTAGTAAACTATGAAGGTTTTCAGGTTGTGAATGGATTAATTAGTGTTTCCAGGCATGTCAACTGCAGACATTAGTCCCACAAGAGTAGTGTATGTCTTTATCATGGGAGGTGGTGGTGACTGCTGAATTGTGAGATCCAGCACCAAATGACACATCAGGTTGTGGGGTGGGTTCCCAATCAGGCATGACCCACCAGTGAAGTACTGCCCTAGCAGGGACAAGCTCTAAGCTCTCATGTTCACAGAAGTGTAGTATCTGTATGTGTATAAGTAAGGGAGTGCGGATTGGACAAGGAAGAGAAAGGAAAGGCCATGTGCCTTCTGTGGCCTGTTTGATAAGGCACTGCTCTGGCTTTCACCTCATGTTGATTGGAGAAATCATGGAAAACTACCAATCATAGCCTGGCTGCTAGAATTATCCTCCAGAGAACAGAAATTCAACCTAGCTATCTTACTAGTGTTGAAATTCCTACTTCCATCGGAAACCCTGCTTCCATACCCTATTGCCTCCCGGTACAATAACTTAATATTATGAAACTTACCAATAATACAAGAAAAAGTATGCTGTAGCACAACTGTCTGGTAGCAAAAATCCCCATAACATGTATTTTCTCTATACTATGTACAAGAAAATTTAGAGAACACTAGAGAAAGAAAAAACAGTGTCAAGGACATAGTTTTTTCTTTCATTCTACAAATTTTAATTCTCCATTTCAAAAACACATATCAAGGAACCACAATATTTTTTTCCTGTCAAATGATCAGCATTTTCCAGTAGCATTACATAAAATTCTGTATCCATGCAAAGTATATGAGGACAATAAAAGATAAAATAGAAATTCACAGTCTACCGTATAAGTAGAACAGCTGGCACTGCTGCAACTTGCAACTCAGAATGTGCAGTAGCTCAATCTACAAGTCCTAGACCTTTAAAAACAAACTAGCGCCATTTATCACTGCCCAAAGTATTTTTTTTTTTATATTCTCAATTTTTCAGTTTTCTCATGGAGAACTGATTTACAAAAAGAATACTTAAGAAAAATTAAATCTCATCCAATTTGCCAATTTTGGTTGAAAAATTTGGAGTAGTTTTTAAGAAATTGGCATTTAAATGTCACTGTGACTGTGAAATTTCAAGCTCTTTTCTAGAGAAAATTTTTATTAGAAAATTTATAATAGAAAATTTAAAAAATATTTGTGAATTTAAAAAAAAAAACCAAAATGAATTTTCTCATATTAAACAGTGCATATAGCACTTTCCATTAGAAAAGTTTGAAGAAAAAATTAAGAGCTATTTTTACTAAAATTTCTTTTAAACATTTCTGAAAACACAAAATTTTGAGTCCATTTTCATGGAAAACTTCTAAATTTTTGATAAAATTTATAAGACATAATTTGAAACACATGTACTCGTATCTGCAGTAATTTGAACAAATTGCCACTAATGTAAATATTAACAGCACGACAAACAAGTAAAAAAAATAATTTTGTAATAACAAATGTATACAGCAATAAAGTGTTTATGTAATCTGATAGAGTATATTTAGCACTATCCATACCCGAAGTTTAAAGAAAAAATTTTTGAGCCGTTTTAGGAAAATCTTATATTAGTTTGTTGTTTTTTTTGTTTGTTTTTATTACTGCACATATCGCATGCAATATTGCACAAAAACTACTAAAATTTTCCAAAAATGTAAAATTTTTGAAAATCTTTATCTTCAATTTTGTAATAGGAATTTCAATGATTCAAATTTTCGAAAATTCAGAGCTAATAGTGAAAAATAAACATATGCCACCTTTATAAGTGCATTTTACTCTCCTCTTTCAAAAAATTGAAAGAAAAAATTTGGAGCCACTTTTGAGAAAATTTTAAAAATGTCCCAGGGGGGCTTCATGTGAAGTGCTCTCAAATTTTAAACAATGGTTTTCAAAATCATAAAAGTCGAGCCACATCATGCAGGGAATATCCATTTTGGGGAAAATCTTAACAATAAGTACGGTTTAGGTGGTAGTGGTGTTCCATAGATGGACGTTTCGGAGAGGAAAAAAAAGCTAACACTTTTTTGGTATCAGGGGACACCAAAACGCGTCTTTCTGTTGAAATCTCGAAACAGGTTCTCTACAATATTACACAACTTCCTCTATACTAACATACTGCTCTATATATTTGCCTACATATATACAAGAAAGTAAAAAAGATACCTTTTTGGACAATCTATTACATTCTTGCAAAATTCCCTCAATCTCTAGCACAGATTGTCAGAATCATGAAGTGGGTTCCAGTAAGAAATTATTTTCACATTTCAAACAATGATTTAAGAAGTGCCCCCTTCTAAAGATTGTTATTTTTTGCACAAAAAAAAATCTTTCAGGCCCTTCTATTACATTTTGGGAATCCAGCTTATCTGTGTTTCTAGAACTTCCAGTTTCATCCACCAGGAGAACCACTACACTATCTGCTGCCACAAGTTTTACAAATATATTTCGTTTTAAAACTAGGTGGGGTGACAACAGGACAAACTTTCTAGTATTATTTGTAACACTTAAACAACTTTATAATATAACTTGTATCCCAAAAACACTAAAAACAGTCCTTTGAAAAAAATTCTTCAGCAAAGAAAGCTCAGGAAATTTAAAAAACAATACGTACCTTCAATTTTTGAAAATTCAAAAATTTTAATGAAAGCAGCACTTCTTCCATACAATTCAGTATTTTGTGCGCTAACCTTACAACAACTTTGAAAAAAATTTGGAGCTATTTCTTGAAAAAATTTACTTTATGCAATTATGGAAAAATTGCAGTATGCAGTTATTTCTAATTAAAAGTAATGTTTAATTATTAATGTGTGGAATGTTTGCGAGGGCCCAACTAGACCCATTTATTTTCTCTAACCTTGAAATGAAACTAGATTTTAACATTTTGAAATGGGAATCAATAACTTCCAGAACCCAACAAAAAAACAACCAAAAATGAGGTTTAGTAGAAAATCTCTTGTGATAAAATCTCTTCTTTAGATTATAGGAGAATTTATTGGAACTGGAAATAATAAATCTTTTGAATTTACCAAATGACAATGAGGATGAATTAGTAGTGCTAGTAATTTGCAAAGATAAATGGATGATGTTTTCAGAATTGATGAGCAGTTTATTGAAAAATAAAAGGTTATCTAATTTCTTAAACTTTGGATGAAACCGAAACACCCCTGGTACCTGAACAACAGAAAACTTATGAAAGGTAAAATCAACTCGTGCAGAAAAAAATTGTTTCCTTCAATCCCACAATTCAAATCTCTTTAAAAATATTAAAATACTTGTATGTAAATTTATTATAATATATTCTACATAAAATTAATCTCTTTCTTTCATTTCGATATTTTTGACTAGTTATTCGATCTTCTATGTAATCTAGAAACAAGAAGCAGGGTAGCAGAGTTTTATATCATTATTGCATACTGTAACTCAGGAGTGACACAATTTACTTTTGTGTTGTTTTTGTTCAAGCAATATTTATTTCCAAATTTTGTTATTATTTTTCTCTTAATTAAAATAAATAAATATAATGATATATAATCACTGCAAGTAAAAATAAAAAATCATGCAATAAAGGATGAACTCTTGAAATAAATACTTGACTGATGAGACGGAAGTTTTCCCAGCAGTTGTTACAACTCAAAGAGAAATTGATTTGAACCATTTCTTCCCTACATTCCTGTCAGTACTTTAGTGTTCATTCAACAATCAAAGTGTCAAATTTAGAAGCTAACTTCATTGATTACAATAATTTCTAGTTTAAGGTTTCTTATGAAATTCACATGAAAAATACTGTCACAAGATAGACAATTTCTGACACTCATAAGCCCGTTACCCCGGAATCTCATCAAATTTTCACTACAAAAGCAGTCAATTATTTGGAATAACTCTTAGCAGAACTTCAATAAATATTTCAGTGACTACCAACAAATGAGGACTTTGAGAAAAGTGGAAGAAAGAAAAAAGAAGAAATGTTTTCTCCCTCCCACACTTTTTTTCACCCTCCAAACTCATTTCTAAAGCTATTACAAATTGCATGTGACAGATGTTTCATACATACCTATAAGGTTTAGGTTTCTTGTGCTCAAATTCTTCTCTATTCTTACGTCGAAGTTCTTCATAACTTGTGGTCTGCGATGGAACAGTCAATATTGTTTCTTCTTCAAAAGAAGGTGCTACAAATGGAAATATTTCAAAATTCATTTAAAATCACGTTTTCATTAAAAAGTAAGGGAAAATAAGGGATTGTCATACTTTTGCATTATAATAAAGCATACATACAATCTAATGGTCTGTAGGAATCAAATCCATCACCCATGGGTTGCTCAGACTCCAATGTCTGAGATGCTCCAGCAGCGGAGTCCAACTCAGGCCAAGAAAGGGATGACTGGTCAGCAAATCTAATAAATATGGTGCAATATACAATGCATTGAAATAACGTTAACAACAACTGCATATGCCATTTTTTTTCATGACTACAAACTCACGTTTCATGAGAGACTCCTAATTGGCGTTTGCGTTGTCGTAACATTTCGCCAATAGGACTATTTGGGAGTTGCATCAATTTCTCAGCACATTTAGACTGATACGAAAATTTACCAACAAAATAACCAATAGTCGCAGCAATTAAAACTTTGGGAGTTGGACCAAATCTAGGATGGTGTCTCAGGTAACCTATACGCAAAAAGTTTTGTGAATTATATTACAGTGTTAAAACCAATCTGATGAAAAAAGGGGCGAAACATCGACAGACACCTCACACGTCTATTAACAAATTGTGACATAATTACATAGATACACCAAACATACCAAATTTCACTGCATAGTAGGTTCCAATGCACATAATTGTGGACAATGGTAAAGATCTCTGATAAAAGCTCTCCTTGTTGCATTGTCTTAAGACACGAAGTTCTTCAGTATTGAACCGGTACGACTATAACAAGAAACATAATTTAGAATATTTATCAAACTATAAACTGTCATATGGTAAGAAAACAATTTATTTACGCCCTGAGGTTGTGCTGCCTCAGGAACTCCGTTTTTTTCAGTGCCGATGTTGGGATCCATTTACATAAAAACTTGAACAGAACCGCACTTGACCCGCACTTCCATTCGTCCTGATTCGTGCCGTCTCTTGTTACCGGCTAACCCTCCTCCCATGTCTCTGCTCCATGGAACCAATGAAACCGCAGAATGCGCAGACTCAAGCTGACTGAAACATGTGCACAACGCCTAAAACAGCTGTGAATCTCGAGATGTCTATATTCCATTTCATGTCACATGTGTACAAAGTAACGCATTCTATTAACTGAAATTCCAACTAAGCTATTCTCTGATTTACCAATAGTGATTTCTGACGTTTCAACATCTAGGACGCGATTATCCAAGCAGGAGCCTCAATATCACAAATTAAGTCGTAACAAAGCTCTCGATTAGATTACCGCGACCACTTGATTATTCGTCACAAGTCTGTAATTAAATCGGAGCAAAGGTGAGTGTTCAAACTGGGCTTTTTAACTTTTGTATTCTACAGCTCACAAAAAAAGTCGCGTTTAATACATTTTTCGGAAAATATTTATACAAATTCGCAATTAAAGTAGGGGATACAGAAAGAGTCGAATTAATGGTGATCCGCGCTTGTTTATAAATGTCCCTGAGATTGTCACAATCGGTCCATTACTAAGGGTAGGGGTTGGAACAAGATTTATATGATATTATCATGGAAGAATCTTGTTCCATGGTAAAATCACGTAGCATTTACTCCGACATTTACATATTACATAATATATAAATAAGAAATACATTTCAGCACCTGGTCACAGTTGTAAATTCAACAATTACATGGGAAAACATTAACATATTAGGATCTAAGAAGAATGTCTTGTATTTATTTATTTATTTTACGTCAAAAAACAGTTAAAATTGCGTATGACGTGCTATGGGGAAAAGTGAATTGTGTGCACATTTTCAAAATTCTGTGATCCCTACACTAAGTCATATACTACTTAAATTTTGAATTTTTAAAGGGAGAAAAAAAACTCCCATGTATAAAATCTATTTTCAAGGATAAATAAGCAATAAATTTTAATTTTAAAGGAAAAAAACTTCCATGTAATAAAATTTATTTTAAAGAATTTTAGAGGATAAATAAGCAATAAATTTTGGCTCTTATTACTTCCTGCCGCGATAACATGGAAACGATAATTTAAATAATTGTATTTCCCACTGAATTCTAGAAGACGTGCACAGAAAATGAAGTTACATTTATGTCCAGAAGCAAAACAAGGGGCCATCTCAGCATTTGCTCAATGGATCAGGGAAACTGGACGAAAAACCTGATCGAGATGGGGTCATTGACCCGGAAGCTGTAGTACAATAGTTGTTACAGGTTGTTTATACTCATTTATATAGTCCAAATGGTATATATGCATAATGCATTATGTATCATTGTTAAAATTAATGTTACTTTTCTTGTGATGCTCAGTATAGTCTCTAATTGTATAGAAACAGTTATGCAGCAGAAACGATTTCACTTGGGATTTAAACTTTTCTATTGAAGTTAATCGTTTAATGTCATCTGGCCAAGTGTTGTAAAATAATGTACATGTATTGTATGTGAATTTTTTGTAATGAGCTGTTGATACTGTCACCTGATGAATATGATTTCTACGTCGAGTGTTATAGTAATAGACTTCGGCATTTTCTGAAAATATATTCCCGCCCTTGAGCAAGTCATTTTTTACAAAAACCACTGATTCGTAAATAAAAAGACACGGTAATGGTAGAATTCCTAGATTAATGAAGAGAGGCTTACATGAATTACGTGGGTGGGATTTGGTTATTATTCGTACAATTCGTTTCTGTAATCTAAAAGTCTGGGAGCTATAAGATGTATTTCCCGAATATTATGCCATATCTCAGGCGGAATGTTCGCGAAGTATACACAACGAGCAGTATGAAGGCTGACTGAATTTGCAAGAATTCTGAACGCGTAGCATAATGAACTTAATGTTGTGTTCAATTCATTTAAATGGACGTTCCATTTAAGGTTTGACTGAATTGAGAGACCTAAAAATTTTGTTGCCTTAACATCAGTCAATGGTACACTGTTCATTTTCAATGGAGCACAGAATTGTTTATTTAAAGGAAAACCGTTCTTTTCGTTTACTATTAATTTGTTATTTCGGAACCAATTTGAAACATCTAATATTGTAATATTTACTGTTTCTTTATCGCAAAGGATGTTCGTATCATCCGCAAAGAGAACCGTTCTTCCGTTTCGAATCATCGAGGGCATATCGTTTACGTAAAGTAGGAACAGAATAGGGCCTAAAATCGATCCTTGAGGAACTCAACTTGCAATGGGCAAAGAGTCGGAAAGGTGCGTATGTAATGTTCCATCATTCCAGTAAGGTATTTCAACTCTCTGAGATCGTTGTTTACGGTACGAACATAACCAATCGAGAGCAATACCACGGATTCCGTATGAAGGTAATTTTGAAAGTAAAATGTCATGATCAATGACGTCAAAAGCTTTTGAGAGATCTAAAAATAATCCAATAGGTGCCTCGTTTTGATCCAATGATGAGGCGACATCTTTAAGAAAAGAAAATATAGCTGTTTCCGTTGATTTTGATTTTCTAAATCCATGTTGGCAATCTGAAAGCGCGTCGTGTTTAGTGAGAAAAGTTTCCATTCGTACGTAAAAAAGTCTCTCTAATATTTTTGAAAAAACTGATAGAAGAGAAATGGGACGATAATTTTGAATTTCATTTTTGTTGCCTTTTTTGAAAAGCGGCTTAATTTTATTTGTACTATGATTGTACTATGATTGCTAGGTCGTCTTTTTAGTGTTCATGTTCGGGCATTATCATGGTGTAAGATATTTTTTTTAATATTATATCTAATGTAATATAATAATTATATATTAATATTACAAATTATATATAATATTTACATGTAATTATAATAATAATAATAATTATTATTATTATTATATATAGTATAATATACTCTGCCCCCCCCTTAACTAATTGGTACCCACAGGCACCGGTAAACGAGCTTGATTTTATCTCAGGGAGCCAGAATCTTTGGGGCTGAGAAAGAAGACCCAAGTCAGAAATCAAATAACTTGGTGCGCATATTTTGCCACAAATGAATACTATTCGAGCACTGATGACAACATTCGAAACATTAAAACTTCGTTGGCGCGAAACAGAAATTAGTCGAAGCTAGTTGCTTTCATAGTCGAGAACTTCATTTCATCTTTATCATAATAACACATAATAATACTAATACTAATACTGTAACCGCTCATATGTCGGTTACATTGATTTTTAAGAAGCATCCGAGAACGTCAAGACACGACAACCAGCAATTATAGTGTTAACGAATTGCAAGAGATCGCGCCAGCAGTAAATGGTATCCTTTGCGAGAATTTACTAAAAGTTTCTGAACGCACTCGCGTACATCGAGGACCAATCAAAATCACCCTTGAAATTATCGGTCCTAGAGCAAAGCATCGCTGGGACAAGTTCTCTCTTTCGCTGCCGCTCGCCTATCTGATCACACCGTAATTGTTCATGTTGGACGGAGAGGAGAATTCCCCGTATTTCGACGATTAGAAACTTGAAAAAGCTTTTTTTTTGTTTTGTCTTTCAACTTGGCTTACCACGTAAGAAATTCATTACGCGAAGATATTGCAGTCAGATTATATAAAATTCGAAGGACTGTGGTAGAAATTCACCAGAGCACGGGTTCACCGAAGCAAGGAGTTGCCACGTCCTTGAAGGAATCTGGGTCGCCGTCGCCGCTCCAAGCTGTGGAAATATTTCTTCGAGACGTTTTGTGAGTCAGAAAATTCACTAGAAATTCTCATGAAAAGAACTGTTTAAAGAAGCGAGAATTATGCTACAGAGATAGAATTCACCTCACTTACAGACGTATATAGTCGAGTTAAATTCATTAAAATCATTTAGACATTATCTTATATAATATTGCAGTAGTAAAAGGAAGCCAGATAACTAATTCTTGTAAAAGAATTGTAAAAACCCTATTAATTTAATTTTTTAATGATAATATTTGTTCTATTAATGTGTTCATTCAATTAATTGTTTAATAGTTTTCAAATTGTTCAAAACCAATAATTAGTAAAAGAGTTATTATTTTTTGTACGTTCATTGCATAACAATATTCTTTTTGCTGGCTAAATTGTATAAAGTAATACTCTATGTGAAAGTGAAACTACGTCTTGTATATGTTTCATTCACTATTCATGTGACAATTTCTTTGAAAGTGTGTGCAAAGGGTATTTTTGGTATGTTATTCTTTTTCAGTATTTTGTGTTTCCATGTATTATAGTCTTGTGTACAGTTATTTTATGGTGTTTTTTATTTTGTGAAGTGAAGGGTAATATAATTTTATGTAAAGTGTTTATGCAAATGTTAAAACGTAACTGCAGTTGTTAGGTAATCCCGTAATTGCCAAAGGTAGAGCAAGTGATAGAATTTTTCAATGCAATGTGTAAATGCTAGAGTAGAATTATATTCCAATATTTAAACAGAATATATTCAGAACGCTATTCATAGTTAAAAGACTAACTTGCCTCTGTTTCTTTTATTACAAAAGCAGGATAAAAGACGAACCCAACCCTATAGGACAGTAAGGACATATGAAACTATTCCTAAATCTTGGTGTGACATTGTCATAACAAGTCACAGATCAAGTAATACTACAAGGTCACTTGAGTGACCCGCTGTAGGCTTTTTAGAGAATAGTGAAAAGTGAGAGCGATCACAATACTGCTGCTGCTGCTCTACTACTACCACCACCAATACCACCACCACCACCACCACCACCACCACCACCACCAATACCACCACCACCACCACCACCACACCAACCACCCCCCCCCACTACCACTACCACTACCACTACCACTACCACTACTACTACTACTACTATCAATACCAATACTATTTTTTTGCCTGGAGATGGTGTGAAAAATCTCTACCAGACACCTAGGGAGCCGAGTGGCCATTTCCCTAGGTAGTGTGAGGCTCGCACTCACTAAAAAACACAAACCCCGTTTCTTCTTGGCCTTGTTCACTCCGGTATCACTTCTTCAGCATTTCATCAGAGTGGGGCCGTGTTATTGGTCTAAAGGCTTCTCTTCTGTCTTTTGTAGTTTGTCAAGCGTATTTGGCTTGTGTCGTCGGTTTTGTTTGGTGGGTCTAGTTTGTTCTACGGTTAGTCGTGTTGTGTATTGTTTTCTCGTCGTTTTTCTTCTGTCTCAAGATTCGTGTCAAGTAGTCTGCGATCGTGATACAATTTTCAGGGCTTTTTAACATCTTGTCCACCACGTTCTCTGGATTGATGTCTCCTAGCTTTGTTTGTACCTCGTGCCATCTCTCGCATTCGAAGAATGTTTGCTGGGTGTCGTCCTTAGCAGTACGTGCAGTCTGGCCTGTCCACTTTCGCCATCCGGTGTAGGTAGGCTCGGAAGTGTCCATGTCCCGTGAGAAATTTGATGAGATGAAAATCTGTCTCACCGTGTTTTCGTGTTGTCCAGGGCTCAACTTTGGGAATGAGTCTGTCTGTCCACCTGCCTTTGTCTTCGTTCTCCCATCTTCTCTGCCACTGTCGAAGTGTGCGTTACCTTGCCTTTCTTCGGACGTCTGTCGGGTTTGTCAGAGGTTTCTTGTCGTATAGATCCTTGCGTTCTTGAGCCAGTAGATCGATTGGGAAAGCTAGGGGCATCCGAATCTGTTCTATATGCACTTATCCTCAGGGCTCCTCTTCTCTGCACGGATGTCAGTTGTTTGGAGTACCTTTCATGCCTCAGCGCGTTGGCGCAGATCTCTGCGCCGTATAGCATGATGGATTGTGCTATGGAGAGCAGGTTTCGACGCTTAATGGGCTTTGGGCCCTTTGTGTTGGCCATAAGTCTCACCAGGGCTGTTACAATCTTTGCGGCCCTTTGTGATGCGTTTTTATGTGTACTACTCCTGCTGCTGCTACTCGTCCTTCGACCCGGCAAGGGTCGTAGAAGTCTGTCTGTCATGTAGGTGAGTTTGCGGTCCAGTGTCAACCCGAGGTATTTAACACTGTTTGCCGCATGGATACGGTGCCCTTGCTGTCTATCTAGGTCGGTAAAAGGGTTACCGTTTTTTTGGCCAGTTTTTATTCGTCTCATCGTCGGTTCGTTTTATTTGTAGGCCCTCTAGCGTGCGTGCAGTGATGATTGCTGCAAGGTCGTCCGGTATCCTACAAGAAAGATGCCATCTGGCATTGTCATCTTGAGGATGGCGTCATAGTTTGCATTCCAGAGGTCTGGTCCTAGGATGGATCCTTGCGCCGCTCCTGCCGGCAGTCGCTTGCTTTTCTGTCCGTCCTCGGTGTCGTAGATCAGAAGTCTGTCTGTCAGGTAGCTGCTCAGGATGCGCAGTAGGTACGTCGGTACGTCAAAGTTTTCCAGGACCTCCATGATATCGTCCCAGCGCACAGAGTTGAATGCATTGCGCACACCCAGAGTGACGACCATGCACAGCGGTCTGGACCAGTGGTTGCCCTCTTCCGTTTTGGCTGCTGCGTCTGTTATTTTTCTAATGGCGTCCAAGGTTGATTTTCTTTTTGAGAAGCCATACTGCGTATCTGATAGGCCTCCTGCCTTGTCGATTGTCGACTGGATACGGGGTTTCAGGAGCTTCTCGAGGAGTTTGCCCGTTGTGTCGAGCATGCACGAGCATAGGATGTAGGGGAATATTCCTGTCCTTTGCCCTTGCTGATTAGTACAAGCCTTGCCTTCTTCCATCTTGAACAGAACGTGCCCTCCCTTAGGCACGCATTATACATATTTAACAAGAGGTGTGGGTGGGAGTTTGCCAGTATCTTCAGCGCCTCAGCTGGTATTCCGTCTGGCCCGGGAGCCTTTGGTTTGTAGGGAGCTTGCCACTATTTGGAGCTCTTCCTTCGAGAAGAGGGGGATATCGCTCTTGTTTATGCGGAACTCTGTTTATTTTTGCCGGGTGCATTGGGAATAGTGTTGAATAGTGACTATGTTGTCCATGGTCTCCGGCGAAGGGCCAGCACCTAGTTTCTTGGTGACTAGTTTGTATCCTAGTCCCCAAGGGTCATTATCCACGACCTGCAGTAGCTCCTCCCATTTTGCGGCTTTGCTTTCAGCATTGGTTTTTCTTAGTTTTTTCTTCGTCTGCTTGTATGCCCCGGTCTTCTCGTTTGCCTTGGCGTTCTTCTTGGCGCGCTGGACTTGGCGTTTGAGACGAAGGTATTTCCTCCTCAGATCTGCTATCTCATTTCACCAATACACGGACCTTCGGTTAGGGAGATTTGCTTTGCGTGGCATCGAGGTGTTACACGCTTGTATGATCACCTCCATCGTTCTGTCCACTAGCTTGTCCAAGTTGCTGTCGTCCGTCTGGTTAGCCACTTCTTCTAGAGCGTCTTTTGTCTTGTCGATTTCCGTTTTAAATGTTGTCTCGTACATTTTGTCGGTGTTCCAAGTTTTGCATGTCGTGTGGTATTTCCGGGTGCTGCTTGCCGCGAACGAGAACGTTATGTGTTGATGGTCACTTCCGGTGTAGTCGCCGATGACTCTCCAGTCTTTCATTTTTGCGGACAGTTTTTCTGTCGTCAGTGAGAAGTTTGGGATGGTCCCTGTGCAGCCTGGTCTCGTAAAAGTCGCTTTGTTGCCCGTGTTCAGAACGATTAGGTTAAGTCGCGCTGCCATTTCGAGGATGAGTCTCCCTCTGGTGTTTGTGTAGGGCATTCCCCACTCCAGGGCCTTGCCGTTGAAATCTCCGGCGACTAGGACTTCGCCTTGCATGGTCAGTAAGGTATCTTCAAGATGGTGAAGTCTTTGATCCGTTGGTTTGGGGTGAAGTAGCAGCTGACGAAAGTGATACCTCTGCATCTTATCCAAGCGTAGCCTGCTCCGGCTCCCTGCCCTTCCACGTTCGTGCTGCGGGGTTCAGGTCTCCAAATTGTGCGGTGCCCAGAGTGTCGGTTGTCCATTGTCGCTGTCCATGTTGTTGTATTGTTCACTGATCAGCACGATGTCGATATTTTTCTCGAAGGTAATTTGCCGGAGGAGGTCATTTGCCGCCTTGCTTCGGTTTAAATTAGCCTGTAGAAACCGCACCATTTATTCCTCGAATCACCTTTGGCTTCTTTAAGGCGTCCCTGAATGCTGCGCAGGCTCTGAAACCTGTGCGATGCGAGTGGCTCGGGTTTGCCTGGCTTGCACATAGTATGCATTTCGCTGCGGCATTGCAGTCTGCTGCTTTGTGACCTTTTTCGCCACATCTATAGCAGATATCTTCTCTGTTGCGCCCCGTGCATTCTCGGGCAAAATGGCCATATCCCAGGCATCGATGACAGCGAGTAACCGTCAGCCGTTGTTGTATACTGCAGATGATCCATCCCACTTTAATCTTCCCAACCTTTAGGAGAGTTTTGGCATCGCTCTCATCAAGTTCCACAACAGCGTACTTGTGCTGTTTGGTGTTAGCCTTCGAGAGGGAGACGAGGGCTTCCCTTTTCAGCTGCGGGATCGCCTGTCTTATTGCGTTCTCTACTTCTTCTTTTATTGTGAGGACGTCTAGGTCCCGAATTTCGGGGGTGATTCGCGGCACGTCGCTCCTCACCGATCCAGTTTCTCCGAGTGCGGCCGTCAGCGCTTCCCTAAATTTTTTCCCGTTTTGAGCATCTTTGGCCAATTCGATGACCACATCGCCCGATCGGGTCTTTCGGATAATACCAATACTTATACCAATACCGATACCGATACCGATACCAATACCAATAATACTCATAATAATAAATAATAAAAAATAAAAATATAAAAAATAATAAAAATAATATAAAAAAAAAAAAATAAAATAAAAAAAAAAATTAACAACAAGTCAGGACACGTATGTAATCATACAATATACAAAATATGTAGAAATAGTAAATTCTAAATATTAAATACAGTACAGAAAATTCAATTCAATGTTCATACTAAATACAAATTAATGTTATAAATGGTAGGGTAAAACTAAAGCTAAAAACCAGTAATAAATAAAGAGAAAAATGTTTATTTTCATAAGAATCATGAGTCATTATAGTGATCTCATGTGTCTTTATTCATTATCTAAAGAAATGGCTAAGACAGATCCACGTCCGTCAAGGGAGGCACCTAAACCTTCCGAAAAAGTTAAAGAGGAAGTATTGTAGCGGCGAATGCAAAATTATAGAATAGTTGTGAAACTTGTGAAGTGGAAAAGGAGAATAAGTTTTTGTTGCATCCTCTCAGTCATGCTATAGATCGGGCTTGTGCGTATACTGGTGCTAGTATTTCCTCTATACGTAGAATAAAGATGCAAGGAGCCAAAGACCCTTCACAATCCCCAGAAACACCCGGTAAAAAAGGTAACTTTCAATGAAACCCATTCATCGTATCCTCTGTAATTATATTTTTTACGTACTATTTCCAACAACTTTGCACTTCAAATGAAAGGCTGATTTATAGTATTTTAAGACTTTAAAAAATGTTTGCCTTGTTAGTTACTCTAGACTGTCACAATTTATAAGAAGAAATTATTGCAATAAAATAATATTTGTCACTTCAGGCAAACAAACTCAGTACATTTTATGAGTCATGAAATCAACATGAGTCAAGAAATTAACCAGTCATGCATTACAGAATGTAAGAGGCAATTCTAAATACAAATCTGATATAGAACATTTTTATTAAAGATGTACTGAGGGCAAAAATCAATTAAGCTGGAATGAAGAAGTTGCGAATACTTCGAGCACAAATCGTAGTAATGAAATTGAATATTCCTTTTTTCTTAATCAATGAATGAGTAATTGTTATTGATTGTTATTATTATTATTATTATTATTACGACAAATATAACATTTAAAAAATACTAAAGTTTCTTAATTTTTTAAATTTTAATTGAAATCCCACCTTTCATCCCCAGAATTGCTGTTTGATATCCAGTCATCATTAAGAAAACATTTAATTATGATATAATTTAATGTTTTAACATTCCTTTATTTTTAATCAACTTTGCCTTATTGACTTAAGAATTATTTTAAATAAATTTTTTGATTAGCCAGCTCGTTTTGCTGGGACAATAAACTTGGTTGCATCATGACAAAAATGAATTCCTTTTTATTAATTCTGTCAACACTAATACTCCTTTTAAACCATTTTTAATTACTTATGATATTATATATCAATCATTCATTCTAAGAACTTGGAAAAATCGTGAAAAGATGTAAAAGGAAAGTATAGATATGCTTCAGTTATAATAAATTGGTCACCTCTAATTATTAAATTATGACATCTTATCTTAAAAACATTGTATTGGTTTCCAAAATGGATTCATTGAGGAGGCTCAATTAAGATTTAAAGCCAAATTTACAACAGGGGATTATCATGGTGAGATGAATTCAGAAAATTTTGAAAAATGGTTTGGTTCAAAAGTACTTGACAATCTGCATCCTGAATCAGTAATAGTGCTGGACATCCAGCAGCCAGGGAGAAAAAACCCATGCAGATATAACACCAAACTAACTATGGTATGGACAATAAGGGCATTCCATGTGATATGGACGCACGCGCGCGCGCGCACGCGCGCACGCACGCACGCACGCACGCACGCACGCACGCACGCACACACACACACACACACACGCACGCACGTACACACACGCACACACGCGCGCGCACACACACACACACATACATACACATACACAAAATAAAGAAATATGGCACAAACAAATAACGACACTCAAATTCCTATGTTCGATCTTTGAACCTCGGTCCAAACTTAAAAAACAAATTACCTTTTTCTCTTTAAATTCTCTCTCTCTCTCTCTCTCTCTCTCTCTCTCTCTCTCTCTGGTCTCTGTCTCTCTCGTCTCTCTCTGTCTCTCTCGTCTCTCTCCTGTCTCTCTTCTCTCTCTGGTCTCTGTCTCTCTCGTCTCTCTCTGTCTCTCTCGTCTCTCTCGGTCTCTCTCTGTTTTCCTGTCTTCTGTCTCTCTCTGTATCTGCTCTCGTCTCTCTCGTCTCTCCTTGTCTCGCTCGTCTGCTCTGTCTCTCTGCTCTGTCTCTCTCTCTCGCTCTTCTGCTCTCGTTCTCTGCTCTCTCTCCGTCCTCTGCCTCTGCTCTCGCTCTCGTCTCTCTCGTCTTCTCTCGTCTCTCGTCTCTTTCTCTCTCGCTCTTCGTCTCGCTCGTCTCTCGCTTCGTCTCTCTGTCTCTGTTCTCTCTGTCTCTCTGTCTCTCTCGTCTCTGTCTCTCTGCCTTCTTCTGTCTCTCTCGTCTCTGTCTCTCTTCGTCTCTCTCGTCTCTCTCGTCTCGTCTCTCTCTTCGTCTTCTCTCTCTCTCGCTCTTCTCTCTCGTCTCTCTCTCGTCTCTCCTTCTGTCTCTCTCTCTCTCTCTGTCCTCTTCTCTCGTCTCTCGCTCTCCTCTCGTCTCTCTCTCGCGCTCTCGTTCTCTTCGCTCTGCTCCTCTCTCGCTCTCGTCTCTCTCTGCTTCTGTCCTTCTCTGCTCTCGTCTCTCTGCTCTCGTCTTCTGCTGCTCTCTCTGCCTCTCTCGTCTCTCTCTCTCTCTTCCTCGTCTCTCTCGTCCTCTCTCGTCTCTTCTCGTCTCTCTCTGTCTCTCTCTCGTCTCTTCTCTCCGTCTCTCTCTCTCTCGTCTCTCTCTCTTCTCTCTCGTCTCTCTCGTCTCTCTTTTCTCTGCTCTTCGCTCTCTCTCTCGTTCTCTCTCGCTCTCTCTCGGTCTTCCTCTTCTCTGCTCTCTCGTCTTCTCTCGCTCTTCGTCTCTCGCTCTTCTGTCTCTCGCTCTTCTCGTCTCTCGTCTCTCTCGCTCTCGTCTTCTCTCGCTCTGTCTCTCTTCGTGTCGTCTCTCTCGTGTCGTCTCTCTCGCTGTCGTCTCTCTCGCTCTCTCTCCTCTCGCTCTTCTCTCTCTCGCTCTCGTCTCTCGCTCTCCTTCGCTCTCGCTTCGTCTCTCTCTGTTCTCTCTCTGTCTCTCTCGTCTCTCTCGTCTCTCTCGTCTTCTCTCGTCTCTCTCGTCTCTTCTCGTCTCTCTCTGTCTCTCTCTGTCTCTCGCTCGTCTCTCGTTCTCTCTCTCGTCTCTCTCGTCTCTCTTCGTCTCTCTCTCGTCTCTCTCGTCTCTCTCGTCTCTCTCTCGTCTCTCTCTCGTCTCTCTCTCGTCTCTCTCTCGTCTCTCTCTCGTCTCTCTCTCACCATTCAAAAAATATTTGAAATTAATCTGTTTAAAACTGAATTTCAATCTTTGAAACAATATCACCGTGCACTGTTCGTATCCGAGTAAATAAAATCATGCGAACGTTCCCTCTAATTAAAATCGTGACATTCTAACACTAATAGTTCAAATTCTTAATCAAATTATACACTCTGATTTCAACAAGTTACCTGTTTACTTTAATTTACTCTCTTTCACGAATAAATGGTCTAAGAACATACAATAAAATACCCAAGCAATTATTTACAATGCAATTAGAATTCAAAATTATTGTGCTATAAAATTTACGAGGCTTTTCACATTAATAGTGAATGTACGGCTTGTTCCCGCCCCGTTCTACCACATGAGATACGTCACCATCACACTGAATATTGCGTTTCAACCAGATCTAGTTCTCTGCCGCGATTACTACTGAAATCAATTCAAAGCGGCCATACAAACATCAAATAGTAATAAGTAGGGGAAATTATAAACATAATACAGTTGTCGGTTTCTTGATAGAAAAAAATCTGGCAAACATTTTCCCATGAAGCCACAATTGACAACCGCGCGCCGCTTCAGCTTATGCATGAACACCCCTTTCTGGATTTTAAGGGGAAATGATTGCAGAGTCAAGGGAAGCGGATTGGCAGCGTTTAATCTGCGTCGATTTTGTAATGCAGTCGGACGTATTTTTTCCGTTGCCGCTCAAGTTTCGTGGCAGTCCGCCCGCCTTTGGAAGTCTTCGCTCGGGCGGCAGAGTTCCGCGCGAAGGCAATGGAGCTCGACCCAGAGGGGTCTGGGTCGAGCTCCATTGCCTTCGCGCGGAACTCTGCCACCCGAGATTCGCTGTGGAAACCAAGGGAAAGATTAGTCGATGTCGAATCTTTTCAGCTCGTCAATAAATCTGGTATGACTGAAGCACCGCGTAGGTCGTGCGCCATCAGCAGAGGATGGGGCCAGAGTTGGAGCGCCTCAGCAACCCTTCACCACTGAACACCCCCAAACGGGGAATGGAACTCCCGACTATCATCCGGTTCTCGGCGGTATTCACGTCGATAACCGTGTATTACGTCGTAACGTAACATAACGGTGTATGCAGCGAGGAGGCGGGAAGGGAGCCCCAAGCCGTTAGGACCTTACTTCGGGTGACCTGTGCTGGGCTATTGGATTTGTTGTGGCAGTTCCAGATACCCATGGGAATTGGTTGGTTGGTCAGTGATTCCGGGATTTAGATCATTGGTCCCATAAGTGTAGTGTATGATTTTGCTCGGGAGATGGCAGTGATCTTCCCCCGCTGGATGGCGAGATCCGGCGCCGGCCTACCGTCGGCTACCGGGGTTTCCCTCTAACCAGGACTTTCCCACCAGCGGGGTACCGCCCCAGCCGGGACAAGCTCTAAGCTCCCGACCGGTCTCCTGGAATATGTGGTAGTGTAGTGCATGTTAGTGTATGTGTGTGTGTAAGAGGAGAGGATAGGACAAGAAGAAGGAATGATCGTGCGCGGTCCGTGGCCCGTTTTGTAGAGTACTGCTCCGGCATTCGCCTGGTGTTGATCGGAGAAACTACGGAAAACTACCGATCAGAGTAGCCGGCCGCTAGAATTCTCCTCCAGAGAGCGATTGAATTAGACCTAGCTGAAAAGCTAGAGTCGAAAATCCTACCGCCGTCAGGACTACAGCTCGCAAGGAGCGCGCTGCTCTCGTAGAGGGGTGGAGACGGAAGGCAGAGGAAAGCCCTCTGCCCTCGTCCCTGGACGAGCAGATGCGTGTGCTGAAGGCAGCTGTGGACAATCGCGCCCTAAACGGGGTCGCTCCGGAGCGAATGACGCATTCGCTTTTGCAAACAATCTGTGGCCGCAATCCAGCTGAGTGGCCATAGGAACTCCTTGCTAATGCTCTAGAATCTCAGTTTCAGCCGGTCGAGGAAGCGCTACCAATACCGCACGTTGTCCAAGTGCAACAAACGGGAATGGCGGCACTGAACGCGCCCACCGACGAGCCGAGTTTCACTACAGAAACGGAAGTTAAAGTGCCCATCACGGGGCTGAGTGCTAAAAACGCTCCCGGCCCCAACGGCATCTCTAACGACGTCCTGAAAAAGCTGCCACAGCAAGCCATAGTGTTTATGGTCTCTCAGGGAAAAACTTTCAAAATGCCCGAGTCGTACTATTAGCCTACTTAACACTCGAAAAATTATCAAAAAAAACTAATTCTAAGCAGAATTCTTAAATTTGTTACAGATAATAATTCTCTAATCAATAAGGAGCAGTTTGGCTTTCGTGCGAAACAGCACAACACATCAGCTTGTACCAATTACGGACCGCATAAAATGCAACTTCAACGAGGGCCGATTCATAGCTGGAGTGTTCCTCGAATTTACCAGTGCCTTTAGCAAGTTTAAGCACGTCGGTGACCATAAACTCCATATCCTGAACTTTTCTTTGTACCTTGTGCACCTTACCCACTCTTACCTAACAAACAGAACGTTTCAAGGAACGCTTCTGAGTGCTAAATCTACCCTCTGCGCCATACGGGCCGGAATGCCCAAAGGGAGCGGATAGCTCCTACGGTCTTCAGCCTCTACGTGATATGCTAGTTATACTCTCCACACGGAGACAGCAATACACATTGCCGAAGCCGCTCGCGCTATGCGGAGACGCGATTAAATGGGCGAAAATGTAAAATATCTACATGTCACACTCGATAGTTCACTTACTTTTAATCTACACATAGAAAACGTGCAGAACAAAGCGCGGCAGACCTAAGTCAGATTGCAAAGCTTATCAAGCGGAGTAAACTGTCAACGGCAAACGGCCTCACGCTTTATAGAGCAACACAAGGCAACAACTTTTTACTTTTTTTCTGTAACATGAATAAAAGTAACTTTTCTTTATTAATTCGATGTCGGTAATTTCAGATATGAGCTCAAAAACACACACAACATAAGGTTTGTTTGTTATCATAACCTTTATTTTTTATCTTTTAATATGTGAACGCCTTAATTTAATTTTTAAAATCGTCGTATGCGAGAGATTTTTGTATAATTTCTGTAAATCTGCATCCAAATTAGTATGAAGATAGCACAAATTATATATATATATATATATATATATATATATATATATATATATATATATATGAAATTATAATCAAAATTAAATTTGTAATTGGCAATTTAAAGTAAAAAATGAAATGAAGAGGTACACGTGAATCATAACAATATTTCAAAAGGTCTTCCGTTTGGGTGGTGTAGCGTCTTTCTGCTGTAAAAAGCAACAATAATATCTCATCATGGCTGGGTCCTATCTTCCTTGGTAGCGTTTTTCTATAACTAATATCTTAGTGAACTCTCTCTTGTTCAGCACTGACCTCACTCAGGATCTTATGGAAGAAGTCTAAATGTGAATGAAGAAAAGTATCTTCAAAGACATTCGACATCCCGATTTCTTGTAATTCCGCAAAAGATTTTCCACTAATAACTCATAGTCGTCAAACTTGTCATTTCCAAGGAATCCCTTCATAACAAATACGAAAGATTTCCAGGCTGCGAGTTTTTTTAGGGGAAAGTATGATTTCGAAATTTCTCTCTCTCAACAATTTTCTGATTTAAGGTTCAACAAAAATTCCCTCTTTTAATTTTGCATCACTAAGTTTGGGAAAAATTTCTCTTAAATACTTGAACTCATTTCCTTATTTGTTCACCAACTTAACAAATTTTTCAAGTTTATTACTTCAAATTCGATGTGAGGATGGGGCAAGAGAATACTTTGGGGATGCACCAAAGGTGTGCACTTTTCATTTGCATTGCCCGGTAATAATTGTTTTTTGGGTCCGCTCTTTGATTTCATAGTGATTCTATGACACTTTGCTATCCCACATGCAGAGAAAACAGTAGTATCCCCCGTGAAGACCAAGTAGCAATGATATTACTTTAAAATCTCCGCGTATGTGCCATTTGCGATTTTCGTACCCGATGCTTCCGAGGATTACACTCATACTTCCGTATGATTCTCTTAAAACGACCGAATGAGCTAAGGGAATAGATGCTTTTTCATTCCCTGTGTGTAAGAGCACAGCCTTCAAACTGAACTTGTCCTTGAAAAGAGATTTTATTACATCGGAGCGAATACTTTTGTTAACAATCCTTGCAAAAATGCTCGTTTTTTCTGTATTCAAGATTCAATTAGTATATGGCTTACGAATGAGATCACAGAATTTTGAAAACGTGCACAGAATTCACTTTTCGTAAAATAAATAAAATAAGAGACTAATAAATGAACTTGGACGAATCTATAGAGTCAACATTCATTAGGATTGTATGTTAATCGTAAGTCATCCATTAGAGCAGGCATGTCAAGGTCGCGGGCAAGGTAACAAGCTTACTAGAGCTCGCGGGCAGAGTTCAGAGAAATTGGCGCGAGATTTAAAAGGGTTATATAAATGCTACGGAGTGGCGGTACACAAGGACTGGACTGGACACAAGGCCTATGTCAGTCTTTTAGAGAAGTCAGTAGACAGTTACTGTCACAAATTTAGCTACATTAATTCCCATTTTCTCTTTTAAGGCAAGAAAATGATTAATTAAAACGAAATAGTCATTATCTATTAAAACGATATATTAAAACGAAATTCAGTCAAACCTAAAAGTATACGTAAAAGGACACACCTGTAATGTGAACGGGAAAATATTTACAGCAATTAAAAAAACCGCCGGGCCTCTGAAGCCCACTAAGTGCGCTGAAGGATTACGAGTGATAAAAAAGCACGAACTATCTACGTTCAAGTTAGAAGGTTTAAATGACAAGTATTCTTGCTTGTTAAAGCGCTGTCCGTCCGTAAGCGAGAATCGTTAACTTATAGACTTGTTAATTTATTTCACATTATTGCTAAATAAAATATATAACAGAATGATTTAACAACACAAAACCAAGGAAAGAATTCGCCATTCAAACATATTCCTGTCTTGGCAAAGATAATAAAAAAGAGAATTTAGTAAGAAAATAAACATCAAATAGAAATAAGTAGTGAAAAATATAAACATAATACAATTATCGGTTATTTGATAGAAAAAATCTGGCAAACATTTTTGTATGAAGGTACTATTCACCGCCTCACACCGTTTCAGCTTGCGCTTGTAGACCCCTTTCTGGATTTTAAGGGTAAATGAGTGCGGAGTTACGGGGAGTCCATAAGAGCGCCGGGCTCCCCAAGGCGGGCAAGTAGCTCGTGCTGGCATGGTTTGACGTGCCTGCATTAGAGCATTAATATCTTTGCAAAAACAGAGTACATTTTCCTCACTAAAATGAGAAGAAGGCTTTTTATTCCTTTTCCTAAATACGGTCACTTTCGTATTTTCAGCCAATAGGTTGCATTCTTGCAAACGTGCCGCTAAAAGTTCAGCCTTATATTTGAATAGACGAAGATCCAGAACAAGAGCATTGAGATCATTTTGCTCAACATTAGGCATATTGTGGGCTCTAGGATCATATCTTGTATAACTCATGGCAGATTCTTCATTTCCGCTGTCGGAATTTTCATCGTCGGTTGAAATGTCTTTCCATTCACATGGTGGGTTATGACTAGGTAAATTTTCGCCATTCTGAACCGGCCAACAAGGTGCTGGCACAGTTGAATATTCTTTGATACTTTTCTCTTTTTTTTTCGAAAAGCCTTCAGTTTTTGTGAGACAAAAATAACAGTCTTTAGGTGACTAGATGACTTGTAGGTTCTCTCCAAACTATGTGTTTTCTTTCCTTTTAACCATTCAATTAGATTTACGTAGCACGTGGTGCAAGCTCCGAGCGGTGCACACTTCTTGCCTTGATTTCCCACATGACAACTAAAATAATATTAATAATAATAATATTAATATTAATGATAACAATAATAATAATAATAATAATATTAATAATATGATGATAATAATAATAATATAAATAATAATATAAATTTTTTTTGAGGCGGGGGAAATCCTTTATGGAGGTCGGTGAAGCCGGTATTGTCGGACTCCCAGACTTGGTCTACCGACTAAAACCCCTTCCGGTCGCCTTTGCCCGAATAGGACCACGTGTGGAACCGTCTGAAGACATTACGCCGTATGTAGAGTTGAGTGTGAGCAAGTGCTCTATCCGCTGTCAATCATGGCCTTCTGTTTGAGGATGTGCTTCATGAAATCTCGAAATGTGTTCCAGTTTTCTGGAGATTGCAGCATAGTTTCGATTGTATTTGCAGGTGTCATTTCTACTCGCAGTTTGTCGTGGCATATAGATCTGACTTCCTCCCAGGCTTTGCCATTGTACACTCACGGGACATAGAGTGCAAAGCATCATCTTCTTCTTTGTGGCATTCAGAACATGTCGGGTTTTCAGCAATTTTGAATCTATAGAGGTACTTTTTGAAGCATCCATGTCCCGTAAGGGCTTGCGTCAAATAGTAATCCACTGCACCGTATTTTCTGCTTATCCATTCTTTGATGTTGGGGATAAGACTATAAGTCCATCTGCCTTTTTCCTCCAAGTCCCATCGGCATTGCCATCTGTACACAAGATTGCTTCGCAGCTCCGCTTTGATTTCGTTGACCTGTTTTGTTGTCAGTGGGCGCATTTGTTGTTTAGCCGCTTTCAGCCTTAGGTACATTGCTTTCCTTTCTTGAGCCAAAAGGTCGATAGGGGGTGTACTGGCCAGAACTAAGGCTGCATTGTCCGATACAGTGCGATATCATAATAATAATATTATTATTAATATTATTAATATTATTATTAATATTATTATTATTAATATTATTATTAATAATATTATTAATATTGTTATTATTATTAATATCATTATTATTAATATTATTATTATTTCCCCGTGTGGTGTCGGGGTTTTTAGTAGAATAGCACCACGGGACCTTCCCCTGTCGTAGAACGCGACTAATCGGAGCAGCTGTCCGCTGTCACTTCCCTGTACATCCTGTAATCCCCACATACTTGGTGTCATTGCTTCCACTTACTTGTGGCACACTTCTATTTTTCTATCCTGTAGGCCAATCTTCGTATCGGCCAACTCTTGTGTTTCCGACCCCGACGCTATTAGGTTTCGAGGGCTAGGGAGTCGTTCCTATTCTACTCTTCTATTCTAACTCTATTCTTTACTGTCCCTCTCTTTTCTTCCGTTTCGCTTTCAGCTGGCGGGAGCTTAAAACGCTAGGGGAAGGCGACCCCGAAGAAAAATCCCGCGATGGAAGGTCTTTCAGGATCAACCATTATGGTGCAGGGGATCGGAGCCCCAGTACCGGCGGTCGGTGGTGAGCAAGCAGGCCAACGGGCTTCGTCACCAAGCGACTGCAATGCCAGAGACGTGGATCACTTGGCGTCCCTGGCAGATAATGACACAAGTGCATTTAACCCCTTCGTTGGAAGGCGGAAGCTGCAGAGATCACCTCCTAGCAGCCCCTCCATATCTGGAGTACCTACAGGACTTAAGGTATCTTCCAGGCAAGGAGAGCCCGCACCCAAAGGAGAAGTGAATGCGGTGGAATGGGTTATAGAAAGATGAGAAATAACTCAGAAGCTTTCGAAAGAAAATAAGGAGATCATAGACCGCCTGCAAGCATAGCTCACGGTAATTGGCAGAAATCTGCTAAAAAATAACCCGGTGATAGTGAAGGAGACTTAAGCCACAGCACAAGAAGGAGTAGATGCGTTGAAAAACCGATGGCTAAACATTGAAGAGGAGCAGAAGTGCATGTATGATAAGCTGATTCTCTTAGGGAAGCTGACGAACAAGCAGAAAATACTAGGCGTGGCAGGGAGAGGGTCGAGAAGACTTCAAAATCAGCAAAGGAGGATCCCCGAGACCAGCTTAATAAAAGCAAGAAGAGAGAAGCTCCAAGCCCTCCAGAAGACAACAGACCAGACAAGAAAGACAAGCAACTACAAGTTGTCGAATTAGATGGCCGTAAGGAGAAACAAAGCTCTCATGAGGTCTGGCTGAAATCTCCTGAACACAGGAAGTCGGCAAGAAAGAGAGTTCATCCAGAGAAGAAAATGAAACACCCAAAGCGAAAAATAGAAGGCCTATTAATCAAGCCTTCAAATTGACAGCAAATGAAGGGCAATCATATGCTGAAATAATGAAAAAATGAAGGAATCGGTGGATCCGAAAGAACACAATGCCAACATCCGTACAATCAGGAGGACACTTAAAAATGAAATCCTGATTGTCCTGGAGAAAGGTTGCAATCCAACGTCACTAAATAACGCTATCAAGAGTGCCGTAGCAGACAAGGTTAATGTTAATACATTTAATCCGAAAATGCTGGTCAAAATAAGAAACATATACGAGACCGTTACTCTGGACGAAGTGAAAGGAGCAGTCACACGCATTACGGGGGATTTCCCCACGGAGGCGTGCAGAATGTTCAAGGCAGGTAGCAACCGTAATGCTCCCAACGCGCCAAGCTTAAAGCTTATTTTCCTGCTTAAAGCAGAGAAAATTAAGATTGGATGGCTTGTTTGCCACGTCAGAGTGAAACATCAAGTCAGGAGATGTTATAAATGTCTAGACTTCGGTCACATCTCCACTTTCTGCAAGGGACCGGACAGAAGCAGTGCATGCTACAAATGTGGCAAAAAGGAACACACGGTCAAGGTCTGCACAGGATCAGCGCAATGTATTGTCTGCAAAGACAAATATCTAAGAGACAATCATATGCTGGGTAGCAACAAATGCCATTCCTTCTCAGCAGAACTAAATAAACTCAGGAAAACAAAGAATGCCTAGGTTCCTCCAAATTAATTTAGGGAAAGGTAAGACATCTCAAGAACTGCTTGTTCAAACGGCAAGGGAAAGACACGTGGATGTGTTATTGGTTAGTGAGCAGCACGATATTGACGAAATATCGTATTACCAGGACTCGACTAGACGTGCGGGTATTATATTACTTAACCCCAAACTGAGAGTTAATAAATTTAAAAATACAAACCAAGGGTTTGTATGGGCGGATCTGGAAAACCTCAGAATTTATAGCTGCTACTTCTCCCCTAACGACGCAATTCAAAAATTTAGTAAACAAATAGACGAACTGGATGCAAGTATGAACTCTGCACGAGGGGAAATTATTATGGCCGGAGACTTTAACAGCAAGTCCCCGGAATGGGGTGAAAGCAGATCTGATCGTAGAGGTGAGATCGTCTGCGAATTCATGGCAAGAAAAGACCTGATGGTTTTAAATACAGGGATTCCGTGCACGTTTCAGAGAGGTGCTGTATCTTCAATAATTGACCTGACAATAGGAACCTCAAAGATAGCCAGGAATGCCCAGGACTGGCAAGTTCTTGATTTAGAGACGCTTAGCGATCATCGCTATATAGAATTTTTCACTTCACCCACTGGCAACAGAGCTGGAAGAGAGATACAGCCAAACGTCGGACCATCGTGGAATACCAAAAAACTAAACGAAGAAAAGGCCACAACGTTCCTTGATAAAGTTAAACTGCTGAAGAATATGGGATGGGGGAAAAAAGCCGTGACCGCGACCCTCGACGAGGCGGTAAAGGAAACGCGGAAAATCGTTAAAGGCACGTGTGAAGTCTCAATGCCTAGACGCAGGGGCCGTTCTACGACAGGGGAAGTCCCGTGGTGCTATTCTACTAAAAACCCCGACACCACACAGGGAAATAATAATATTAATAATAATAATAATATTAATAATATATTAATAATAATAATAATAAATTAATATATAATAATAATAATAATAATAATAATAATAATAATAATAATAATAATAATATAATAATATCCCCGTGTGGTGTCAGGGGTTTAGTAGAATACACCACGGACCTCCCTGTCGTAAAGGCGACTAATCGAGCAGCTGTCGCTGTCACTCCCTAAACATCCTCTCATTCCATGAACTTCGTGTGTCATTGCTTCCACTTACTTGTGGCACACTTCTGCTATCTGTCCTGTGGACCAGCCTTCATATCGAGCCAACCCTTGTGTTTCGACCCGACGCTATTAGGTTACGAGGGCTAGGGAGTAATTTCTATTCTACTCTTCTATTCTAACTACTCTTCACTGTCCCCCTTCTTCTCTTCCTTTTCCTTTTAGCTGGCGGTAGCTTAAAAACGCTAGGGGAAGGCGACCCTGAAGAAAAACCCCGGTATGGTGGATCGTTTAGGATCAACCATTGCGTGCAGGGATCGGAGACCCAGTACCGGCAGTCGGTGGTGAGCAAGCAGGCCAACCGGACACTTAAAAGAAAGGAAGGAAACTTGGGCCCTACAGTGATAGCAAACTTCGCGGGACACGTATGGAAGTTTGCCCCAAAACTCTCGTCCAGAAATAAGTTCTGAGTTTAGAGCAAAAAGAATGAGAACTGGAAGAAACGTAAACCCTGATGACTTCTTCAATAACACATCAGTGGTACCAAAGTACCTTACAGTTAAAAGAAAGGAAGGAAACTTTGAAAAAGTAAGTCCCTTTCTAATAGAAAAATGTGTTAGCACCTGTGCTGGATCTGCCGTACGAGAGATAAAGAAAACTCCGTCTGGACTTCTAATAGAAACATTTAATGATTATCAAGGTCAAAAGTTGTTAGAGTTGAGAAAAATAGGTACTATCTAAGTTGAAGTAAATGCCCATGGTACGCTGAATACCTGTAAAGGTGTTGTAGTTTGCAGTGATTTACTAAACTGCAGTGAAGAGGAAATAGTGCAAGAACTGGCTCATCAAGGAGTCATTGCCTGTCGTAGGCTAACGATGAGGCGAGACGGGCAGATAATTCCTTCAGCATCCCATGTTCTGACGTTCAACCGCAGCACGTTGCCAGAAAAGATTAAAGCTGGCATTCATCGTCTGAGCGTACGAATGTTCATTCCTAACCAATGCAGTGCTTTCAGTGCTTACATTTCGGACACACAGCATCTAGATGTGCTAAAATCAAAGCATGTCAATGTGGAAAGCCATTTCATAGTGGTGATCCATGCATGGATCCTATCAAATGCATCAATTGCAGCGGGCAGCACTCATCAAGGTCAAGAGACTCCCCAATCTATAAACAGGAGGCAGCAATACAACAAATAAAAGTCAGACAAAAACTCAGCTATCCTGAAGAAAAAAAACTTGTTTGTCCTGCAAAAGGAAATATCACATACGTTGAAGCAGTTACTAAAAGCACACCTTTGCCTTCCCTAGTAGTGAAAGAACTAATGCCTGTAATAACTCACTGTATAGAAGAGTATTTCAATGAAATTTACAAGAACAAAGTGAACACAGAAGAATTAAACACAAACACCAAAAGTGAAATAGTTCTTGAAAACCAATCCTTAGCACCCCGGTCAAATGATGCAGAAAGAAATTCAGTGGCCGCCGCCGCAGCCACTTCCAGTAAAGGTGAATCGGCAAGGGGCCACCGAAGTCGTTCCCCTCGTTCTCCAAAACACACCAAGGAGGACTTGCTCAAACAAAAAACCAATGATCAAGACACGACCACTGGCTCAGAGACAAGCTCGATGATAAGTGCAGAAAACAACGATTACCAGTCAATCGATCCAAGCAAAAGTCTGCGCAAAAAGAAGAAGAGGAAAGGATGGCCAAGAGGAAAATCCAGAAAATAAGAAGGACCCATCCATGCCACAGCAGCAGAACTTCATCCCAACTATGGAAAATATTATTCAATGAAACATCAACGGCTGTATCTCACATTATTGCGAACTGAAATTGCTACTGGCCAATCACACACCAATACAAGTGTGTGTGCTTACAAGAAACCCATTTTAAACCAGAAGACCGTTTCAATTTAAGAGGTTATAAGATCTTTCGTAATGACGTAGAACCTGATGGGCGAGCTAGAGGTGGTGATGCCATATTGATCAGCAATTCACATTCTGCTAGTCAAGTTCATCTCAATACACCTCTACAAGCAGTAGCTGTAACATTACACCAGCCATTGAAGATGACGTTATGTAGCCTTTACTTACCAGACACCTTGTGGCAAAATGAAGAGCTACAAGGCCTGATTGATCAACTACAGCCTCCATTTCTTATTCTAGGCGACTTTAATGCTCACAGCACCACATGGGGCTGCCCTAGAACAAATGACGCCGGTCGCAGAATCGACGAACTCTTACTCAACAACGAATGCGTACTCTTAAATACAGGAGCAAGCACTCACTTCAACGCTAGAAATGGAACATTCTCGGCCATAGACCTTTCAATATGCAGCCCAAATCTTGCAACACGCTTGACGTGGAAACCACTTCCCGATCTTCATCAAAGCGATCACTTTCCTCTGTTGATATCATCGAACATATCAAAGAACGACGTATATTTACAGAAACGTCGGTGTACCGAGCGGGCAGACTGGTTCAACTTCACCAATCATTTAACACCAATAAATGTCAGTGGAAACACAGAGAAAGACGTAACAGACTTCATCAACACTTTAATTTCTACTGCTGGAAAATACATTCCACAAACTACTGGTCGCCCATCCAGAATTCCAGTACCGTGGCGGAATACAGAGACCAAAGAAGCAATAAGGGAGAAAAGAAGAACCCTCGACACCTACAGGCGGTCACCAACACAAGACAATCTAATTGCTTTCAAGCGTTTCCGTGCACTTGCTCGCAGGAAAGTACTAGCTGCCAAACGATCAAGCTGGGAGAAGTACATAACAACCATAACCAGAACGACCAAAGTCACAGAAATATGGCAGAAAATCAGGTCAATAGCTGGAAAAATGTTTTCAGTCCTATTACATGCATAGAATATGAAGGACAACTAGTATGCAACCCAGAAGATGTAGCCAATGCCTTTGCGTCTCAATACTCTAAAGCCAGTAACACAAACAGCTATCCTGAAGAATTTATCGGAAAAAGGCAGGAAGAAGAACAAGAACTAGATTTCACAACATACAGATATGCCGTATAATTCTACTTTCACACGGAGAGAATTACAAGATGCTATAAATGCAGCCGGAGACACTGCAGCAGGATCAGATAACCTCCCCTACAGCATACTACGTCGGTTGCCAGAGGAAATACTTTACACCTTGTTAAATATATATAACAACATCTGGACACAAGGCAATTACCCAAAATGCTGGAAAGAAGCGATAGTAATCCCACTTTTAAAGGCTGGCAAAGACCCGTGGAAACCTGAAAACTATCGGCCAGTGTCACTGACATGCTTCTAGGAAAAATACTAGAAAAAATGGTCAACACTCGACTAACATGGTGTCTCGAAAGAAACAACCTCTTGAATAAACATCAGTGTGGTTACCGACAGCATCACTCTACTACCGATCAGTTAGTATATCTAGAAAACGCAATACAGACCTTTATCAAAAGACAACATATGGTGGCTGTATTCTTCGACCTAGAAAAAGCGTTTGATAAGACCTAGCGTTACAACATTTTGAGACAACTGCATAATTGGCAAATCAGAGGCAACCTTCCAAAATTCATATCCAGCTTCCTTAGTACCAGATCCTTCCAAGTTCGTGTTGGGCAGTCTATCTCAGAAAGTTACGTACTTGAGAACGGTGTACCACAAGGTTCTCCATTAAGTGGCACGCTTTTTATCATTGCAATCAATGAGATGTTTGATGGCATAGAATCATCAGTTGGAAAATGCATGTATGTTCATGATATTGACCTATTTTATTCAGCCAAATCGCCAGCAATGATTAAATTGAAAATGCAAAATGCCATCAATACACTAGTACAGAACGCGGAAAATATAGGATTCTCATTTGCAGCAGCTAAAACCAAATGCGTCCACTTCTGTAGAAAACGGAAAAGATACAGGGATCCCGATCTAACGTTACATGGTGTTCAACTGGCGTACAATGAAACGGCAAAATTTCTTGGCTTGATTTTTGATAAACATTTAAGCTGGAAGCACCATCTAGAGTATATCTTGTCTAGATGCAACACGGCTCTGAACGTGATCCTATGCATTTCGCATATAAATTGGGGAGCAGATAGAGACGTCTTGCTCCGTCTCTACAAATCCCTGGTTATGTCCAAAATAGATTATGGGTGTGCAGTGTACTCCTCAGCCAGGAAGTCAAGCTTAAGAAAATTAGAACCTATTCACAACGCAGGCCTCCGTTATGTATCTGGAGCGTTCCGCACTAGTCCCTCCTTAAGTGTCTATTGTGAAACCAGTACCATGTCGCTACACCATAGACGACAAACACTACTTCTCAGATATCGAGCAAAAATGCTGTCACTACCAGAGCACCTAAACTATCCATTGATGACTAGTCCCAACCTGACAAATATTTACAATCGAAGACCTACAGCTACTCGCCCAGCCAACATCCGTGCAGAAGAAATAATCAGATGCTACAACATCATTCTTCCACCGGTTTTCAAAATAAACCATATGAAGTCCCACCTTGGACGCTTAAAATGCCAGAAATTCGACTCGACACCACCAGAGTAAAGAAAAAAGAAAGCCTTCCCACGGAATTAAAAATTAGATTTAGGTCACTTCTTGAAGAATACATAGCAGATCACACAGTTATCTACACCGATGGATCAAAAAACAAACATGGAGTTGGAAGCGCATTTATAACTGGACACATCAAAAACATGGACACTTCCACCAGAAGCGAGTGTGTACACAGCTGAATTGTTTGCCATATTACAAGCCTTGCGACACTGTGAAACTCTCAGTGCAAGAAAATTTGTGATCTGCACTGACTCGCTCAGCTTTCTAACCGCCATAGACAGACGCCTACCTGTAGACCCACTACTACAGATGATTCTCCTATTATGCCACGAGCTAAAACAGCGAGAAGCGTCTGTTACGTTCATCTGGTGCCCTGGGCACACAGGTATCTCAGGCAATGAAGAGGCCGATTCTGCAGCAAGAAATGCCGCAAATAAACAATCAGGAATCGAAATAGAAGTACGCCCTCAAGATGTAAGAAATGCTGCTTTAAAGAGCATCCTAAGAGCATGGCAGACTACGTGGAATAGTCTTCAAACAAAATTAAACCCAATAAACAGAGCGTCAATGAATGGTCACCGTATGAAAGCTACACTCGTCGAGAACAAGTGTGCCTTACAAGACTACGAATACGCCATACAAGGATAACCTCTTCATACCTGCTGAAAAATGAAGAGCAACCTCTCTGCGACTGCGGTGGTGGAATTCTCACAGTGAAACATCTTCTAACAGACTGTGCAAATCTCTCAAGACTCAGAGACAGATGTGGTGTCAAAGGGAACTTGAAGGAAGACCTCGGAACAGAAAAAACGGCAACAGACAAAACATTACGATTTCTGAAAGAGGCGAATCTTTTTTATAAAATTTAAATTGTACAGGTTCAGCTTTTATCACTAATCAGTAAAAGGCTAAAGGCCGCAGTTGCCAAGCCACCAAATATTAAAAATAATAATAATAATAATAATAATAATAATAATAATAATAATAATAATATGATATCGCAGTGTATCGGACAATGCAGCCTTAGTTCTGGCCAGTACACCCCCTATCGACCTTTTGGCTCAAGAAAGTAAAGCAATGTACCTAAGGCTGAAAGCGGCTAAACAACAAATGCCCCACTGACAACAAAACAGTCAACGAAATCAAAGCGGAGCTGCAAGCAATCTTGTGTACAGATGGCAATGCCGATGGGACTTGGAGGAAAAAGGCAGATGGACTTATAGTCTTATCCCCAACATCAAAGAATGGATAGGCAGATAATACGCTGCAGTGGATTACTATTTGACGCAAGCCCTTACGGGACATGGATGCTTCAAAAAGTACCTCTATAGATTCAAAATTGCTGAAAGCCCGACAAGTTCTGAATGCCACAAAGAAGATGATGATGCTTTGCACTCTATATATAATTGCAAAGCCTGGGAGGAAGTCAGATCTATATGCTACGACAAACTGCGAGTGGAAATGACACCTGCAAATGCAATCGAAACTATGCTGCAATCTCCAGAAATCTGGAACACATTTCGAGATTTCATAAGGTACATCCTCAAACAGAGGGCCATGATTGCCAGCGGATAGAGCACTTGCTCACACCCAAACCCACGTGCAACGTAATGTCTCGCCAGACGGTTCCACATGTGGTCCTATTCGGGCAAAGGCGACCGGAAGGGGTTTTAGTCGGTAGACCAAGTCTGGGAGTCCGACAGTACCGGCTTCACCGGCCTCCATAAAGGCTGTCCCCCGCCTCAAAAAAATTAATAATAATAATTTTAAAAATAATAAATATAATAAATAATAAATAATAAATAATAAATAATATTAAAATAATAAAAATAATAAATAATAACGACGACATAAGTTCTCAGTGGCGGCTCGTGACATTTTTTCCTGGTGGGGCCAGGTGCAAAAGCAGGAATATCATCTCAGAATCAATAACTTATTTAATTAAAGAATTATCGTTTAATAATTTATTTAATTAAGAAATTTATCATTTAACTAATTAAAACTTTAAATCTATAAGTTTTCCTCAAAAAACAGAAGTAGTATTTTTTATTAAGATGTTAATCAAATATTGTTATGTCAACAGAAACAAAAGATTTGTATAAAAATTATACTAATGCCATAGCTTATCTTTCGGAATGCAGAGAGTTCGAAAGAGGAAGCTTACTTTAGAGGATTTAGGTACTCACCATGTAACTGCATTATTTGTACAAAAGTGGTGCACGCCTGTTCTTTTGTCTTGCAAACATTTCGATAACTCGATTGTTGAAGTTTGAAATTTCGGCAATTTCCTCCTTATGAATCGGGCAAACAGTCAACGAATTAAGTCTATCTTGACCCATAGTATTTCTAAGAAACGACTTGAGCCTTTTTAATGTACTGAAGCTTCGTTCGGATTCAGCTGTAGAAACCGGAGTTCCTAACACGATTTGCAATGTTTTGTAAGTCTCAGAAAAAGAATCCCCGAAAGAATGTTTCTTAAAGAAAACGAAGAAATCAGACACTGAAAAAAGATTTGCAAAAGTATCATTCCGATAGATCACAGACAGTTCATTGATTAATTTTTCGTTCGAAATAAATGCACTGTAACTTGATGCAAAAGTGTTGATTATATCAACAGGAAACTTCTCTCTGAAAGAACTAAATTTCTTTGGATCCACTATTTCAAAAGAACCAAATATCTGAGATTTCATAAAGCATAAATGTTTTTCTTTATGTTGCAGGATTGGCCATAGATACCCACAAAGGTAAGAATGGTTGCACCGCAGTGGCGAGAACGTGCATGGCACATCTCGTGCGTTCACAAAGCTGCGCAAATAAAGCTACGACGTTCTGTGCCATGCAATCAGAACGTAAGGCCCGCTGACTGCAACGAGGAATACGTAGCGAGAAGTGTGAAAAATGGAAATAAGGGACACTTATCGACCCCCACACACTTGAATTTTCTCGTTCTCCTTTGCGAAGGCGAAGGAGTTCCTCGTTAGAAAAGTCACATACATGTACATTATTTTATAACACTTCGCCAGAAGACATTATACGATTAAATTCGGTAGAAAAGTTTAAATCCCTAGTACAATCGATTCTGCTGTATAACTTTTTTATACAATTAGACACTATACTGAGCATCAAAAGGAAAGTTAATTACACACATTAACTTTAACCGTGATATTTAATGTATTGTAGCGTCATAGACTTGACTCACTGCTCTAGAGAAACGAGTTGCAGGGTATGGGGATGAGGGACCCAAGTATAGGCTTCCGAACAAAGGCCACCCTTCAGGGAAATTCCAGAGAGAAGGGGGCTTGTAGGTGCCGGGCACCAAAATGTAGCGTCGATGGCGCTCGCCTCAAGACGAGTGCTTGGGGAACATGACGTAGGAGGTCATGTGACTCGGGCCTATATTAAGGTGTGTCGCAGAACCCCTGATCCATGGTGGAAATAATTATTTCCACCATGCCCTGATCGGGTGAGATGAGATAGCATATCGACAAGGAGTCAAGGTCGGTCGCCGGACGCCGAGGAGAGCGGACGCACCCGAAGAGCGTTCCGCCCGCCGACGGAGCTTCTGCCGCCGCGGGAATAAACACCCCTTCTGAGGGGTAATGAGCGAAAGGCTATCTTCGCCCTTCTAAGGGCGCTCTACTTTGTGTTAACAGCCATTTTTAGGGCTATTGTTAAGCCCTAAATTGCCCTGTCTGCGGGTGGCAATGGTGCGCGTGGAAGGGCCAGCGGGCGCACGACGGACCGAGGAACCGGGGCGGTTCCTCTTCCACTGAGCGCATTTGCGCCAAAGAGACTCCTTCTGTTAGCAGGAGGAGACCGCAGAGCGGAGAGGAGGGCGCAGGGCCCTCCACGTCGGCCGCCGCGCAGTCCGCCGCCGCATCGCCGCTTCTTGACGCGGCGCCCGCCGCTGCGGACGCCGCCGCCGGGACCACGCCGCCGGCCGCCGCCGCGGCCGCCACGACGCCTGACGCCGCACGCGGCGCAGCAGCAGCAGCAGCAGCAGCAGAAGAGGAGGAGGACGGGTTCACCCTCGTCTCCCACCGACTTCACCCCCCCCCATCTTTCTCTACGGGGTGGCCGACATTTTCGGTCTCCTCGAGGCTTTGCACGCAGCCGGCGGCGACGCCGCGGTCACCGCAGAGGTGGCCGTCGACGCCGTCAAGGTTCGGTGCGAGACGCTTGAGGCGCACCGAGATGTTTTGGCCGCTATGGAGGAGAGGTCTGTGGGGTACCACACGTACTCCACAGAGAACGAGAAGTTCCTACGGTTTGTTTTGCGGAGCATTCCGTTGGAGCTTTCTTTCCAGGCGCTCCATGATAACCTGCAACGTGTTGGTTTCCAGGTACGGAAGCTGGAGCGCATCTGCAGTCAGCGGCCGGGACGACGGGGCAGACCACTTCCCCTGGTCATCGCCACACTAAAGGATTCGGAGCGCCACCGGGCGCTCCGGGAGGTGATCTCCATACGTGGGCTCCGCGTCCGCGTGGAGGTGTATCGGCCACCGCGCGGGCCCACGCAGTGCCACAATTGCCTGGATTTCGGGCCCGTGGCCCGTAAATGCAAGCGCCGCACGCGCTGCAGAAACTGTGGGGACGCCCACGACGCCGCGCACTACCCGCTGGGGCTAAACCCCCCGGCGGAGGAGCGTAACTGCTCCAACTGTGATAACCACGGCGCGAAGTACAAGGGTTGCCCCGAGTACAAGCGCCGCAGTTTCACGGGAAACCCGGCCCAGCAGCAGCGTCACGAGCGGCAGCAGCGGGATCGCCAGCGGCGTGCTGGCATTCAAGAGAGGCGAACACCCGATTCGCGGTCGGAGGCGTCGCGTTCTCCCTCACGGGAGCGCGAACCTTCGCGCCGCCGCACCACCACCCCATCGCCGCAGCCACCGCGGTCTCAGCGTTCGGAGCGACGCCCACGCGGCCAGCGGCCAGCAGCGACGCCAGGAGCGGACCTACGCGGACGCTCTGGTCCCACGCACCCGCCAACCTTGGGAGCGCCAGCCGGCGGCCGCCGACGCGGCCCACGAGGAAACGCATCGCTCGCGTGGAGCGACGGAGGAGGTCGGCGGAGGTAATCCCCGTTCCCTCCTCACTGAGCGAACAGGAGCGCGTGCTACACCACACCACTGACGATCTCGCCCGCATCGGGATCGACTTGGTGCGTGTAACGCAGGCGCTCATGTGAGCAGTATCCGGCTGCGATCCTGCTGAGTGGCCGGTGACCATCCTCAAGGTGGTAGTGATACAGCTTCTCGTGCACTCCCATGAGGTGACGGCGGCCGCTGCGGCGGATGAGGCACGCTCTTCCTTGTCCTCGCCCGCACCTTAAATAATGGCTGCTTCTCCTTCTTTTTATAGGAACAGCTGCACCGTTGCCTTCTGGAACTGCAACGGCATCTGCGCGCAAGCGAAGCAGAACTACACAGCTTTCTCGCTCGGCACAATATTTCTGTCATGTGCTGGGTGAAACATGGCTAAGCCCGCATCTTTCTCTTCATATTCCAGGTTATATCTGCTACCGGAACGACAGAGCGGCACAAGCAGCTAATACGATGGACGACCATAGAGGAGGCGGAACAGCAATATTAATTAGACGCAACATAAATCATTATGTTTCAGTTCTTCCGCAGCTGCAGCACGCCGAGGCCACTGCTGTTGTGCAGACGGAGCGCGGGCCGCTGCGGCTTGTCTCTCTTTAC
>CAXIVR010000001.1:64392360-64524860 GCA_964035755.1 Teleogryllus oceanicus
CATTATTCATTCATTCATTATTCCATTCATTCCTTATTCATTCATTCAATCATTCATTCATTGTTCCATTCATTCATTATTCCATTCATTCATTCCATTCATTCATTCATTCATTCATTCATTGCATTCCATTCATTATTCATTCATTCATTCATTATTCCATTATTCCATTCATTATTCTATTCCATTCATTATTCCTTCCATTCATTATTCCATATATTCATTCTTCCATTCATATTCCATTATTCATTCATTATGTTTTCATTCCTTCATTATTCATTTCATTCACTTCATTCCATTCCTTCATTCATTTCATTCATTCCATTCATTCCTTCATTCCATTCATTCATTCCATTCATTCATTCATTCATTCATTCATTATTCATTTATGTCATTCCATTCCTATTCATTCATTCATTCATTCCATTCATATTCCATTCATTCATTCCTTATTCCTTCATTATTCCATTTCATTATTCCTTATTCATTATTCCATGTTATTATTCCTTATTCATTATTCATTCCTTATTCCTTCCATTCATTATTCATTATTCATATTCATTATTCCATTCCATTCCAATATTCTTATTCCTTATTCCTTCATTCATTCTTCATCTTCCTTATTCCTTATCTCTTCCTTATTCCTTATTCCTTCATTCTGTGACTTCCTTCATTCCTTATTCATTTTTCACTATTCCTTGATTCCTTATTCCATTGTTCCTTATTCCTTATTTTCTCTTATTCCTTGCTTCCTTCATTCACGCTATTCATTCATTTCCATTATTCCTTATTCCTTATTCATTATTCCATTCCATTCCATTCCTTCCATTATTCCATTCATTCTTCCTTTCTTCATTCCATTCATTCCTTATTATTCCTTCCTTATTCACTTATTCCTTACTTCCTTCCTATTCCTTTTCCTTTTCCTTCCATTATTCAATTCCATTATTCCTTATTCATTACATTCGCTATTCATTCCTATTCATTCTATTCATTCATTCATTCATTCATTCATTCATTCCATTCATTCATTCCATTCTTCATTCATTCATTCATTCATTCATTCATTCCATTATTCATTCATTCATTCATTCATTCATTCATTCATTCATTCATTCATTCATTCATTCCATTCATTCCATTCATTCATTCATTCATTCATTATTCATTCATTCATTCATTCATTCATTCATTATTCCATTCATTCATTCATTCCATTATTCATTCCATTCCATATTCTTCTTTCATTCTTTCCTTCTTTCCTTCTTTCCTTCTTTCCTTCTTTCCTTCTTTCTTTTCTTTCCTTCTTTCTTTTCTTTCTTTCTCTTTATTTATTTATTTACGTCAAAAAACAGTTAAAAACTGCGTATAACGTGCTATAGGGAAAAGTGAATTGTGTGCACATTTTCAAAATTCTGTGATCCCTAAGTCATATACTACTTAAATTTTGAATTTTGAAAGGGAGAAAAGAAGAAAAAAACTCCCATGTAATAAAATCTATTTTCAAGGATAAAGAGGCAATAAATTTTGGCTCTTATCCATGTTGTCCTTCAGAATAATACTTCCTGGCGCGACAACATGAACGATAATTTGAATAATTGTATTTCCCACTGATTTTAGAAGACGTGCACAGAAAATGAAGTTACATTTGTGTCAGAAGCAAAACAAGGGGCCATCTCAGCATTTGCTCAATGGATCAGAAACTGGACGAAAACCTGATCGAGATAGGGGTCATTGACCGAGGCTGCAATACAATACTTGTTACAGGTTGTTTATACACATTTATACAGTTCAGATGGTAAATAATGCATTACATATCATTGTTAAAATTAATATTACTTTTCTTGTGATGCTCAGTATAGTCTCTAATTGTATAGAAACAGTTTTGCAGCAGAAACGATTTCACTTGGGATTTGAACTTTTCTATTGAATTTAATCGTTTAATGTCATCTGGCAAAGTGTTGTAAAATAATGTACATGTATTGTATGTGAATTTTTTGTAATGAGCTGTTGATACTGTCACCTGATGAATATGATTTCTACGTCGAGTGTTATAGTAATAGACTTCGGCATTTTCTGAAAATATATTCCCGCCCTTGAGCAAGTCTTTTTTTTTACAAAAACCACTGATTTGTAAATAAATAGACAAGGTAATGGTAAAATTCCTAGATTAATGAAGAGAGGCTTACATGAATCACGTGGGTAGGATTTGGTTATTATTCATACAATTCGTTTTGTAATCTAAAAGTCTGGGAGCTATAAGATGTATTTCCCAGAATTTATGCCATATCTCAGGCGGAATGATCATTCGAAGTATACACAACGAGCAGTATGAAGGCTGACTGAATTTGCAAGAATTCTGAACGCGTAGCATAATGAACTTAATTTTGTGTTCAATTCATTTTAAATGACCAGGACATGGTTCAATTCATTTTAAATGACATGGACGTTCCATTAAGGTTTGACTGAATTGAGAGACCTAAAAATGTTGTTGCCTTAACATCAGTCAATGGTACACCGTTCATTTTCAATGGACCAATTTGAAAATCTGATATTGTACTATTTACGGTTTCTTTATTGCAAAGGATGTTTGTATCATCTGAAAAGAGAACCGTTCTTCCGTTTCGAATCGTCGAGGGCATATCGTTTACGTAAAGTAGGAACAGAATAGGGCCTAAAATCGATCCTTGAACTCCATGTGCAATGGGCAAAGAGACGGAAAGGTGCGTACGTAATGTTCCATCATTCCAGTAAGGTATTTCAACTCTCTGAGATCGTTGTTTACGGTACGAACATAACCAATCGAGAGCAATACCACGGATTCCGTATGAAGGTAATTTTGAAAGTAAAATGTCATGATCAATGACGTCAAAAGCTTTTGAGAGATCTAAAAATAATCCAATAGGTGCCTCGTTTTGATCCAATGATGAGGCGACATCTTTAAGAAAAGAAAATATAGCTGTTTCCGTTGATTTTGATTTTCTAAATCCATGTTGGCAATCTGAAAGCGCGTCGTGTTTACTGAGAGAGGTTTCCATTCGTACGTAAAAAAGTCTCTCTAATATTTTTGAAAATAAAAACGATAGAAGATAAATGGGCCGATAATTTTGAATTTCATTTTTGTTGCCTTTTTGAAAAGCGGCTTAATTTTAGCTGTTTGAAAATATCTGGAAACGTTCCAGTGCATAAGATGCATTAAATATGTGAGTTAACGGGTGTATAATGGCATACGCACAAGTCTTTAACAAAGAATCCGAGGAATTCATCTAAACCGGACGAATTTTATTTTTAGTTTACCGATTATTTTGAGAATTTCATGGGAAGAAGTTTCGAAACGAACATTGTGTCCTAAAATTTTTTTATTAATTATTGCTTTTGTTTTGTTATTTGATTTCAAAAAGGGTTAAAGAGACTAGCCACTGTTGCCGGATCGTTCACATTTATATCGTTATATTTTAAAACAACATTCTCTACAGGGTTTCTAGTTGATTTGGTCGTATTTTTTTATTACATTCCACATTGCTTTTGTTTTGTTATTTGATTTCAAAATATCCTGACCGGTTTTCATGATTTTAGCCTGCCTTATAACTTTTCGTAACAATGTTTTGTATTTTTTAAAGTAGATTAGAAAATCATGAGATACGTTATGACGTTTAGAAATGAAAGAAAGAATTCGCTTGTTTTTACAAGATGTCCTAATCCCTTGTGTTATCCAAGAATTGCTTTTCCGTGAAATATTTATTTTTCTTTTTTGAAGAGGAAAGCAAGTGTTAAAATGTAATGAAAGAGTTGAAAAAAAAAAAAAGAATTATATTTGTCGTTTGTATCAACAGTATTATAAACCACTTCTCATGATTCCTGCATCAAGTAATCAATGAATAATTTTAATTAACTTTTTGTAAACAATCTAGTCGTACGTGAATTATTTATTGTGCCAGTGATCGCATTTCTTATAATGGTAAGAATTTGTGCATCGTGGTCACTGTATCCTAAATCTTTTGTTTCAACTTCATATCGAGTAGTAGTTTTGTTAATTATAATTTGATCAATTGCCTTCATCGAATGTTGTGTGATCCGTGTAAGTACATTAATTGTAATGTCTAAATTGAAGGAATTAATTAAATTGAGAAACTTTTCTTTCTCGCAAGATTCGACCAGAAAATCAATGTTAAAATCTCCGCATACAACAATGGATTCAAAAGAGCGATTGCTGACTTTGTTAAGTGTTATCTCCAGGCTTTCTAAGAACAAAATATAATCTGCAGTTCTCTTTGTTGGAGGTCTGTAGATGCAAAGTATTATCACTTTTAGTGTAGTAAGATGTACAACAGAAATTTCGAACATATTTTCAATGGAATACACATTTAATTCCGCCAAGGTGATAGAATCAATATTATTTCTAACGTAAATACAGGAATCCCCATACGTAGGACCTTTATGCGATTCTCTCTCTCTGCAATAAATGCCTGCAAGGTAAAAGTTTGGAATTTGGAAAATGCTAAATGCTCTTCATACGGCGACAGCGATTCACGCAGCCGAGGCCGCTCGCGCTTGGTGGAGACGTAATCAAATGGGCCAAAAATGTCAAGTATTTAGGAGTGACATTAGATAGCTCACTCACTTTCAACCTGCACATAGATAACGTGCGGTAGAAAGCGCGGCAAGCCAGAGGCCACTAGCTTCGCTTATTTCATAGGCGGAGCAAATTGTCAACGGCAAACTGCCTCACGCTTTATAAAGCAATTATTAGGCCACAAATGGACTACGCATGCAGAACGTTATTTAAATAAACTGCAAGTAGTTCAGAAGAAATGCCTTAGGGCCGTCCTCTGCGTCCCTAAGCACACTTTAATTAAAAATTTGCATCGCGATGTTTCAATGCCACTGCTAAAAGAGCGTTTCAAAAACATTACTTCCAAATTTTTCAGAAAAGCCGCTGACTCGGAAAACACACTCATTTCCGAGGGTTACGTGCGTTCACAAAACTGCACAAGTATACACACTCCTGATCGGGTAAGGTTTTTTGGTTTCCGCGCGGCAAGATCGTAAAACTTGTCTGGCCAAGTCTGGCGCGGAAATGCTGTAGGCACGAGCAGGTGTTCGAGGTTCGGACACGATGAAGTATGCTCTATACTTCAGGGCAGATTGTCTGCTGAGGCACACCAGGTTGCGAGTCAGCCAAGTTGGCTAATCGCAGGGGCGGCCGCAAGACACGTGTTGGGAGATGGGGGGGCTGCCGAAGGTAGCTCCGACAAACGCCTTAGAGTGAGGTCTGTAGAGATACTGAAAATATTTATTGTAAATAAATTGTATATACCCACTCGTGTCTGTTCCTTTGTGGCGTAGATCCCTACCCTACGTAACTAGATGTGCTACAGAATGGCACAAACTTTCTCGTACCAAATATTTCTAATTTCCTTGGTGTGGACTGGCTTTAAGGTCTTTCTCCATTCTTTGGCCAGCTGCTATCTACCGTCGTCCAAAGTACAATTTTTTCTTCGCATTTTCTCACCTTTTCGGTTTCTTAATAGTAGAACCGAAATATCACTTCAAGAATTAATAAGAGAAAACCTCGTCCTAAATAGAAATTTTCATTGAAAAATTTGAAGCCGTTTTTAAGAAAATGGCAATTAAGCATTACTGTAAATGCGATATTTTAAGCTCTTTTTCACAGAAATCTATTGAGATTTCGAAAAACTTCATTTAAAGTCATTTGTAGCACTTCCACTCATAAATGCAATAATGTATAAAAACGATAGAAACGTGCATATTAACGGCGTAAAGAAATTTCTGAAAAATAAATTTTTTAAAAAATTACGTCCTATTAAACAGTGCCAATACCACTATCCGTTGGAAAAATTTTAAGAAAAAAATTAGAGATATTTTTAAGAAAATGGCGGTTGGGCGTTTCCAACAATACGGAATTTTGAGCTCATTTTAACAGAAAACTGTTGCGTTTTCGAGAAGCTTTATCTGACATTATTTAAAGCACATGTACTCGTAAGTGCAATAACGTGAAGAAATCGCTTCTAATGTATTACTGGCGTGGTAGAAATGTCAAAAAATTACATTTTTGTAATTTTTGAAAAAAAAAACAAAAGAATAGAGCAATATGGCGTTTATGTCATCGTCTAAGTTACGTTTAGCACTAACCCTACCAAAACTTTTTCAGGAAAAAATTGGAGCCGTTTTTTTTTTGAGAAAATCTTGTTTTTGTTATTTTTTTAAGTTGCAAATATTGCACGCAAACTACTAAAATATTCAAACAACTATACCTGACCTTTATGAAAGAACTATTTACGGACAACAAATTTAATTTGAAGGAAAAATCTGTGTCACCAATTTTGTAGTTTAAGGAAGACGCCGAAAAAAATTCAAACTTTTGCCATTTTAGAAAATTCAGACTTAACCGTCAAAATCGATCCTATACCATCTTCATAAGTGTATTTTACTCTATTCTTACTGAAATTTATAGAAAAATTTGGAGCCGTTTTTGAGAAAATCTTGAGAATGTCTGCCGGGCTTCATGTAAAGTACCCCCAAATTTTAAAAAATGTTTTTCAAAATTTCAAAGCTTCCACTAGACCTGGACGGACAGGAGTTTCTTCAATTTTGAAAAATCCTGCACATGGATTAGGCGCTAGTAGTGTTCACAGACAGACAGACGAACGATTGTTTTGGGAAGGAAGGAAAGAAAAACTAGATGTGCTACAGAATGGCACACACTTTCTCGTAGCAAATATTTCAAATTTTCTTGGTGTGCACTGGCTGTAAGGTCTTGCACCATTCTCTGGCCAGCTACCATCTACCGTCATCGAAAGTACATTTTCTTGACATTTTCTCAACTTTTCGATTTCGTAATAGAAGAACCGAAATATGACTTCAAAAATATTAAGAGTAAAACCTCGTCGAAAATAGAAATTTTCATTGAAAATTTTGAAGCCATTTTTAAGAAAATGTCGATTAAGCATTAATGTAAATGCAAATTTTAATTAATCTATTCATTTTCGAAAAACTTCATTTGAAAATATTTAAAAGTACCTTCACTCACAAATTCAATAATGTATACAAAAAGATGGAAATGTGCATATTAACGGCGTGAGAGATATTAAATTGTGAAATTTTTGAAAAACCAAAAGAATACATCAAAATTAACTTTACGGCATATTAAACAGTGCCATTAGCACTACCCGTTGGAGAAATTTGAAGAAAAAATTGGAGCCATTTTTGAGAAAATGGCGTTTGAGCGTTTCTGAAAATGAGGAATTTAGAGCTTGAGAATTTTTTCATTTTTACAGAAAACCGTTGAGTTTTTGAGAAACTTTATTTGACATTATTTAAAGCACATATACTCATAAATATAATGTGAAGAAATCGCCTCTAATGTAAATATTACCGATGTGAGTCGACAAAAAATTATTTTTTTAAACAAAAGAATAAAGTTATATGGTGTTTATGTCTGTAGGGCGCATTTGGTACTACCCCTACCAAAAATTCAAAGAAAAAACTTGGAGTCGTTTTTGAGAAAATATATTTCGATTTTTTTTACATGCAAATATTTCAATCTCTATTGCACGGAGATTACTAAAATTTTCAAACAACTGTAAATGACCTTTATGAAAGAATTATTTATGGGCCACAAATTCCATTTGAAGGAAAATGCTGCCATCAATTTTGGTTTTAGGAAGAATCAAACTTTTGCAATTTTCGAAAACTCAGAGTTAACTGTGAAAATCGGACCTATATCACCTTTATAAATGTATTTAACTCTATTCTTACAAGGAATTTAAAGAAAAAATTTGAAGCCATTTTTTAAAACCTTTTGAAAATGTCCGGGGGGGGCCTTTACCCCAAAACTTCAAAATATGTTTTTCAAAATTTCAAAGCTTCAACTAGAGCCAGATAGATAGAGGTTTCTTCAATTTGAAAAAGATCATATGCGTGGTTTAGACGCTAGGTTTGTTCACATACGTCAGACGGACGGACGTTTTGAGAAAAAAACACTTTTTCGGTATCAGGGACTCGAAAACGTGTATTTCCGTTGAAATGTCGAAATCAACTTTCCGCAGTATTACATAACTTTCTCTATGCTAGGTATAGAGATTCTGTATAAACGTATGTATACGAAAAAGTAACAAGTATTGTACCGCAGCTTCTGAGTCAATGACCCCCATCTTGATCAGATTTTTCGTCCAGTTTCCCTGACCCTTTGGGCAAACGCTGAGATAGCCTCTTGTTTTGCATCTGGACATAAATGTAACTTTATTACCTGTGAACGTCTTCTAAAATTCAGTGGGAATATAGTTATTCTAATTATCGTTCCCCATGTCCGGCAGGAAGTATTATTCCTTCACGAAGGACATGATGAGGGACCAGAGCTCAAATTTATAGCTGATTTACCCTTGAAAATAGATTATTACATCGGAGCGAATATTTTTAACAATTCTTGCAAAAAAACCGCTCATTGTTTTCTGTATTCGCAGTTTTAACTGTTTTTTACGTAAAATAAGGAGTCCGTCAGCGAGCGAGTTTTCTCGGATACCATTTGTTTGGCTTCTCCTTCATTTGTTATGACATTTAGGCATTCGCTGCTGCAGGAAAACACTAAACATTGCGTAGGATTGACTGGCGTTATAATGATTAGTAGAAAAGATGTCATATACAGCCAGTTTTTTTAAAGTTTACTTGATTTTTTCTTTAAACGGAAAAACTTATGTGGAAAATATTCATACTTGTATTAAACCAATTCATAATCGGTGGATTTCACCAACACTCGTCAAATCTATCTTGATGATCGTCAGTTTTGACGAAAGTCAAAATATTGACGCATCCTCACGTCACCAACGCTTTTCCGTCAGAAATGACGCTCCTTTAACTTTGACGATTCGTCAAGGAACGTGTGTTGATTTTTTTCTCCTCGTACAGAGGTTGGCTACAATGTCAGGTTACAACGCGATTCCGCATTGGCTATCGAGCCTGTTGACAACTGAAGACGCGTGAATTATTATGTTCGAAGTAGGTTGGCACAATAAAAATCACATATTTGCACATTCACGAAGAAATACATTTTTCGATTTCTGAATCGTTCTAATTCTTTTTCTTCGAAGACAAAATTGGCACATGTGTGCAGTCTTATCATCTCTGTATCTCCAGGAAAGTTCGCTATTCCAAAAAACTCCCCTTATTGGTTAGGATTTGGCACCCCGTGGAAATACCACATACTGTGGGGCGTAAAAGGATTTGCGAAAGAAACGAACTTTTTATTTACATAATCGCAATCTGTGGAAGACAAAATACCATTGCAGTGGCCGGAGAAAATGTCTAGCAAAATAAAATCGTAAAAGCTATCAACTACTACTGGGTATGAGCGTTACAGGCTTATTTCTGTTTAAAGGATATTCCAGACGCGATTTTATTTCTTCTAAGTTTTTCCAGAACACCGGATTCGACATTCCCTCGTTACGAATTGAGAATCTTCCAGTTAATGAAAAGTATATATGTTTTAGTAATAACGTATTCTGGACCCATGGTTTGAAAATAAACAAAAGTTAAGCATCAAAATTATCTCCCATGTTATCACACGCCGCGCCTAAACAGCAAAAACGTAAAATAACTAGGTTAATGAAAAACAATACATGCGTTTCATTCACCCTAACCTCAACAGCAGTTTAACGAGTCGTCAAAGTCGTTGATGGCGGGGTACCTGTACGTCAAAATCTGACAAATAGTTTGACGATCGTCAAGGGAAACGACCTTGGTGAAACGTATATAAGGCGTTTCACGCGCCCGTCAATGGTTTGACGTCCGTCAAAGCTACTGATAAGCGTTGGTGAAACCGGCCGATTGAGCAATATAAAAATGAAAATTTTAAGCAAGACATTTGATTTCGAAAAATTGAATTATTGAATTTTTTTTAATTAGTATTGATTATTCATGAATGGATTTATTAATTGTGAATTTTATTATGAATTATTTGATCATTCATCATTTATTCATAATTCAACCAACAAATATACTAAAACAGAGGGGAGTAGAGATTACATAGCTCAATTACAATTCGTCATATACAGTTCCTGTTTATCACATTAAATTAATAATTTATAAGTAAAGCAATAATGTACTTCATTATGGACAATTCGAATTCATTAAGCAGATGAATTACGATTATGTTAACGAAACAATGATTTCAGGAGTTAAAATTACACAAGAGCACAACAAAAACGGAACTCGCAACTGATCTCTTAGTTAAGGCTAAATGCACCGAAAAATACTTATAGGAAAAATCAATAGATCGCAGCACTATCATACGGAATTTACTAGATCGATAACGTCTGAACAAATTGTCCGATTTTCGATCTGTAAACTGCATTGAACTCCTTTTTAAAATAGAATTCACGCTACGATGCCGTTTTTCAAAAAAGATTTCCAAAAATTTTTGAAAACGTTTTCTCATAGTTCCGGAAAGAAATTAAAAAATGTGGGCTTATAGCGCGATGGCGACGTGCTTCCTGAATCCAACGCCGTGTCAATCATGCTAATCGGATGAATAGGAGCGGCGTAAAGTGTAATTTCGGAAGACATACCTGACGCCCCTTCCCCTTTTTCCCTGCGTCACCCGACCCGCCTCGACGCGGACGAACGACCAAACCCGGCCGCCTGCGGCACGGAGCCGAACTTTCAGACAGGCAAGCTGGGCAGTCAGTCCTTTCAGTCTCAATATATTTTCTTCACGTGTCAAACTAGTGATGCTGTAACACAGCCAAACGGTGTCGTATCATCTGTAATAGTCGTATAAAACTATATATCTTGTTCACATATTTCCGTCTTCCTTCGAATACCATCAAACAATTTTTTGAGGCGGTACTCAAAATATCGATTCGATTTGGGAAACTGATTTCAAAAGAAAATTGAACTAATTGTGTAGATATCACCAATATTCCATGTCCTAACATCTTATTTTACATACATTTACTTCTAAGATCTTCGTTATCATTCCTCTACAAAGTGACCCGAAATTACGCACAGCTCTTTTATCCGCGACTCGTTTTTTGATCTAAAAACGGCGTTTGTCTCCTTGATAACTTCCCCTGTGAATCTGTTTTCCCAAGTAAAATTTTAAAACATTTTTCTATTTTCGGACAAAATTGAAGAAGTGGTAAAAATAGCCCCAGGCGAGATGCACCCTGAATCAACTCTGTAACAAACATTAAAATATAATTAGAATCGTGACATGTCCCAGCTTACTTAGTAAGTTATATTGATATAAAATGATTCTGTTGATTTATAAAAACTTGAAGATTGGAAAGTAATTCCGGCGCTCATTTTGATACAAACTACGTAAATGATAAAGTAAAAGGATGTGGTGTAAATCATTGTATTGTGACACATATATATGTTTTTTTAATGCATTAAATTGTCCGAAAGCAATACTCTTTAACCCTTAGACAGGAACACACACTAAAAGAGAATATCCGTCTATAGAGGATAAATTATGTTTTTTATACAGTTATTAATTTGGCAACTTTACATTTCACTTTAAAGATCCATTTTCTAAACATCTTACAGCTTATCAGTAACATTTAATCGGGTTGCAATTCAATTTATAAGATTTATATACTACTAGTAAAACGTAGCATCCCAGTCACTGATAAACCTCTATTGGGGAATCAGATCAATTATTAAATCGCGATCCTTATCTAGGTGTCGAGAATAGGGATGAACATTGATGTTGATATTTCAAAACATTGATTTTGTATAGACACACGAACATATTTCTAAAATGAAACATTTATAAAACCCTGTTTTTTATTATCGATGTGTTGATGAGTTGTTGTGAATGAAAGAACGATAATCACAATTTTATAAAAAAGTCAAATATGAAATAATATTGCATTTTCCACTGTCAATACATGTGTTCGAATAAAGCAGACAGTGATTTAACATCTCATCCAGTAGACTATCTTGAAAATGACCCCTTTTTTCTGGCATTTCCTACTATGTCTACCGTACGCAGAGGCGGCCAACCAAGCACTCTGGTGAAAGGGTCTCTCCCCCACCTTCCTGAACCCATTTGGAAGTTGTGACTCACTCCAAAGACCCTCGGCGATGGTTTTCGGGTTTATTTTTCTGTTATTTTTTTTACTTTGTTTGCCGTTTTGTCTAAATCGTAATTATAAATTAACAATCACGGCACTGTAAAAACAAAATTTTCCCCACGAACTTTCGATGTTTCAAACAGGTTTTGAAAGATGTTTTAATTTTGAACATTGTATTTGCATTCGTATTACTTGAGCATCATTCCTTCGCCTTCTATCCGAAACGGGGGAGGACGCGCCGATATTCAGCGAGTTCTTCCTAATAATGGCAGAATGTATATGAAGATTTGAGGTATCAAACACACTGTTCAGTGCTATGATGTCTTTTTCGGCTCCAGTCCCGGTCAAGCAGCGGCTGTGAGCATCTCTCCTTTATCTCAGGTCCCAATTCTTGCGGGTCTCAGCTGCAGAAAAATAATCTAAAACATAGATCTAAGATGCCCTTTTAGACCTATCTGGATATACACAGCAATAGGATGCTCAATTTCTTCATTCTCACTCGGACTCGAACTGCCTTTTCCTTTTGTTTGTGATTTTTGTATTAGTCATATCAATTTAGCCACTTACCCCCTTTTCTTCCCTTCATTCTATCATTCAAGCATAATATCCTTTTCTAGGGATTTTGTTCTACTCACAGTATGTCCTAAATTTTTTATTTTCCTTTTTTTTGGCTTTGGCTTTTAGAAAGTTCTGTTTTCTTTTCAAAATTTCAGCGTTTATTTTTTGCCCTCCCATTGTACGTTTAATATTTTCTTCCTGTCCATACAAAGCATCTTCCTTTTTCGCCTATCTCAATGTTCAGTTTTTACACCACAACAGGATTAAATACCTTTTTCTCGATTATTTGGTTTTGGTCTTACGCAGGGCTTGATTTCTAACGGAACGGCGTTCTGTATCTCGTGTTATTCTCTATTACTTTTATATTATAAATATAAATTATTTCTCTTAAATTAATAAATCTTTTTGAGCGCTTCCCGGGACCTAAATTTTAAATCAATCATTGATATGCCTGCATATTTTATGAATTTGTGTAATTTTTTTTCCGCTTTTTTTCTAAATTATTCCTCTCTTTAGTTTTCTGTACAGTACCCAGAATTTGTTTTTTGAATTCATAAGTATTTAATTTCCCCCATACCCACTTCTCTGTGGATGTTCAGGCTTCCTTTTTTACCAGTTGACATAAATGTTTTTTCTTTAAATGTAAGTTCATAGAATATTTAAATTTTATAATAATAATATATTTAGCTATTATATATTATTACATAATTCAATTAAGTACAATAAACATCTCAAAATTTTTGATGACATAAAATTTTGCGTTTTCTCGAAAAGATAAAGTGGACATGTCACGTTTTGAATGTTTGCTCCTCATTTCCGCTCCTTTGTACCCAAGCCCAGTCCGCCAGGGCACTCTCAAATCACCCTTCTGGGCTGGGCGGGGTCGCACCTCTGGCACCTGCTGTTTCTAGGCATGACTTTTCTGACCTCTGCAGACATCTCCCGCGTTCTTCGGCGGGCTGCGTTTAAATAGGGCATTGATGCCCAAGCGTAGGAAGAGGGCGGTGGTAGTTTCAGTGGGCAGAACATTGCAATGACGAAATGGAATTATATTTACTCTATAAGAATTAGTGGAATCATTCGCGTTTCCTTAATTATTAGCGACCGAGTGTGTGTGTATGTGTGTGTGTGATATATATATATATATATATATATATATATATATATATATATATATAAACAAATTATAAATTAAACATTAATAACAATTACGAAGTATATTTGATTAATAAAAATTTTGTGAATATTATTAACTAAAGTAACATATTTTGTCAAGATGTATGAATGGGGAAACTATTGTTTTTCATTGAAAATACCGGTATAACGTTTATTGACGTCCATACCGGGAAAGACGTCAATAAGTATTTACTGTATATAACAATAAAGGTATTTGAAAAGTTGAAAAAAAACCTATTTTCCCAAATTAAATTCAATCCTTTTCGGTCGCTGTTCATGGGAGATTCAAAGAAAAAAACTATCCTTGTTATCTTCTCTTTCATTTGTATTTACAGTATTTCAAAGTATTTCTTTTTTAAAAACATCTATTTTATGTATTTAATATATCTTCAAAGATATGCTAAAAACTCAAAAATAGAGTTTTTAAATACAAAATATATATTTCAAAGACAAGTATTTAAATATTCTCAAACCCTCTCTATAAACTAGTATGTGCGATCAGCAGTGTACTAATCTCAGTTCCAGCTTCATTAATTTCTAATACATATCCAGGAGAGGGCGGAAAAATTTGTAAAAATGAAATTGCAAATATGGACATAAATATATAAGAAAAAGCTAAATAAACGAAAATGCAAAATCAGATTTTCCTGCAATATGTAACATCAAATTTCATTAAGTAATTTAGTACAATTAAATGTGTCAGGGATCCTTACAATACAATTTCAAATAAAAGCTAGCGATATACATCCACACTTTCTGGCATTATTTCTAAATTTGCAATTTTCAAAATTGATAAGTTCAACGAAAATTGTAATTCTTTAAGCTCCCTTCTATCCATGGAAAAAATTGTTGTGATTTTGAGATTTTTAATATATACATCAATTTCATTCTTAAATTACTCTAAAACTACGGGTTTTTCAATAAACTTACATGACCTTTCAATCTTCGAAAATACGGCAGGGTGGGCAAAATGAGACCACCATCATATTTTTATCGTCTTTAAACAAAAAAAATTTAGCTCTTTTTGAGAAAAATTACAATTGTTTTAATTGCCTATACTTCGCCCCAAATTCTGAAAACTACTCCCAAAAGTTTCAAAAAATTAAACTTGATCTTATTTTCAGATCTATCAGAACAGATTTCAGTAAGGAAAAAAAAAATCATCAATATTATAGTTGAAGGAAGACCCCCAAAATTGCGTTAGCAATTTTCTAAACATGTGATGTCACAAACACCATAAATCACATTTCTCTTCAATCTGTACGTAAAAAAGAAAAAATTTAATCAAATAATTTGGTGACGGTTTGAGAAGATTTCGAAGATGATTTTGAGGCTTAATGTAAAAGGGCCCCCAAAATTAAAATATCCGTTTGAAACTCCCAAAGGATCAGTTCTCTCAGGTAGATTCGGGGAAAATCAATATTGGAAAATTGGAGAGCAGTTTTTGGGGGTTAGCGTTGACCATAAACGGACAGACATGTTTTGGTGTCAATCGATTTTTTGGTATCAAGGACACATGTATTGTATTTTTTCGCTAGACCACGAGTTAGAAGAAGTAATGTATATTTAGCAGAGGTTTATCCACTTTTACTTTACCAGGGCCCGACAATAAGAGTTTTCCGGGATCCGTTACATAATTTGTGGAAAGTAGTTTTAAAATTAACAACAAAACAATTTTAAAAATTTTGCTTCCCCGATTTTACTTAGGAAAACAGATTCATCAGGTAAATCTATCAGAAGACAAACCCGTTTGAGATCAAAATCAGTCCCAAAATAAAAAGCTCTACGTAATCTCATTTCATACTTTCTGGTAGAGGGAAAGATAACGGAAGATCTTAAAATAAAATGTATGTAAAATAAGATGTTATGGCATAGAATATTGGTGATATCTAAAAATTAATTCCATTTCTTTTTTGAAATCAGTTTCAAATCAATCATATTTTGAGTACCGCCTCAAATAATTGTTTGATAAAATTTGAAGGAAGACGGAAATATTGAACAAGAAAATAGTTTTATACGACTATTACAGATGATACGACACCGTTTGGCTGTGTTACAGCATCACTAGTTTGACACGTGAGAAAAATATGTTTAGACTGAAAGGACTGGCTGCCCAGCTTGCCTGTCTGAAGTTCGGCCTCCGTGCCGCAGGCGGGCCCGGTTTTGGGCTTCGTCCGCGTCGAGGCGGGTCCCGGGGGACGCAGGGGAAAAAAGGGGGGGGGGCGTCGGGGATGTCTTCCCAAATTACACTTTACCCCTCCTATTCATCCGTTAGCATGATTGACGGCGTTGGATTCAGGAAGCACGTCGCCATCGCCTATAAGCCCACATTTTAATTTCTTCCGGAACTATGAAAACGTTTTCAAATTTTTGAAATCTTTTTGAAAAAACGGGATCTAGCGTGATTCTATTTTAAAAAAGGAGTCAATGTCGTTTACAGGCGAAATCGGACCAATTTGTTTAGACGTTCAGTCAGTAAATTTTTCTTATTTTAGTGCTGCCACGTGGTGCGACAAATGGAACTAGTGTCGTACATTTGCCTTAAGGCCCGCAACAGACTACATCGGAATGCGTTGGAAATTTGTGACGTGAAATGTGGCAAATGAAACAAGGGGCACTTTCCCCACCCACTAGAAAGCGTTTTCTCGTTCGCCCCTGCGGAGGCGAAGTCAGGTCAGAAACGAGTTTTCTCGGACACATTTCTACTCCATGTTTATATGACATTTAGGCCTTCGCTACAGCAGGAAAACACTAAACAGTGCGAGGTTATAATATTTAGCACTAAAAGACATGATAAACAATCAGTTTTTAATTTTTTTTACTTGAATTTTGTCTTTAAACGGAAATGAACAAAAAACTTGTGTGAAAGATATTCTTATGTGAAACCCGTTCATAATGATCAATATAAAAATTTTAAGCATGAAACTTGAAAGGATCTTTTGAAAGAATTTAATGAATTAATTATTTTCTTAATTTGTATTTATTATTTATGTATGAATTTATTAATAGTTAATTTTATTCTGAATTATTTGAGCGTTCACTATTCATCCACAATTCAACCAATAAATATAGTAAAACATTGGGAGGAGGGTACTGAGCTCAAGAAAATCTGCAGATTGCTCTCCACCCTTAAGTAACATATCTTCCTTTTTTTACATTAAATAATGCTTTGTATGCAATACAGTAATGTATTTCTCTTTAGGCAATTCGAACTCGTTAAATAGATGGTTTACGATTATAACAAAACAAGGATTTCATGGGTTTACAGCTACACAAAAGCATTTAATAAAACAAGAAATGGGACTCGCAAGTGATCTAATAGCTAACTGCTGTCCACTCTCGACTTGTAGCGCGTAAAGGCATTTCAAGATATCGAATAACCTATTTCTAGTGTGTGGACGCAGCCTTGCCGGCCTCTTTCCCCATTTCTCGCAATGCATCTCTCGGTGTAGTTGTTGCGGGCCTAATGAAGGAGCCAGAGAAATATGTTACATACAAGTTTGGAAATTGAAATCAACCGCATGTGGGGCGTAAAATTGCAGTCATGCCAATAATTATCGAAATCAGAAATTTGTGCCGCAAAATTAAAGAATTTATCCACTCTCTCCCCTCATTGGAAAGTGCAAGGCACCGTATTATTAACAACCCGTAATCTTGTAAAGGATATTGCAGAGGTGCCCAGTCACAACTACTACTTAGAAAACTCGTTACAACCTGGAATAGATTTTATACTTAACACCTAACATCTTCAGTCCTGAATTTAGGGGATTATTCATGGTTCAATTTCTCTGCCTACCAGTCGGTAAAATTCGTACGAAACCGGGGTTTTAAATCCGAATTGCTGTTAAGCAGTACCAATCAACCCATATCCTGCACTTAAACAGTACCAATCACTGTTGATAATTACGAAGGTCACGATTTTGAGGATTGTACTTGGGTTATTTTTAACTAGGTGCATCGCCTAAGGCATTCAAGAGCCAAGTGCCAAACCTACATTCCAAATAAGCCTATAATTAATATCAAGGGCAAAAATAGTAGTACGATTTGCACAATACTTCCCATCACATGTTACAAGAAACCAATGCTCCAATATGAAGTAACAATTATTACAATAATTCAGGCTTAATGAGAGAAAAATTTTATATCTGATTATCACCACAGATGTTCTAACAGTGAAGAAAGTGAATTTCACAAACAAGCATTCCTAAAAGCATTTTTCACAATGATACTTCCCCTAACATGTCATTCTCTCAGGCCCTTTATGGAAGACAGGGGTGTGGTAGGTTAAATACAAAATTACATGCAATAAAGTTCTTTGTAATTCATTTTATTTTCTAAATTATTTGAAAATCCTAAATTTTGAAATTGAATTATTAACATTTCTTACCACAGCACTGTCTGATAACAAAGGTACCTTGAATTCTGCAGTACATAGAATGTGGAGTTTGAAATGAAACTTCAATCAAAAAAACGTTTTTCTCACTGTAAAGGATAGTTATTCCTTTATTGAGGTTTTCCTTTTCTTAAAAAGACACCTTTATAATGGAGTCATTTTTTGTTATGGAAGTGACTGAAGCATTTCCTTAAGTGTCTTACTTGAGCTATCAAGTTTGGAAAGAACAGAAACTTCAAATTATGGGCACATGTGGCAGGCAAAGGTTTAAATGGGAACATTTATACTTTCCAAATAGGCTTATCAAGCACATGAACTGGATCTCTTGACAGTACTAAAAATGAGAAACTTTTACAAGTTTAAATGCATTAAGTTTAAAAAAATGCTCTGTCACAACCACCACAAATGTTACAAAGCTTTTGTTTTGCAATTATAAATTAAATATTTTATGTCAATCAACTTTAAAGCTTTGTAATCCAACAAGGAAGGAGGGTGTTCAATTTAAGACAATATACAAAATTTACCGTTCAGACTTGTATATTCTCAACACACTGAAGCTCTTGCATTACAACTACACAAGTTCTCGTCGCTTGGCGACATTATCAACTTCTCACTCTCTCACATCATGTACACAAACATTCACTTGCCTTGCATTGGGACCAGTAAAACAATTATTATCCAAGCATTTATCACCTCAAGGGGACATCAAAAAACAACAACAGTATTATACAAAGCGTCCCGGCAAGGTCACTTTAAAAATAACTTACAATCGCCTTACAATATCCTATAAAAAGAATGAGGAGAAATAACACAGGTCGATTCATGTTCAGTATGAATAAAACTGAGTTGCCTTACTTTTAACACCTCTACATCAGACTATAATACACCATTTTCGTAATCCTTTTACTGATGAGTACAAAGTCATCATACAAAAAGAAAGAAAGGGGGGAGAAAAAAAAATCAATATAATTACAATGGTACAAAACAAAATAATGTTGATCAGGGATGACTTAAAATACTTAATCAGTGTCAGAAGCAGAAGCATCAGAGGAGGGGGGTAAAAGGAAGGAAAAATAAAAAGAAAAGGTAGAGAGTTGAAATATTCACAGAATACTTCACACTCTATGACATGCATTCGCACATTCATTCCCACCTTCCGGAGAATACTAAAGCTTCACACTACGTATTTATATGTACCGTGGTGTTTCTCTTCCACACAGGTATAACAAAACAAACACATCCCTACTTTGCAATTCCAGTAGAGAAGATAAAAATGTCACTAGATTAAAATTACATCTTGGAAATAAAATGACAACATAATTAAAAAAATAAGTTTAAGAAATTATAATGCGAAAGAAATATTCAGTGATGTCAGTTTTAACGATAAACTCACCGACTGACACTTTAAAACTGACTGTCCCAGTAGATGGGTTGAGGGAAGTTAACATTAATATATATATACACACTGTTTTCCCCCACTGCAGCACTCTGACGAATTGAGTGTCCCGCCCTCTCACCGGCAGCCGCACAAAGTTACCACTATTTCTACAACGAGGAACTTCATTTGGTGCCGCAAACTTGAAGACCCACAAAAAACTTCCAGGTCTTACACACATTCTCCTTGAATAAAGAGCAGACAAGGATGAATGTCTTGGAAATCAAGCACCGATAAAGCACATATTAACTGATCTGAGTCCACACATTACGTGGTGGCCCTTCCACATACCATGCAGTTCTGGTCACACTAATCCATACCATTTGATTGCTTGCTTGAGGTGAGAAAAGGAGAGGGAAAAGTTTTTGATTTATCTATTTTCAACTATTCACAAATAATGGTTCCTACAACCTCAAGCTTTTTATATTCACTTTCATTTTAGACCATACTGCATTTTCTAGAAAGCATCATTAGGGGCCACCACGTAACTTTAGGCCCCTGGTTGAAACTGCTGAAACAAATCAAGAAGAGCAGAATTGAAGACAAACTGAAAAATCAATAACCAGATGATAAACCTTTTGAATCATGAAGATCTGTGCTGTTAAAACATAAGTGTGGTTTTGCAAGTTTCTAGAGCATATTTTAAATAATTTCAATGAGTACATCTACACTTGAATGTCTTACAAGTTTCAATTCTACAGCAAATTTTTTAAAACTAATTATTCAGTGCTTGTAACCATTAATAAAGGCCATGGGACGTCACAGTAACTTTCTTGAAATAAATCTCTTAAACAACATCTGTATGTTCATTTTTGTCAGTAGTCATAAAATTGTTTTAATTTATGTAATTATAAACGTCAACTAATATCGTGCTTAACACTATGTACAAAGCTTAAAAACAGCATACATAAATGAACAAAATTTCAATATCAGAGAGGTCATTGCAATCCAATGTCTGTTCTTTTATCATGGTCAAGAACAAATTAAACTACTCAATTGTTTTGTCCCATGGTCTTTAAATACTTTTAGAGGAGATCCAATTGTTATTAGACCCATGTTAAGTAGAATAAATATAATACAATTTACAAAGATTTAACAAAAGCAAAGTCAAGCAACATGTCAGATACGTCAAATTGCATAAATAAAAACAAACTATTGTCGGAAAGTAAGGGCCTTGAGAAGAAAAAGATGTGGCAGCACTGTAGTTCCCAATTGTTTACTGCAGATTTCGATTCCATAACCATGCACCATTGTTGGCATAGCCATCACACCTCACAACTGTAAGCTGAAACTCCGAAATTAATAATGCTGAGTGTCACATTGGATAGTAAAGTAGGCTGGAAGCATTTCATTCCTCAGTCAGCAGCATTGGAAAAGTCTGTTCTCCACACACCTGTGCTCCAATAGTTGCCAGTTTCAAGTCTGTATTTCACTTTTGATTGCAGAAATGCATATTTCCATATGTTTCATATGACACTTCATGCCTTATATAAATCACTGCAGAAAGTTCTCATACCTGAGTACCCCTTTGACACTCCTTAGCTTTCAAAAAATTAATTTTACCTTTAACTAGAAGCAACATCAGAAAATCAATGCAAAAATTGTACTACTTTAAGACGTTCAAAAGTTAGATATTCTTTGGAGTTCCAAAGACGTGCATGTTTTTAATGCTTCCCAATGCTTTTATATTCAATATCACCATTCCTTCTCACATTAACACTGCATTACAATTACAAACAAATTACCTGAATTTTTACCACAAAATTGATATGAAAATTAAATTATAAATTCAACAGTAAAACAAAGAATTCAATTATAAATTTTGAACGACAACCTTTACAAGCACAATATAGAAGGAATTGTTTTCATGCAGTCTTTGTCCTCCCAGAAGACTGAAAGCATTATACAATTTTGATATGTATGCATGCATGCTTACATTCAGTACAAAACATCTGAATGTGTAAATACACATTACATAGTGTTTTAATTCACATTCACACCATTCAGATTTAAAGAAAGACTAAATATTAAGCTTGTCAAATTCCAGCTCATCCACAAAACTTAATACTTTAATTATTCTTGTTGATAATTACTATTTAATTACTATGACTATATTAAGGAGCCAGTCTTACCAAATTTAAAGGAAACGATGTAACTTGGCATAGGGCCGATGGTTTAAAGAAACGCAGAACACGCATGAAGCTTCGATTGTTTAAAAATAAAATCATCATAGTTTATTGGTAAACAATATTTCATGATTTTAAATTTTCATTGTATTCCTGATTTTCTAGAGAATTAATAAATAATTCCAAAGTTATTGGCTTTTTGACACGATTTCCTCCAATAGCATGTACAGAAAGAATATTTTCAAGTCATATCACACCAAATTAAAGAATTCAATAAACCTACGATGAACTAGTTTTGCAAGAAAACTCTTGTACAATGTACACTCATGTCTTTACAGCAGGAACAAAGAATACTTTTGCACCAACAAACAGAAAGTATGTGATGTAATCAATTTCTTTCATGAAGTAATTACAATTCATTAACACACAAATTGGTAATATCAAAAATATCAAATACACATGAATCACAGATTTTATTGCCAATGACTATAATGTACGGAACTCAAATTTGAAGACAAGAGAAAAGATGATCCAACAGGAGGAAACAAGAATGAGAACAGAGTATGCAGAGAAGAAGTTTGTTTACTATTTAACATTTTTGTTCATGAACCTAATTACCGATAAGTTTATATTTTCAACTTACCACGTATACCACTAAAATCAGGTACAACTTTAAGAAAGTTCAAATATTCATATCTTAAAAATTCTTTTTACTGCAATAAATCCTTCAATGAATTAGACCATGTTGATCTTAATTATATGCAATTAATTACTTTTCCACCACACACTTTACATATCTATTTTAACTTTCTTAATTACGATATGCGATCTTAAAGTCATAGGGTGACTTTTTTTATTAAATTTTAAAGTAAACATCCAGAGTCGTAATTTAGGAATTTGACATTCTATTGGAGGAGCCATGACCTTGACACATTCCAAAACACATGCATGCATAAAAAAAATAAATTGCATGTTTTTCAAAAATCATTTTAACATAAAAACTCAACACTTGCCATATTAGGCTACCATACACTCATTACTTCACCAGAATAAATGTTCAGAAAACTGAGTAAATACCAACAATACAAGATTTCTGCCTGAATCTTCATAGACTTAATAACATACATGAAAGGAATATCTAGTTGTCTTGACTCATTTTTAATGCAATGAAGAAATAAAGCATCCTTCCTTCAGACCACCTCTGTATCCCCTGTAGGAGACCAAAAATCAAATAGCGATACGGTACTGTGTGCACCAAATACACACTAGTATGTCTGATTTATGTTGTCATAATCCTGAGAAAACATACTCTTTAAGTATCACTGTAAGCTATTCATCTTTGAAATCTCAATAACTGCTTCCTAGCCACAATATTTCTGTGTAGTACTGAGATTCGCACAATAAGTCCTTTTTCAACTATTCAACATAACATACAATTTAATATACATTAGTCTTGTGTACAACAACACTTCACTCACGAACACAGCACTACTTTTCATTTACACTACTGTATACATTAGTAGTATATACAATGCTGGAAATACAGATATTGTATACAATATTTACATTTGCACTATACACAATTACACAAGTATACAAAACTGTATGTACCAGTATTGAATACCATCCAGTATACATTAGTGTATTGGGTGATCACATTTTCCGTTCTTCAACGTACACAATGCATTGGAATATTTTTACACAATTTACAACACTGTATGCACTTACACAATATCATGTACAAAATCTACTAGTAGAATCTGAAAATACAGGGCAGAGATACTAGAGATCTGAAGTTAGTAAGCAAAGCAAAGGACAAACATTTCTGTAATGTTTACTAATTTTTCTCAAAAATTGCAATGAAATGACACTGGACTGGAAAACATTAAACTATGACGCAATATCTGGCTTTAAGATGTTTATCTAAAGGTAAATTTTAACATGCATATTTTATAAGTCAATTGAAACCGTTATCTGGCAGTTAACTTTTCCTCACTGATAATTCACACAGACTTCTGATAATAAGAATGATGAATGTTGAAAATGGAATGCAACAATACTTTAAAGCTACTTTTGGAAAACTAACAGTATAAGGGCAATAAAAACATATCAGAAGAAAACATAGGTACTAAAATTTAAAAGTGAAGAAGAAATATTTACAACAAATTCTATGAAGATTTCAAACAAAGAGTACTCCTATTGTCAAGAGAAGTCAACACTAGTCCTAGGGAAAACACATACAAGAAATAAAGGAAGAATCAATCATGTTTGTACAGAGAAGTTGACTGGACCAAAAGTAAAATCTTGAACTGGACAACATAGGCAGATAACATCGGGATCCTTCTATTAAATCTACTTTGATCTCATGTAATATTTTCAGGGAACTATTAAATCAGTTTAGATGTTTATAAAATTAGAACATCTGCTTTAAAATATTCACCTCAGTCAGCAATTTATTGTATTCATAATTAGAAGAGGATATTTCATTCAATCATAAAAAAGACTTCATTAAGTTTACTGTAATACATTATGAAAATCATAGAGTTTATAAGCTATCTTCAATGACTAAGTTCCAGTTTTCAAAATGAAAAATAAAAAACTGTTCATAACCAATTTACTTTTCCCTACATTTGCTTGCCTTTATACTGCAGAAAAGTATAAATATCACCTATATACACCTCATTTTAAATCGTGCTAAAAAAATTAGTCTGTACAAAAAAAATATTAATATACATTGTTTTTCTTTCATACACGGACTATTTTCAAGATGTTCTATCTATTTCAAGATCCAAACATGAAGGTGTAGTAACAAAATATTTCTTATTTAGAATGATTAAGAACTGGAGAGAAACAAACACTTGAACATTGATTAAGTACTATCACATATGTATGATTTTCATTTTTCTGGATTCTTAAATTTTAAAAAACAGGCATTGACTCCAACAAAATATGTTAATTTATACTACTTGTGTTTCTCATTTACAGTAAGTCTTTATTAATGAAAAAGTTCAGTCACAGTTGCAAATAAAACTATATCCGATAAGTAATGTGTTGGGATCAAAAATTTCGAAAACCAAAGCAAAGCTTGTCCATTGAATCCCTGAGGAAAGGCCTTTGTTCACTTATTTACAACATTGTACAAGTGCCATATTGTATTCTTTTCATGCTTTCAAATTCAAACTAACACTTATCACTATCATTTTGGCTCACTCAAAGCAGATTTAATATATGAAAGTGAATGAAAATAAAACTTTTTTCACTGCATCAATTAGTTTCAGTAGTACTAAAACAACTGGAGTACTTTTTGCAGGGTTCACAATAATGAAGAGTGTCCAGTTTCCATATCTTAACTGAGCCAATTATTTCTTTAGAATCAAATTGCAATTGCAGTTGTTAAAAGAGTTTTGATAAGCCACAAGAGTATTCTTGGGACTATTCCAAAGCAATGCAACGTGCCATCAGCACACAATAATCCACCTCCTGCAAAATCAGAAAAAGAATGAGAGAAAAAAAAAAAAAAAATTCTTATCACAAGCAGCCGAAGAGAGAATACTTTCTGATTAATGAACAATACATACAAATTAGGACAGCAATATTGGTTTGGTTCAACTTTTTTAAAATTCATTGAATGCATTTAAATTGTTTTTGTGGGCAAGAAATGGTACAAGTAAATACATTGCAGGTGTAATTACTGATATGATATAGACTTTTCATACAGAAGACCATATCATAAAACTAGGATGAATGAACTAATGAACATGAACTAATGAACTTTTGGTAATCACTAGGGCCTTTTGTATTGCGATTTCCTTTCAAGTATTTTCATGATCTCATTGTCAAAAGCATGATCATGAATCCGAAAGAATAAATCATTTCTAAAAACTTACTCTTATCTTTATGGCTAAACAATACATTTGAGTAGACAAAGATAAATTTCAATAACATTGTTAATAAGCTTTATAGAAATGAAGTCCATGAACTGGATTAATTTGAAAAACGTAGGTTATATAGCCTACATTACCTACAAAACTACACACATTTACAATGTAAGTAAAAACTGTGACTGATCCCTTGAACTAAATTTAGGTAATTCATAAAACTGAAGCAACTTCAATGATGATTTTTGTAACATTGATGTTACTTAGATAAACTAAAAATTTGGTCTAGAAAAATGTTCATACAAAATCATTATTTGCATTATTTTTTCCATCACAAGTAGCAATTTACAGAAGCGTATATTCAACTTCTTGCAGTACAGCAGGTGACCTTTCAAATGGTTCCAATAAACACAGGGATAAATCTTAAAGTAGCAAGGCCATTTGTATTTCACACTGCTATTCACAGCCCTAATTCCCAAAGTGGAATTTGAGGTGAATACACATGATTAATACAAAGCATTAACTGGAAACACTCATTGCCTAACATATTTTATTTATTTAATGGCAAGATCCACTTTCATATTCATATCGTGTTAATGCTCCCAATCATTTCTACTGTTATGATCACAATGCTGAAATCTGTGAACACAACTGACAAGGTAATGGTTTCAGGTCCATTTCCCCCACACATTACAACTCTGCAACAAAATTTTTTGGAGCTGTAGGCATAACAAAATATGGACTACATTTGAAACACAGTAGGTCCTGCTGTATATGCTTTTAGTCCGATATAGCATCTCTTAATTCCAATATTTTGAAACTAACACTATGGCAGTGTCACAACTCTACTAAATATTAAAAATCAAAAGAATAATCATTGGATTAAACAATACGGTTAAAAAGCTTCTTTAGATAATGACATTAGATATATTGGTAATGTAGTTCATAGCAAATAACAATGCAGGAAAGTTCCGAAGAGAAGTTTTTGTTGCTCGATTTTCTTTTTTCTTTTTTTTCTTTTTTACATGTTAGGAAGAAAATTTCATGTCTAAGATAAGATCATTTGGCTCTTTAAAAGTTTATTAATTCTAGTGGCTAACACTCGTGCATTTGCAGAAAACCTGTCAAACTCAACTAGCATCTGCATTCATGCCTCGATCTTAAATATAAAAATTATGTACACTCTCTCAGCTCCTTAGAAAGTCTATCTAGTGTTACAAGTTACCACATTACTTCGGTACTATATTAGTGTCCAATGAAAACTTTAAGAATAGAGTACTAAATCATTGTGAACAATCCAAATGTTAAATTCATGTTTTATATTTAGTCATTTCTTCTCTTAAAAATTCAAATCTAACAAAATTTTAAATTTCTGCAAAATGGCTAGCAAATTAAAAACATACTATTTTGCAGTATTCCGAGATAAAAATGGAGGCAAGAAAATACGATTCAGACAATAGTAAAAACAAAACAAAACCACATTGCCATTGGGAAAAATGTATTACACAACATCTTTTTAAATAGTATCAAGGGGAGATCTGGTAGTAGGGAAATGTCCAACTCTTGTATTAATCACAAACAATTCTCTTCAATTTCAAATACACAAAATATTTGGTATTCCTCAGTTTTCCTCCTTTTTCTTTAGAAGTAAATCCAGTTATAGTATAGGATCACCATGCATTTTTTCAGGACAATTCTGATAGTATGAATTGAAAACTTTCAATTATAACTAAGCAAAAAGGGTAGATAAATAAACAGTGAAAATGTCAATTTCATCTACCATAACCTAGCATATGAGCCATTTTCATAAATAAAAGAATAATTAGGAAACACATGCAACACTAATAATGAGGGCATTAATCAGAAGAAATGAAGAAAATAAAATAAATGAAAAGATTAGCTTTAATAATTCATAGACACATGATGGAAGGGGCATGATTATGCAGAGGTGGTAGTTAACGAAGACCCTGAACCTACTTACTTCAGCATGATCTAATTGCAAAACATTTGACTAGCAGATCATGATCATCATAAAATAATAATTATTTTGGTTTCTTTTTTAAAAATTATATTATTAATATCATTATAATTTATGAATACATGATGTTACTGGTAAGCATAAAATAAGTTATTTACAGTGGATTTTTTTTATAAATTTGAACTCAAGGGAACTTAAAAAATATGTATTATCCAACCTTTTAATTAAAGAACAGATGCTTTTATAAACAAAAATTGAAATAATGAATGCCCATATTTGCAGCAAACTATTTTCTCAGATCCCACTTCTTCACTGTATGTTATTATGCGAGTGTTTAAAACCATTTCAATTCACATTCGTCACTGTTTAAAAGTCCAATTTTCAGGTTCCTCTGACTTCCATATTTACCCAAATGTAAGTTGACCTTCTAATTTTGAACAGGCCTTCTGATTTATTTTAAAAAATTTGGAAATTGTCTAATTGACTAGAAAATTGTCCCAAAGAAGAGAATTTTAAAACTTTGCATAGCTGATGCTATCATTTTCTTGTTCCTTAAAATAATATCATGGTTTTGTTCCTACCATTTTCAACTTTACATACATCATGCTGCTTTCTGTTTGGTCCTCCTTCCATACATCATCCTCCTACTTTAGAGGCTTACCTAACAAGGCTGTATGCCACCTAAGAACATTCCCATCTGTATCTCCAGATTTTCTTCCATACACGCTTTGTTTGTAAGCTTTTAACAGTTTTTTCACAATCTCTAACAGAATGTACTTTAAATTTGCATTGTTTAATGTTTGTATGTTAGAATTGTGAATAGCCAACTCATACACCTCCGACCATCTGTTTCTCAAGTAATGCAGGGGACACCGGCAAACTTCCAAGTTTGAGAAGTTTTTCCTAAGAATAAATATTTTAACATTCTGTCTCAGTGGTTGGACAAAGAAAGCATACTTCTATCCAAACTATTTTTTTTCTTTCCCCCATTCACACTCAGCAAGCATCAAACCAAGACTCTACACAGCCAAGTCGATCAATTCTTAGAAAATGTAAGTAATGATTTTTATTTATTTCCATGTGTTTCACTTGCTACAAGTTTTTCACATTCAACTACTGATCACCCAGCAAATTTGTGGAAGATACCAACAATGTCAGCAAATATAATTAAAATTATAGATACACGTCGTATTTATGACTTTTGCAGCTCATTGTTACGTAAGCATCCGAGTTTCTTCTTGATATGAAAAGGCAGAGTAAAAATATATTTCCTCACCAACTAGGCTTAATCTGCAAATATAAGACGACCTCGTACTTCTCGAATGGAATATTCAGAAAAAATCTCGCCCTATAGTTGGGTAAATGCAGCACTGGAATTTTGTCACGTTTCATGCCAATAATGAGTATTATAGTCTTCCAAAAACTTTGGATTCAGTATTTTCTTCTTTAGTACTCTTTTCAGCACTAGAAGCCCTTCAGATTTATTCCCCAATATTAAAATACATTCCTCACTTCAATAGGACCACAAAAGAGTTAAAAGATTCAATGATCATTACCACTTGAAAATTAAGTAAATTCTCTCACTGGCAATCTCTTCTCTTGCCTTCCTGAAGTTGTGAGTTCCACATGTTGAATATATTTTTAAAATTTAAGATGACTTAAAAAACTTAATTATGGTTGAAACACAAAGCATGATTTACAAAAGGCCGACTTTCATCTTTACACAGACTTAGCACATATCTATTCTTTACTATTACATTTTATTGTGTATTTTTGGAATAATTTCAATATGACCAACTCTGGCAACTCAACCTTGAAGTAACATTACTGGTTAACTGAAGTAACATTACCTTATGAAATTTTAATTTAGAAATTTAATAAAAATAATAAAATGAAAGTTACAGCCAGAAAGTAGTAGATATGGCAAAATACTTTGTATCATAAATATTACAGGAACTAAAACTCATGAGAATGACAAACTCCAATTGCCTAGCTTTCACGACAATTCCAAACAATGCAATTATTTCTTTCAAAAGATAGCCAAATTACACAATTTTAAGCTATCCACTGACAAACCACTTGTCTTCACAACATAATGCTTTTAAAACAAATATTACTGTAAAAAAGGCAAATATATCCCTATTACGAAATCTCTGCTGTAACTACAATTACTACTCATCCCCAATTAACTCATTTTGTTCACATATTCTTATTTAAGGACTCAAATGTGCATGTTAATGGATATGATAGCAACTAACAATGGGAACTTAACTCACAAAATTACTGAAATTATGAATGAAGTTTGAAAATTGCAAGAGAAAATTTTCTATGTGTCCTTCCTAATAAGACCCAGGTCAGCTTGCTTTCTATAATTTTGTGAAAAGGCACTGTAGAATGAACAGAAATGATTTTAGGCATCAAAGAAATCAACAGAAAAAAGATCTAACTAAAAAGATAAATTATATGTATATTGCCAATTGAGCTTTAGGCATTCTGTGCTGCAGGATTATTGCGGAACAGTTTTGCAATTCTGTTATGAACACGTTTATGTTGTATATCTTAGAAACTAACTTGGAAATCTTTGCATTGGAAAGACATTTCTTGTAACGTACACTGACACCATTAGCAAGCTCACAATGAAGAAGATTTCCCGACTGAAATCCCCCCTTCAGACAATTTTCACAAAGAAATTATCAGTGGACATTTAACAAAGGTTCTACAGTATTATCAACACCTACATTTCACAAAGAATGGTATTATCAATATATCATCACATATGAATTTCCTCAAAGCCGCATAACTAGCGGATTTAGATCTGCAGCTCTTATTTACATATTAAAATAACAAATATTTGTTAAGAGAAATTTGTACAAAAAGTTAAAACATTTTATGTTCAAAAGAAGTATATAACAATTGAACTTTTCAACTGAAGATTTACCAGACCTCGAAATACTTCTTCAAAAATGGATACTAGCCAGTAAAAGTTATAACTCCAGAAATAATTAAAAAATTGAATACAAACTTAATTGATTATTAAAGAATTTCATTAAAATAAATAACAAACAAATTCCACTAACATGCAACACGTTCAAAAAGTTAAAAAAAGAGAGGATCTGAAAAAACAGAGCATGCTTCACATCAACTTTCACTTAAAACAAATCTAGTGTAATTCCCCACATGTGAAACTCAAGTGTGCTTGGTAATCAAAGTAATTAAATACAGAAATTGATGTTGCGCAATCATATACTGCTGCTGCTGCTACTACTACTACTACTACTACTACTACATGCAAGTGCTTAACATCTTGTTCCATCTCAACCCATCGCTTTTGAATTGAATTGAACTGAACTGAATTGAATTTGCCTTATTTTACGTGGCGAGACAGGCCATGAGGCCCGCTCTTCCGTCTGACCACGCAAATTTCGAATCGCTTTTTTCAGAGAGATTTACCTAAAATCTGAATTTTCACTTGTTTTGAGAAACAACAGAATTTCAGAGAAGCAACAATATATCAAAATTGTGAGGGTGTGATCAACATAGCTACAAAATTATCAACAACATGTTACTAAAAATATAAATAAAATTTAATTAAACAGAAAAAAAAAAAAAAAAAGCAATTTTATCGTCTCAAGTATGAATAATAAATTATATATATACACGCACACACACACACACAAATACACACTCGGACACCAATTCCCATAAACAAATTCAAATTAAGTTATTCAAAATCAGAAAGGGTTTTCATTAAAAAATTACAGGAAATCTGTAATCCATTGTCCAGCAACATTGATTAATGAATGACAAAATTGCCCAACCTACAGGTAAAAGAAAAATTTAATAAAATTCGTCAATTTAATTGTATCTCAAAATTATTCCATAATAAAAGTTGCGTGCATTTAAAATTTTAATATCCTGTCGCAAAATATAAAAAAAAAACATTACTGATTGTACAGTATTTACATATACATTCTATTTCTAAACGTCTCGATCTTCTTGTGAACACAAGTATGCAGATCATCAAACTTGTGTATTTTAAACAACTATCATTTCAGTTCAGATATGTCAATCTAGTTGAAAAATATTATATTGCCGTTTGATTTATAGGCATAAGCCTTTAAAGCACAACAATTGTGCAAGTCAAAATAAAAATGACGTAGAAGGTTCTGTTTGCATGAAAGCACAGCTACCAAAAATTGATATTAAAAATGTCGTTACTGAATACATTAACTATTGTGGTCTCATTTGGGTTGGTTGTTATGAAGAATAATACATTATTGTACAAGAAAAAAATAATAAAATAATAATAATAATAATAATAACAATAAAAATAATTATAATTCCAAATGTAACTTTAGTGATACCTTAAGATCACTTGAACATAACACTGAAGCTCTTTACAAATATTTCTTTCAAAAAGATTGCCTTTGGCAGCAACTAAAATTGACAGTTTCTTTAGATGACAATTTATCTGGCAGAAGTCTAGACCATACTATGACCGAGTATATTATTTGAAAATGCCAACATGTGGCTAACATCTGACTTTGCTTTCATGTTGAATAATGTACAAGAGGCTAAAAGTCCCTCACCACAACTACTGTGGTTCAGGAAAGCAATTATACAAATATTTACAAATTAAATAATTAACTTTAAAGGCATATCTACACTATTCAGGAAGAAAGAAACAAAGAAAAGAAAAAGAAAAGAAGAAAAAGAGAGAAAGAGAAAGGATTAAACATGAAAATACACGGAGTACAGAATTATTAATTTTCAGAAGTTCACATTTGAAGCACGAGAGTGACTGGTGATGAAAGTTAGCGGCAATAACAGAATCAAGACAAAACCACCCAGTTGAAGTATTAAAAAAACAACAATATTGTTCAATGAATTCAACCTACATTAACAAAAACGAAACCAAACAAAACAGACTGGATTTAGGGACTGATTATTTTCTACCATATTATACAATAAAGTTCATTAGGAGTCAAAACCACTCAGATTTGTCACACTATCACATTCTTTATTGACTTAGTATGAAAGTATGATTCTCATTTTGAGGTAGTGATCGTTTGAAGGACAAGAACAATTCCTAATTTCTCAGTTATGTAAATATACTATTTACAATTAGAAGCATGGTGATCCTAGACTTCCCAATTTCATGACCTTCCAGAAGTGTGTGTATGCACAATATTTGAATGAATAAAGCATGTTAAAATACACAATTATTTTTGTTGACAGAAATATACTATACATAGGAGCGAGTTCAGGGTACTGCATGCAAATTTACTGGCAATATTGGAGCACAGCAACACACGGCCACCACTATGATGAGCTTGATGCATTCATTCCACTGAACATTCCAGTACTAAATGATGTCTGTTGCTGAGCTTGTTGCTGCTGCTGTTGTGCCTGCTGTTGCATCTGCTGGTTGCTAGTCTGACGTCCATGTTTGGGCATAGGAGGTTGCAGGTACTCGTGCCGGGCCAAGGAGAAAACATCAATGCGCTCCTCTTTTCGATACGCTAAACAGCTACGAATGAATGTCTACAAAAAAGAAAAAAGAATAAATAAATGAAAGAAAACAAGTTGAATCAGCACGTTTTAAATTAGTGTAATTAAGTAAAGAATACAAAGTTACAAACACATATGAGGGGGAAATATTAATAGCACTGAATATACTTTTATCACCTTAGCTTCATTTGTGACTGCAGGCTTATTAGCAAACTGCACCTCTGTTGCTTTGAGGATTGTATTCTCTTCCAGTATCGTTGCCTGTGATTGGTTATGACCAAATGGCTGAAGAAACGAATTACAACAAATAATGAGCAAATTACAATTGCAAGATCACAGTGCGAATACCAAATAACATTATTTCCTAGAATTATTCACTCACCTTTTTACCATAAAGACACTGGTAGAAAATTACACCTACACTCCATACATCCACCTTCGAAGATATTTTAGGAGGATTTTTTCCAACTACAAAACATTCTGGTGGCAGATACCTGAAACACATTAAAATATGTACCAACAACAATGCAGCATGAAGATGACCTTACAAAATAAAGACCAAATGGGGGTAATGTCACCATCATTGGAAGCAACACTTAATTATTTGAATCACAAATGAATTTTAACCAAGACACATTTACCTGTCAACAACACTGAATCACATCAGCCAAGCTACAAACTAGACATACATTCCTTCACACTACCTATAGCTGTCAGGTAAACTAATATAGAAAAAAAACAGATGTCTGGTGTAAAAACAGCAAATTTCAAAGGTAAAAGGCAACAAAGAGAAACATGTATGCTCTTAAAACAAAACAAAACAAAAAAAATTAGGATGGAAATGCATCCACAATGGTACAAAGTACAAAGAGCCACCACAACTATCAATAGAAAACCAGCATAAAAGCTTTTATTGATAACTTCCGATATGAACTAAATTCAGGCACCCCAGAAAAATGAACCAGAGTTTAGCCATTTAGAAATCATACCGAGTTACAACAGAAACCACATGTGTTCAAAAGCACACACTTTCTCAGATTACACAGATCTGTAAAATTTGCACATATATAAAATAAATGCACAAATATAACAGAAGCTGTCAGGAGAAATTACACAACCTGTGCAAGTCATATTTCCGAAACAAAATAGCAATCACAGGATCATTTGAATGTTGAATACAAACTGAGTGAATTGTAAGATTGAACTTAATTTACTTGTTGGAACATCAGCTAATCCAACAACAGATTGATTATATTTATTCCTAGTTCCCCAGATAAGTCCAAATGTGCTCATATTACTCTCTATAAATTTTTAATCCGTTTCGATACGATCATGTGACCTTCTTTTTAACGCTAAAACTACTTTATCCACCACATTCTTCCAACTACTCTTTTCAACCATTAATTTGTCTTCATTTATTGCCAAGTTCAGCTTTAATTGATATAATTAATGTGAGAAGTTATACTTTTAAGGCCATTTTCTAACAAAAATCAGAATGCTCTATTTTAAGTTGATTAGGAATTTTACGCTAAATACAAAGAAATAATTGAGTGTGGCAAGAAAAAAATGACGTCAGGGAAAATTTTGGTTATTTGTTTTTACCAAGTCCAAATCTATAAGAAAATGTATAAAAATCCTATGCAGTTTTTTACTTGCAGACCTGTGTTATTTGTAATGGATATGTAATAAACATGGATAAATAAAAAAAAAATAAAAAAATATTATAATACTCCCGGAACCCACAAAAGGATTTCTACACAGAAAAAAAAAGTTAAAAGTTGGCATGTTTTGGGATTTGAACCTAGGTACTTGTTTTGCAAGCTCTGAAATAACCACTAATCTGACTGGCAGAGTTCCCAACAATACAAGATTCAACAATTGCAATTTTAAAAAATTCAGAGGTTTCAATGAAAATTTGACCTATAACATTTTATTAAGCAAACATTTCCCAATTCGGATAAAAGAAACTTGGAAAATGTTACCAGAACTGAGAAAATCTTGTTTAAGTAAGTTTTAAAACTTGTCACTATTTCATTCAAAATTAAGAAAAACCATACTAATTTTCACATTTTATCTGACATTATTACAGATACAATTTTAAAAAACAGTTTTTAAAAATAATCGCGCAAAATTTTTATATTCATGCAAAATTATGTGAAAAGTACTCAAATTTCCAAAAAATTTTACAGGAACTTATTTCAAAATCTATCTTTAAGAAACATTTCATAAAGGGGAAAAAATATTTATCTTCATAATTGTAGTTGTAGGAAGACACCCAGAAATTTTGAACTTTTGGAATTTTAGAAAAATCAGTTTTCAACGAACATGACACCTGCACCATTCTCTTAAACATCCTTCACACTATCCAACAACAAAATTTATTAAAAACCATGGAGCCATTTCTTCGAAAACGCTACAGGGGCTTGATAGAAAGATCCCTCAAAATAAAACAACGGCTTCAAATTCTAGGGGTTGCGACAGTCAGATCAACTGGGAAATATAAATGAAAATTGGCTGAACGGTTTACCCGCTAGTGTACTTCAGACGAACAGAAAGATGTTTTGCTGTCATTTGATTTTTTGGTATCAAGGACCCACAAAACTGATTCTGACTACACCAAGTTAACAGGATTTTTTCTTCTAAATTAAGTAACTTATCCACTTTTTTCGTTACCAGGGCCCAATGATAAAGAGTTTTTCTGCCGAAACTTCGCTGTTTTTTCGTGCAGCATTACATAACTTTTTCTGTAATGCATAAGCAGTAGCGGAGAAGTAAATTTATATCTTCAATAATACATCTGTAGAAGGAAAAAACAAAACTTTCACAATTTGTGATAATTCAGAGAATTCAACAAAACTTAGAATATTTTTATAAGACTGTGTTGTTATATTAAAAAATAAGAATTAAAGAAAAATTTGGAGACAGTTTTGAGAAAATGTTTAAAATGTCGCTGAGGCTTGATGAACCAACCGACATGAAAACGGCAACGCTGAAAATAAAAATATAAGTTTTAAATTCAAGAGTTTACGGCGTCAACCTGATCAAATATACACGTAAGCTTCCGCGGCTCGAGTCGATGACTTCTTGGCTGTCCGGGTGACGCCGCGTAGTGGGCTGAGGCCGACGTTTCGCCTGACATGTCGCAGGTTGAGCCCGGCGTCCGTGTTGATGTTATGCGGCTGTCTATTAATTTCTAAAGCGTCTATTGATTCCTTTTCAGTTGCAGCAGCCGTCGCAACAGCCGTCGCAACAGCCGTCGCAACAGCCGTCGCAACAGCAGTCGCAACAGCAGTCGCAACAGCAGTCGCAACAGCAGTCGCAACAGCAGTCGCAACAGCAGTCGCAACAGCAGTCGCAACAGCAGTCGCAACAGCAGTCGCAACAGCAGTCGCAACAGCAGTCGCAACAGCAGTCGCAACAGCAGTCGCAACAGCAGTCGCAACAGCAGTCGCAACAGCAGTCGCAACAGCAGTCGCAACAGCAGTCGCAGTAGCAGTCGCAGTCGCAGTCGCAACAGCAGTCGCAACAGCAGTCGCAACAGCAGTCGCAACAGCAGTCGCAACAGCAGTCGCAACAGCAGTCGCAATAGCAGTCGCAGCAGTCGCAATAGCAGTTGCAGCAGTCGCAATAGCAGTTGAGGTGTAGCAGTAGAGGCGTTCAGTCGCAATAGCAGTTGTAGTTGTAGTTGTAGCGGTGGTGGTAGTTTAAATAGTAGCAGCAGTAGCTGTAGTTGTAGTTGTAGCAGTGCTAGTAGCGATTGATAGTGATTCCAGGCACGTCAATTAATAGTCATGAGTACCGTAAGTGTAGCGTATGTTCTTTTGCTCAGAAGGTGGTAGTGGTCTTCCCCCACTGTACGGCGAGATCGGATACCGACCTACTGTCGACTAGTGGGGTTTACCCAAATCAGGTATCTCCCACCAGCGGGGCACCACTCCAACCAGGACAAGCTCTAAGCTCCCGACTTCAAGTCTCAGTTTTAAAACAAACATAATACTTATCACACAAAAAGTGAATTCAATGTAGTTTATAGAAAAAAAAATTTACAGAGAAGCACATAACACTGCAATTCCTAATTTCAATTATTTCTCGCGGCGCACTATATTTTCGTCGGACGAGGACATCACAAAAGGAAGCGTCGAAGCCATTTACAATAGCCAACTGCGAACGAACGAATGCAGGAAGGGTGCAGAAACGAATGCAGGAACGAACGAATGCATAATGGGCTCGAGGGCACAACGACCACAGAATCTTCAGTTATGTTGCCAGCACTAGCTGTCACTTTGGCTCATCCTTAGGAAAATCGCTCTATAGGAAAGATCGCATCCGGTCCATCACTTGTTAGTTAGGGTACTACTCTGGCATGCGTCTGGTGTTGATCTCATTTGGAGAACGCAAGGAAAACTACCGATTAGAGCAGCTGGCCACTTGAATTCTCCTCTAGACAGTGACTGATTTCAACCTTGCTGACGAGCTAGCGTTGAAAATCCTGCCACCGGCGGGACTCGAACCCAGTCAGAGGGACTGCAGTGACATCAGTTGATATCCTGAGCCATCTCTCGTGGTCGTGATAGTGGCGTCGGCGGCAGCGGCGGTAATGGCAGTGGCAGTAAAAAATTTGAAAATTGCATTATGCACTCTGCATTGAGTACACATACTGACATTTATATTAGAAATCTTATTCACAAGAATTTTCTGAAATCTTTCTAGCTAGCATAAAAATAGTAACTTTAAAAATAGAATTAATTTTGTTTGCAGAAATGAAAAAAAAAAGTATTCCCAACCTGTGTGGCAACATTTGTCACTGGTCAGGTGTCAATTTCCACTAACTTTTGCTGGTTTCCTAGACCAATCAACATCTATTTCCTCCAATTATGTAGAAATTAATTTTAAAACATCCTGAGCACTTCTGATTTGGATGGAAAGGAATTAAATCAATTTTTTTAAATTGTAGATTTGAAGTGAAAACTTTTTTTATTACTTTTCATCAAACTCCAACATGTTATTGCTTCAGATTTTGAAAATAATTAGGTTTCAGATAAGTGCTAATGTATGGTGGATGTCCTACTTTATGAGGGGGTTTGTGCATTGGCAATGCATATCTGCTGCTACACAACTAGATAAATTCCCGCTTTACTTCCCACTTTTCTATATCAATCATAATGCAAAAGCCTCCAATTCTAAACAACTGGCAATGACTGCCATTTATTTGTTGGCAGTAGCAGTCCACTATTATGTTTAACCACATCTCTTCTTAAAACAAGTTACACATCTGACTCCCTTCAAAAAGAAAATATGGTTTTCATGTTTGTTTTAGTGAATGTTTTTACTGAATGTTTAGTTTCATGTTATTATTATTGAATGATCCCAGAAAACTTTCCATTTTAAAACACATTTCCACAGGATGTTTCTTACATGGAAATGATTTTAATCTGGATATAAAGGGTTTTTCAACAGATAAGATATGATCTTGTCCCTTTTTTTGGCTAATATTGAGGATACCCCCCTCTCTGCATCAACAATCTTTAGGAAATGCAAAAAAATAGAAATTATCCTCGTGACAAGTACAAGAAACGAGTGGATTGGTTAAAAATAGGGATGGATCCTCGATACCTCTATACTCGGGTGGTATCAATAGCGATCGATACTTTCGGAAAATGACTCTATACTTTTAATTATTTATGCCATTCCCCATCTCTTCTGATTTTATGGAAGAATTGTCTTCCTTACATTCCTCTTTCCCCTATTTTTCTTCTGTTAGCAACAAGGAAGTGTGTGTGTTCGGATTCACTTACAGTCGTTGAAATTACCCAATGCTGCGTCTGAGCGCTGTGCCCCACTCTTTATCCCATTCGCACCTGTCACCCTCTCTTGAGATAGCATGCAATTCACGACCAATTCAGCTTTGGGAAACTCTTCCTTGTGAGCTCCCGGCAACCTAGTGACGACAGGCACAATAAGCAGTGCTCGATGAGAGCGTTTCTTCCCGGGATACTCCCTCCTCAGCCCACCTCAGAGGCATCTGATGGAGCTCTTGAGTTCAGTTCTGCATTTTAAAGTGACCAAAGGACAACTATTTTATAATGTTGCATCGGACGTTGGAATCGTCCCAGATCGTACAAGTAAAGTGGTAGAAGTTATTGACCCACGGCCAGTCCTATCAAGACCATCCAGTTTCAATACAAATCAACACTCATTGATTTTTTGGCCACAAAGAACAAATTTAAATCAGGAGACAACTGTTCAAAAGCAATACCAAGAACATTTGCTTACATGATATGCAAAGATAATCAATCCATCAGTATTTTTAAGGACAATAGATTCAAGGAATTATTAAACATCTTGAACCTCGATACACCATGCCCACAAGAAAATTAAAAACCTTTTAATCACGATTTCAAATCACCGATATTTCAGTAGTTAAAAAAAATAAATCACTGCATACGATTCTAAATAACTCATTTTCATTATCTACATTAGAAATTTCAAATTAGACAAGCATTTATTGTTCACAATTTTAATTCATTTAATTTATTTCGTATGCATCCTCAAATACAGAACCCCCGAAAATGCATTGAAATATAGTCTCTTCATAGGAATATTCTGAAGAGCGACCACAAAATATTATGTTGTGTATGGACCTAGAAAAAGTTAGAATGCTAGTTTTCCTTAATAAGAATCTTTAAGAACTTTAAAAAATGTATGTTCATCTCAATAGTTTTTAAATATTAAAATAGTACATGTAGGCATGTGTGAAGAACAAAATACATCCTTCCAATTTTGATTGAACCACTTTTGCTGCAGAGCTTTCACAGTAGTATGGTATTGAGTAACAAAGCTCTGACAGGTAACGGTATCGAGAAATTCAGGTATCGACCCATCACCAGTTAAAAAACAAAAAACCTTATGCCCAATAAAATTCCACAGAATATTCTCATGAACTTCATATAAATTGTATATTTACTATATGCATGTATATAATACAACATAATAGTCTTCTTTGCAGATGATAGGAACATTATTGTTATTAAAGAAAGTACCCAACAAACTCTTATGAAAAGTTGTAGAGGAACAGTTCTAGAGGCACTAGTAGAATGGTTCTGAGAAAATAAAACTCATCATAAACACCAATAAAGCTCTGTATCTAAATTTCAGGAATCCATTCTGTAAAGAAAAAAACCACCAGCACAGTTGGTCACACAAAACATGCATGTAGAAATAGACCAAAAGACATCTTTCCTTGGATAGACTATTCAAGATGACCTAAAATGGAACTCTCTGGCTGGACTCTGGATTACAGATCTAAATAAGCTTACCTAAGGCATGTTATGTCATCTACATCCGTAAGTCAAATTTTAACTTAGATACATTACAAGCAGTGAACTTCGCCAATGTTCATTTGCTTCTTATATATGGAATCACATTCTGTGAAGTTCCCCAGAAAGTATTTACATTTTCATCATCCAACCATGAATGTTGAGAACAATAACAAGCACAAGTCCTGCAAACCACTGTTCAAAGAATTACAAGTCCTTTCACTCCCATGCATGAACATATTGAAATAGTAATCTTCACAAAGAACTGTGAGAAACAAGAATTCTGTTACCCTAAATACAGACATTCATAATTTTGATACTAGAGAAAAAAGAAATCTGCATTTCCCTCATAGTGAACTTATCTTTCAAATAAGCCTTTCTTATAAAAGGCATTACGATATACAACAAACTCCCTCATGAATTTAAAACCCAAATTCAATAAACCCCTCCCAATAAACCCCGGATTTAAAAATACTGAAACCATAGTACATTCTACAGCTCAAAAACTCTATACTATTCATCATAAATGTGCATCTACATCAATATGAACAACTAATAATTTTGTATATTCGGTTCCATGTTCGATATCCCAATTCTGAACGATTTTTCTCTCTTGACTTTAAATAATTCATATACATTGTATATTAGTCTATAAATGCAAAGTGAAGTAGTTCACAAATAGTAAAATCCTCAAATTGCAGAGCCCAAAAATTAAATAATACTATCCTTACACAAACTATAAGATACAAAATATTACATGTACACATACAACAAACTAATCCTCATGGCATTCTAGTTAAATGAATTGAAGCTATTGTTTTAATTAGTAAAAAATTTTAATGGAAAGTTGCTTTTTCTCTAACAATTATTGTTGAACAATCATATTAACACACACTCCACATTGGGACAGTTATTCTTATATAGTTATTTAGATTCACAGTGAATATTTTTCAATTTTTGTAACTCACTTGGGGGGGGCTGTATATTAACCCTGACTGATCCTATTTGAATAAATGGAAAACCAATGAAATTTAAACTGTAATTGTCTAAGTTCTTGTACAATATTTGTAACATATCTTCCTACACGATTGAGAAATTAAATGGCAGCAAAATGCCTTTTATACCATTGCTGTGCTGCTATTGCAACACTGATGACCTATTGTTCACACAGCCAAGCCCATAAGAAACCTTGTATCAAATCAAATTTAAGGAGTTTGAAACTATAAAACTTGACTACTACAGATTTTCTTTTGTTCTGCTAAAAGTAAGTATATTGTAAAGTTATGTATTATTTATTGGAACCGTTTCTATTCTGAATACTTTTAAATAAATGAACACGTCAATTATGTCTGCATGATACATGGTATACACAAAGAGCCACAACTTTAGAATCTAATGTAATTTTTGAACAGTTGAAGCCATTGCAATGCAGTTTTCACGAAAGTGCATGAGGGACTGGGGCTAATTGTCACATGTATTTGTATTTTATCACTTGTATTTTAAGAGATATTGAGGTAACTTTTTTTTTTTAATGCAACTGTACATATTTTTTTAGTCTATTAAGATGGACATAAAAAGATGAATCCAATGATATACATATTGTCATGTGATAGATAAGCATTTTTTGAGTAATTTTGATTATTTTGATACCACGTTTAATATATATTTTAAATGAAACAGTTCACCAACAAAGGTTGCGCAGCGCTCTCCCTGCTAGCACGTGCTTGGGGCGTTACAATATCTGTTAAACACGAGTAGCAAAAATCTAAAATCGCTCAAGAAAATGTTTATGTAATATATGACAATATGTATAGTTCCATTTGGAAAAAGGTATCTTGGTATCTTGATAATTCTAATTTATAAAATATAAATGATAATTTAAAGTAGGAAGAGAATCAAAGCATACTTCAACATTAGCTGGATGAGGTGGATAGAATAGGTGAGGTACTCATGATCAGGAGGGTAGGGTAAGGTAGGTGAGGTATGTTATTGTGACAAGGAACAACAGATGCTTTATGATAAACAGGAATCAGATATAGGTAGGAAGTTTCCAATGCTAGAGAAAATGTGGGAGGTTTTATTGTGTCAGTCATAAATTTCAATTTACACAATACCAACTAACCTAACTGTATACTTCAGTAATACCTTGCTCCAGATTTGTAAGTTGGGGCAATGAGGCTCTGGCCTTTGCAATCAACATAATACAACCCAGAGTCTGTGCAGAGAATAATTTTCAATATACTTTAAGCCAAACTACTTTTCAGATATACACAAGATGTCCCATACTCTAAAAATCACTTTACAGCAAGCCATGGCTAAACAGCAACATTAGCAGGATACTGTCAGAAATGACCTGTTCATTGTCATTCATATAGTTCATATAGCTCTATCTCAACCATCTGGCTAATGTATGAATTAGCCTGATTTCGGACTTTAGCCATAACATTTACACCAATGGACTAAAGGAAAATACTGAAGTACAAAGTGTAAAGTAGTAAATAAATATATAATTAAAAAATAGTTAATGTTCAAAAGTTCTTATTTACCAAATAATTCAGTCATAATAACAAATTAAGAAATTCAATGATTTCTAATTATATAAAATTTAAAAACAAACAGGCATAAAGATGAATGACTGAATCTGGATAAATGTGTTAGATGCATCCTTTTGCAAGATAAAGAAAGTAAATTTGAATGATTAATAAGATGATTCTAAAGCAATAAAACTACGTTCTTACACAACGGGTATGACAGGTTTTCCAGAAATCTTTCTGCAAAAAACTTACCAATAGGTTCCAGCACCTTGCGAAGTTAGATCCATGCCATGATCAGGATTGTAGTTTTCCTCATCCATAACTTTGCTGAGACCAAAATCCGTTATTTTGATCTCACCACAAACGTTACCTTCTGTCAGCAATATATTACCTAGAACAAAGTTAATGATAGTTAAATTCATAGGAGAGATGTTTAATTTCTTACATACAAGCAAAGTTCAAGGTACTGACAGCATTCAGAATACTCCAATGAAACTTTAACAGCACAAACATACGTACAATAATTTTCCACTAGTATTAAAAATAGACTAAATATTTTTTATTATAATAGTCAATTTTGTGTGAAATTCCTTGTGCACTAAAGTTTTGGCCTCAGTTTAGATAGATACCCATCTTTTTTTCCAAAAGTTACAACTATAATAGATCTTTCAATGGTATCAAATCACAACCATCCATCTGTTCATTAAACAAACTCATACAAATTCACATAAACCAATTTCTTATGTTCACTGAAGGTCCTTTCAAGAATTAAATCTCACAATTAATGGACTGCCAACAATTTATACACATCACTACAACAATGCTCCACCAAAAAAACAGTAGAATCTTCAGTTTTGTAGTAAAACATAAAATAAATTAATGAATTTGTTTTAAAACCCAAATAAGCACTTCCAAGATGCGTGGATAAATAATATTTCTTCATTAATAATAATAAATAAACAATTACTTTATATTATTATTATAATTATTATTATTATTATTATTATTATTATTATTACTACAGGGGCCAACTTATTATAGTTACATTGTTGTTCCATATAATCCTTATATAATTTTAGGTTCTAAACACTATTCAACTTGGTGGAAACAAAAAATTCCAAAGAGTATGCAGAAATGAAGAATCGAAAAATCCAAGTTGATTAATTTTAAGTTAAAAAAAAAAAGCATATCTTCCCTCACTGATATCTCAAGGATTCTGAATACTTAACTCAATATTTATACACAAACATGGAAAATAATTAACATGGACAAGAAAAGAAACTTTGAATTTGCTTTGCCCTGTTCGTGAAATTGCCCAGATTACGAACTGGGCAGAAATCTTGGCCGTATCATGAAATGGTCAGTAAACATTTTTGTCCAATTCGTGAACAGGCCCATCATACATTAACAAACTTTTTGTACAATTTCCTCAATATGCATTTACATGTTGCAAATAACTATCGGTTTAAAACCTTGCATATTCAATAGTACTTTGTAATGTAATTTTAATTTAAAATTAAATACAATATGTATCTCATTTCAATGCAAATTATGAATTGATGCAGAGAGAACTAGTGGTGCTTCAATAGCACATACTTTCTTGCATTATTTGTATCTTTTGCAATTTTTGAAAGTTCAAAACTGGGACATGTGCCTTTTTATAAGAATCTCAATCTCTACCTGAAGAAAAATATTGTTATTGTAGGAAGACGTCGGAGCAACGTAGGCAGACATTGTAGGGAGACGTCGGAAGACTTTGGTTTGCAAGGATTTTCTGCAACCAAGTATCTCCCCAGTGTGGAACTAGTTCTAAGCTCAGGACAAGTGTTGTCATGCAATGTATGCTAGTGTAAGTTCATGTAAGCAAACAGTGAATAAATGCCAAGAAAGAGGAAAGAAAGATCGCGAATGGTCTGTGGTCCAATTGTTAGGGTATCATGCCAGCATTTGCCTGGTGCTGATCAGAGAAACCACCGATCAGAGTAGCCTGTGGTTGTTGTTGTTGTTGTTACTGTTATCATTATATTATTATTATTATTATTATTATTATTATTATTATTGGGACCTACTATAATAATAATAATAATAATAATAATAATAATAATAAAAAATCAGCAATCATAATATCTATAGGGTTTATTCGAGACAAGACTCTTGTATCAAATAAACCTGCCAATAGACTTCTCCTCCAGACTGACCGAATTCGAACTAGCTGACAAGCCGAGTTATAAATTCACAGGGTCTCGAGTTTCAGCAACTCAATCGGGCAGTATCTATTTGGATAAAATAAATACCTTTTCTTTGTTATATAAGAATTAGTAGGGAAACAAGTAAAATAAATTTTAACTATCAATGAAAATAATAGTCATTAATACCTGGAAAGAATTCTGATATGAAAAAAAAGCATTAAATTAATAAAGCAAATGACGAGTTAATATAATATTATTTGTTCTTTCACATCAACCCTTAGAGCGAGTGAAGTTGCTAACAATAGAAAAATATAGTAGACTTTATAATTTGAATGTGCACTAGTTGGTCACGTCCAGAAACCCGGCAGTCTGAATGTGAGCTTGCCACAACACTGTGTTGAGATTTAGCAAACCATATAAGTTCATGGCCATCCTATACTAAAGAATGGCCGTGATCAGATGCATTAGTTATTGAACAATTTAACACTATTTTGGGAAAATGAAAACATGGTGTGTACTTGCCATAAGTAGTAATTATGAGTTTTATTTTGTTCCAATTTACAGTACATACAACACCCAAGATCAGAGGTGGCACACCCACATTAGTTCTGCAACTGTTTTTGTGAAATGGTGTTTTCATGAACGGTACCTATGAACCTGCATCTTTTTGCATTAATAATAACTTTTATTGTTAAATTTGCTAAACAGAAAACCATATTACTAAATACAAAAGTTTTAAAAATTTTACAAATAGAAGAATGTGATTTTACTGACAATGAATATTTTCTCACTACTGTAAGTTATAGAAGAGGTTAGGTAATATATATTTAAGCAATACATTAAATTTTTTAAATTACTCATATCAATAAAAAGAATGAAATTGATTAAAAGATATATAAAAACTCACCAAGTCGGTTGAAGGTTAAAAGCAGAATCTAACTATGTACACAATAAGAAATTAGCCAAAAACAATAAGCCATATGGACTGCGTACTTAATTTTAGATACTTATTTCAAGAAAACTACAAAGATTAAGGTAGAGGGTAAACCTGTCAGAATACCCATGAAACAATAAAGTACCAAATTTTTAAAACTAACGAAAACAGAAGTAAGGGCGGGAAAGTAAAAAAGGAGTTCATCCCAGGGTTTCTCTGAGCCCTCCTGTTTATGTCAGGCATGAGATAATAAAAGAAGAAACTAATAACAGGATACAGAATAAAGAATGTTTGCCTGCTATGCTGATCTATTATTAATTGTAGAATGTAAAGAAAACATTCAAAGATTGATCCATCAGTTTCATCTGTGCTGTCAAAACAAAATATGGTCATGAAATTCTTAGTCATATGCAAAATCCCAAAGCAATGGAACTAGAACAATAAGATCAAACAAGTAACAGGTTTCCTAGGTCCTCAAGATATTCAAGCTTACGGTTTCAAAAAATTGCCCAACTAATGGTGCTACATAACATACTTTCTGACATTGTTTCGAACTTTTGTAATTTTCAAACATTCCGACTTCAATGAAAATTAGACCTGCGGCATTCCATTAAACATCCCTTGTTCTATTAGTATAAAATATTGAATGAAAATATGCTGCAATTTTTTTTAATTGCATCAAGTTCAAACAGATGTTACATGAAAAATACCTTGTTCTTTTAATCAAAAATTTCTACACCACCTTTTATAAAGTTCAGATTTTTTGTAACATTTCATTGAAGACTACAATTTCTATCTCCAATACTGTACTTTTGAAATATTAACTTCTTGCAATTTTCAAATACACAGAGAGTTCGCTGGAAATGGGACTAGCACCACTTTCTTTTACCATCCTTTGATACACATGAGAAGAAAATTTGAAGAAAAAATTGATGTTTTTGAGAATAAAATTGTTTAAAAATTACCTAAATTCCACATAAAATTACTCTAAAACTGCTCAATTTCCAAAAAATTGTCCACGATGTTATTTCAAAATGTCGGAAGAACAGATTTCAATAAGAAAAAATCTCTGTCTACAATATCGTAGTTGTAGGAAGACACCGAACAAAAAATTGAAGTCTCGCAATTTTTGAAAATCAGAGGTTTAAACAATAATGAGACCAACATCATTCTTTTAAGCATCCTTTACCCTATCTGAGGACCAAGTTCAAACATTGAGAAAATTTTGAAAAGGTTTTTGAGGCTTCTTGTAAATTACCCCGATATCAAAATATTTATTTCTATCTTGCAAGGTCTCAATTTCTATGAAGTTGATCAGGGGATACAAATTTTGGAGAAAATCCTCTGAACAACTTAGGTGCTAACATGTCCACAGACGGACAGACATTTTGCCGTCGATCAATTTTCGGTATCAAGGACCCACAAAATGTTAAAGGATGTAATTTACTACATATAGGAACAAGACTTATTCATTTTTTCATCACCAGGGCCTGGCAATAAAAATGTCGAAAAAACGCTGTTTCCCAGTACACGATTACAATACTTTCGCTTCTTACAAAGTAAGAAGAGAAAATAACAAATAATTAATGCAAACGGTGACTGATTATCTGAATGTCACATCATGGAGGAATACATACCTACATCTCAAAGTCAAAATCTAAACATCAGAAGTACAATGGTTACCCTACAGAAACAAGACTGGAAACTACAAGGATAAGACCAATAATTAAGACCACTGAAATAAAAGTGTTAGGAAAGAGACTGGGGTTTCAAGACTAGACCACTTAATGAATAACCATAACAAGGAATAACAATGCGTTTTATTTTACAATGCATTTAACACTGACCTTTACAACGTGTTTGAGCCTTTAATTGTCCACTTTCAGTATGGTTTCATCAAAGGCAGATTGACTGTTTCTAACTTCTTTAACTTTTGTTCAATGTTTGGTACAAAATCTTTAAGTTCACCCTCAAGTAGATGTAATATTTACTGACCATTCCAATGCATTTGTTACTTTGAGTCATATCATTGTCGATAAAGTTAGTAGATTTGATCTACCATGAAATTATATAAAACTGATAGTCTTACTTGACTCAATGATCCAATGTTGTATGTCATGCTGGGAATTTATCATGCCCCTACAGATCTATGTCTGGGGGTGCCATAGAGTTCTAACCTGAGTCCTTTCCTTTTTGCAATTACCACTAATGATGCCAGAGATTACTTGAGATATTTTTTTATTTCATATGCAGATGATATTTCTCCCAATTAAAAGCATTAATGATTGTTTGACTTTACAGAGAAATCCTGATGAATTTTGTAGTTGGTGTCAAGCAAACAAATTAGTGCCAAACTCTGGTAAATGTCAGGTCTAATTTTATAGGAAGCATAAAATCAATTTTAATTTCCTGTTAAATAACACAAAGTAATCCACAAATTGCAAACACATACACATTAAGGACCTTGGAGTCACATTTGATAGGCAGTTAAACTTTAAACCTCATATATTGTAGAAATTATTACTAGTGCTATCAAAGGTCCTCGAGTCTTGCAAACAAAGATTTGCTAAATATTCATATCTAAGTCTAATGGTGCCTATCCTGTAAGAGGAATATTGAGTGAGATATTATATCGTGACTTCCATTTGGACAGTCTAGTGGGTCGAAAAAAGCTACAGATTATCATTTACTACATTAAATTAATTTGAGGTATGATTGATTCCCTTGGTCTGTTGTCAGAGGTCTCGCACACTATTCCTTAACATAATGCATGCGATTTTCCTCTGATCTATATTCCAATTTCTCACAGTAGATATGTATATAATCTTAGACTATTTAAAATTTCTAATATAGTATATGATTTTGTTATGTGCTCTGTGGTTTCAATTGATTTGTTTAGAGACTCTATAGAGTCTTTGTTGTGCAATGCGTATCAGTAAGTAAACATCTAAGATGGGTAATGTGTTTGCAATCCTGTAACTGGGCATAATGCCCGTTGGATTTAATTCTGAATAAATAAATAAATAAATGCAGGTTACAACCAATCACTGAATGGAATAGATACATATGTGGCATGTTGGAAGAAAAAACTGCGATAACAGTTCAATAGAAAGTAGCCCCTGTTGGTCAATGAAAAAATACAGTGATGCTATATGCTGATGTAGCCTATCAAATGTGACTCCAAGGTCCTTAAAGTAATCCACACATTACAAAACCTATACGTTGATCAGTGATGATAACATGCTGGAAGCCGAAAACAACAAGGTATCTATGTTTAAGATAAATTAGGACTAATTTTTTAACCATGAGGTAATGTATGAATACATGCTAGGTAGAAAAATGTATACAATCTTACTTCAACTATCTTAATTGACACATATTGTCACTTCTCGTATGTTGCGATTAGGCCAATTATAGGACAAAAGGAGCATAAAATGTTTAATGAAAAAATGCATCAAAAGACAAAAAGAGTTAAGAGTAAGTCACATGTAGACATGGTTATTTACCTGTGTATAGAGTCTTTCCCACCCATCAAGTATCATCTTTCGAAATGTACCCTATCTATTCTGGTGTATGTGGCTTAGAAGCTTGAGAGGAGAGCAAGTATACATTGCACCAAAGTGATGTCATTTCTTTGTGTGTGTTTGTGGCATGGGATACATTTCGAACATCCCATTTATCAACTATATATCTCAATCCTTCAACCATCTCTCCTAACTGATAACTCTGTAATCGGTGTGTGATAAAGGAATCAGAACCGAACACCTAGAATAATGGTATGAGTTCTTGCGCATATGTATCATAGTACAGCATTGAAATGGACTTATAAAGGGATATTTCGCATATTTGGGAAGCACTAGGGAATTAGAATGTTCACTGAGAATTGTCCACAGGGAGGGATAATAACCATGGGAGACCTTGGTAGGTCCCTGAAGCATCAATAGCAGCTCTGACTGAAAGAAAAAAGAAAAGAAAGAAAGAAAAAAAAAAAAAGAAAGAAAGAAAAAAAGAAAGAAAAAAAAAAAAAAAAGAAGGGAAACCCTACGATGAAACCTGCCAAAACAGCCACCTCAATTACAGGCCTTTTTTTTTTTTACACTCACAGGGCCATCTGTTGACATGAACACACCCTACTGCAGCAATTCTTTCATGTTACAAATGAAATTGTGCGATCTGATAACATTTCTTTTAGAAAAAAATAGTTGCCATGACTTGTCCCAACCCCTGTATTTTTTATTTATTTATTTATTTTATTAATCATATTGAAATATGATTCTGGCATTTCATATATTTGTCAGTGAAACTTTTATTGGTGATAGCACTAAACGTGTGTGTGTCCCCATACTCAATACATTAAATACTCCAAAATGTAGCCTCAAGAAATTAGAAACCTGTACCAGCAGTACTTTACAGAAGTCATAGGGCCCTTTTTTTTTCCTCTTGTAACTACAACTATTTTTAAAATCTTCAAGAAAATACAGCAAACCCTCATTAGCACGAACTCAATTAACACAAATTTCACTGTAACACAAAACTTGGGGCTCAGCAAGGAATTACAGTAGTAGGGTCATTAATAATAATCTGACAACACAATTTTTTATAACATGAACTCTGATTATTTTGGCCCCTTGGAATTCATGTTAATGAGGGTTTACTGTATTTAAAATGGTCAGAATGTGGTAGTTTGTAGGAATGATCAAAACACAATAACCCTACAGTAAAACTTTGCAACAGTAACTTCATACAAGTTATAGGCAAAGTCCTTTCCGAGAAATTGACACGAAACAATTCTCTGAAGCAAAGGATTCCAATAGTATGACATTTGAAGTTGTTTGTCATGACATTTACAATTTTATGGATTTACTTTTGTAACATTTGGTTATCTGTAAGCAAAACAGAAACCACGTACATGTTGTGGGCAACCCCAACTGTAGAACTACTTGTAAACACGAACCTCAATTCTACAACTCTTACATAATTATCGACATTAGAGATATGGGAAGCTACCGAATCAAACAAATCTACATTAGAATTAGCATTAGAGAGAATGTTGGTCAATTCCAAATTTTAAGAAGTCTAACTTTCAACTGTTATAGTTGGCTAGCTACAGGATTGTAAATTAATCTACAATTACAAGAATTAAATTAGGAATTGATAATTGAATTGCTTCAATAGATATCGGGGTTGCACAATGCCTTTAACAATTTTATCAACATCGTTATAAATTATGTTGGAGACTGTTCCAAGAATTGACTGCCCTAACTGAGATTTCAACCCAGATCTCCCATACACACTCAGTAGCTCTATCCACTTGAGCTAAAAAGACAATCTTAACACTATCCACTCTTTAACAGCCTGAAGAGTCCCCATAGCTATATTATACATTTCACCACCTGTTCACAATCAGAAGTTTTACCTTTTAGTTATGAATGGGAGAATGGTTTCCCAGAGTTTTTCCTCCAGCAGTATGAATGGGATATTTCCCACCCGACTCCAAAAGCTAGCAACAGCTTTTATCTTTTGCTTACTGAGGATGATAGGTCGAGCCTCAGCAATTCCCACATATTAGAGCCCCAGCTTATGCAACCCAGAAGGGAGGTGTTGATAGAGATAGGTCTCAAGGTGCTATATGAATGATCGTGGGATGCTTTGACCACGCATTTACAGCGTGCCATGGTCTCCGAAGCAAAATCAGAGGATGTGGATTACTTACATAATAAAACCCCTACCTAACTACTGCAGTTAACAATTCACTGGGGTCAAGCATATTTACCTACTTAAAGTCCATACCACCTACAACTAGGCCAGCAGAAGGGAAAAAATCACATCTAAGTTTAACACGTGATAAAACGTCCCTTGTCTCGCAACTGTCAACTACCATTGCAATCTCATAACCACTAAGCCATGGAGATAAGTGGTTGATTCTTGGCTGGGGCAGTCAATTATTTCTGCAGTCAAAACAAAGTAACAATTACATCAAGATTAGTAGGTATAGGGTGGCATTGTAAATTAACAACTGCGAAACGGGATATGTTTTCATGTAATTGTTAACTTCCAACTGTAATCAGGTGGTGAAATGTATTATATCATTATAGTTAAGAAGATTGTAAAAATGGTAGTTTGATTGTAAAAAATGTGGGTTATTAATTTCCAATCTTTTACACTTTTTCATCAACTGTAAACTCGAAGGAGGATACGATGACAAATGATCTTTTATATTTGTTTGATTTCACCAAGCTGTGATTGTGACCAAGAAATGATTGATTGTGATCAGAGAAACTCAAAATTACTCAACGTTGTCCAGGACCAAGTGCTATTACTTTAATATTTTTATTTTAGGGAACAGGAAGAAAACAACAACAACAAACATTAGAATTGGTGTCGTGTGTCAACATGTGAATTGTATTTAGAAGTGCAAGGTCTCACAATACGAACTATTTTTTTTTTTTTATTAAAGATTAATATTATTCATTAATATAGAGAATTTATATTTTGTATTTTATTATATTAGCAAAGGTAATTTCTCATCACTTAAACTTTCCCGTAATTATTTTTTCTCAAACCCATGAAAAGTGTAAGAGGGGGTTTCCCTGTTTCAAAGATTGCTCTGTCACCATCATTTCCTTGAGTTTTTTCTTTAGCACTGCATATTAGGACAACTGGGGCAGAGTTCTCACTGGGGGCTGACAGGTTCAGAATTGTCAGATATAAATTGAGGTCCTTACGACATTCCCAAAAGGATTGTAAACATCTTGTGAAATCCTAATGATGCAATAAATTTTTTAACAACTGAGATTGTCAAGGAATCATAAAAAAAATTCAGAAACATGTTTTATCAGGTTATCAACAGTAATTTTTAAAGAACCCAAAATTTATGAAAGCAAGGTGGATTTAGCAAGCTCAGTCATGGAATGATGCTCCACATGCGTGTGCAACTGTAACATGATTTTAACATTTGATTCTTTCATAAACTAGTACAAGTATGAGATTCTGAGTGAACTACAACATTCAGTGACCTACTATATCATTCCATTGTAGATGTGAGCAGACCAACACACTAATTCTGGCCATGTTCTTCCAACTTTAAAGTTAAGGTAGATTTAACAAAGTGCCATTTCCGTTCAACTTCAACTTGTTATGAAAATGAGAAGACAAATTCTGAATAGGAGTCAAAATGTCAGAAGGTTTCCTTACATGTTCCTAACACAACAGTGAGTACAATTTTCACATTCAAATTTCATTCAAGTTTCAGAGCAGTTAAGATAAAGTCATTTTAAAGGATGGACAGTTCACAGCAATTGCAATATTGTAACTGAGCCCGTGGAATACAGACACCACCAATGGACATGGCCAGTTTATAACACAATCTCTGATGAAAGGTATATGTGTAAAAGTATAGGAGAAAAATTGAACCAATCTCTTGCCCTACACTTCCTTCAGAACCCAAAGAAATTTACACTACAAGATCAAAAAAGCCAAAAAGTAATAATTATTTAAACATGAAATGATGAGTATAGCTTTAAGATCACGCCTTCACATTTCTTCAGTGCATATTGCAGTGTACATTCTTTCCCAATAGAGTATCATTGTCCACGCATAGTTATGATCTGGAGCATTCCAAACATCATAGTTCCTTAATTCCTGGAGATGAAAGATGGACATGAAAGAAGAAATGCAAATTTGTTATTTATTATTGTGTGTTTTGTTGTTTTATATCAGTAAACACGTAAATTCATTAATATTTTTTTGTAATTGTTGGAATCTTGATTATACTGACACTGCTCCAGTTTATCCACTGAAACCTTTATATAATGGTGTTTTATGGGACCATGAATTCAGAACACTGTATAAAGAGGAAGACTGTATATGGGTTTTTAGTCGGGACCAGAAAAAATGTACGTAACAGAGAAAAACGTTATACAGAGGTTTCACTGTATTCAGTTTTTGACCTCCAATAGATACCGTGATCATCACAGACCATCAAAATTCCATCAAATCCCTGTTGTAATATCACAACTAGTGGTTAGCAAAGCAACACTCCTGCTAAACAAAATCACTCAAAATTGTTTTCGAAAATGCAGAATGCACACAATATTGAAATAAAAAAAGTCTTTACATATATTGTAAAAACATAATACATATAGTATAGTGCATACAGCACAACAGTTCTTTAAATGTCAATATCAAAAAAGGTAAAGTTTCCTAACAACATATTAATAGGAAATATTTAATGGGGACCTTTTCCTTATAGAGCCTTGCGGTCACATGGCATCAGCCGTGTCATAAGCTATTGACACACTGAATATGATAATTCAGCTGGTACGTGCAGTATGAAAATAGGAGGAATACACAATTTAATATTTGCTTTCTCAAAATCGAACCTCACCATTTTTTTAAAATTTATTTCCAGTTCTTAGGTATCTAACAAAACTATAGACCTCTCTAATGTGGCTGGAGGTTCCGTAGTCTCCTTTTCATTTCTGCATGCATTGGGAATTAGTAATGAAGATAATTTGGAAAAGTCAATGCACAAAACCATTATTATTAAAGCACGACTTTGATGTATTCGGACACATGCAGGAAAGAATGATCCTACCATATATTCCAAGTCATCACAGGTCCATTGAATTGTAAATACTGTAGGAATTCGACAATAAACATATCTACCAGGTCCCTATGCAAATATGTAATGGGTTTTGATATATTTATTAACATCATGACTAACAAATGGCTTTTTGCTCATGCGAAGGTAGAGTATATTTTGAATTATAATTTTTAAAGGATTAAATCGTATCAGTCCTAACTTGCACCACTATGTGCAATAAAGAAGTTTTTCATAAAGACAACGCAAGTTCCAAAATTTGATAACAATGACTGATCCCTTTTTTTAATTTACTCATTCTCTGAATTGGAATTTGACAAAAACTAATGATTTTCTAAAAAATATTATCAACATTATTTTAAAAAAATAAATTTCTTTCCAAAAATCTGTTTTTCTTTAAAATAAGTTATTTAATAAAATTAATTCAATTTTTTTTAAATACAGTAAAACAACTTCTTTATGCTCCCGCAATTTACGTTTTCCTGGCATTTACAACCTTTCTTGTCAGTCCCATCAGTTTTCATATATTCATAATGTTATAAATCCCTGCTTATACGATAGTATTATTTCAATTTTCCCGCAATTGACAACAGTCTGCTTGCCACAAAGCTGTCCGGAAAGCACTCTGCGTTTCACACTACGGGCACTGCCCTTTCCACCAATTAGCCGCGCCAAAAATGGTCATAACAGCAAGACTGAAATGGTGCAATATTATAAAGAGATATGAAATGTTACATAAAGACTAAAAGATTAAAATATACAGTAAAAATCATTATTACTGAGCAGCTAGGTCTTTACAATTTTTCATTTCATGACATTACAGAAGTATTTAAAAATGATTAATCTCGTTATTTTTTAATTAATTAAAATTGATTGATTTAATAATGACCAACATGCACTGGTAGAAGAATGTAAGGTCTGTCACATCACCTAGCAGGCTTTGGGCATTGAAAGCTAGAAAACACACTATCTTGATTTGCGTTGTAGCGTTTTGCTTAAGCTGTGGGCACAACACACATTGCCAAGATCGCTCGTGTACTGTTTCGTATAAGATAGTGTTAATCCATGATGCACCTTCTGTGACGTGTGCACAGGCAATCAATGTCGTGAGCATTAGGTGACACGTGGCAATGCAACGCAATGCATCACTCGTGACAGGTGTAAGAGAGGTAGGTCATAATCATTTGTTTATTTTACATGATCTTCCTTTACAATTTCACTTTCTCATTCTAAAATAAATTTAATTTTTCACATCCTTTAAAAGCTGAAGCATCAAAGTACAGAATTCTCCATACGTTTTTCACTGTTTATTTGTTTCATGAACACGCATTCTATTATTTCATAAATGAATAAATACATTTAAAAAATAACTACTTCAAAATCATTACGCACTACCGAAAACAAACATTTAACAGAGTTCGGGAAAATGTAAACTTTTTTCTCCATATTTTATCTTGCAAATTGTTTGCGAACAAACATTTGGCAAAATTACATTAATTTATGCTTAAAACTTGAAGTAATTAGAAGAAATCAACAAGACCAGTGCAAATGTAAACTTTCCATGTTTTTCTTACAGTAGAAATACCATTTCCCTCCCTTCATCCAACAATGAGTACATTCTGGCATCATGAAACTATACCAGCAGTGAATTGTGGGGACTCGTAGAAGTGTCATTGCGGCATTTAAAATTTACTATGCTTCTATGTTAATACGCCTTTGACTTCAGATAGTGTAAATTTAGGTCAGTTTTCTATTTGATCCTGTAATATTGTTTATTTTGTTTGTTATCTAATACTGCATATTATAATACTTATTGATTGTGAATCTAAATTCATTATACAGTACTTATAGTTTTGAAGAAAAAATCATTTCCCCTATTTACACTACCTGCAATTAACACTATTTTCCCTGGGGTCCCACGAAAAGTGTAGGAGAGAGGTTTTACTGTATATTTCTTTAATAAAAAATCATTACAAACTTCTATTCTCAGCGTTTCTTCCATGCATGCACTTACTTCAATTACACAGTGGAAAGCAATGCTTAAGGCACATTTCTTTTTCCCCTTTGAAAAAATTAATCCAATCCAATCCATTAGTTACATTATTTAACCAGTCCATTAATTACAATATTGATATGGTTGCGCTTAACCAATCGGAAATAGATGACATACAACGAAAAATTCACGATTAATAAAAAAGGGTCTGAAAGGGTTAAGTAATTTAATTTAACAAATTTCTTTGTACCTATTTGCCAATTGTATGCATGCAATGTCACGCTGCACTTGACTTCTTCTCAATGTAAAAGTACAGCAAAACCTTGTTGTAAGAGACACTGTTATAAGAGAATCCCGCTTATAGAAGACACAATTCGTGGTTCTGATGTCAGTTGAATATAAACAATGAATTTATTTTCTGCATTTAAGACACCCCATTATGGGAGATTCCTGCCTATCATGGAAATAATTCTATCCCCCGCCACACGTTTGTTCTCGCTTGTAAGAGACAAAGCATAGAAATTCCTCCAGGGGATTCACGAATTTCATCAGCATGGTAAGGATGGGGCACATGCTTAAAATAGAATGGCGGTGGTTTCACAAAACCAGATAACCAAGGGGGAAGTTATCGTGAGAAAGCTTTGTGTCTCTTGGCAACAAGGAAGTCACTGTAGTGCCTGTTTGTTTTCAGTGCTGTGGAGCCGTTTTTGGCCACATGTTCACAGAATTTTATTTTACTTTGGTGCTTTCAATTTGATTCATCGCTATGTGGACAATCTTGCACGGACATACATTACTACTACGTGTGTGAATTTGAACACTCAGTTTTACTTTCCCGCTATAAGTTCAGAGAAAGTTATATAATGCTGCATGCAAAAACTATTTGGCAGAAAAACATATTACAGAGCCCTGGTAACTAAATGAATAAATCCAGTTGCTAAATTTAGAGAAAAAAAAATCCTCTAACATGTGGTGTAGCCAAAATCCGTATCATGGATCCTCGATACCAAAAATTCAATTGACAGGCAAAACGTTTGTTTGTTTGTCTGTCTGTCTGTCCATCTGTCACTCAGTGAACAACACTAGAGGCTGTTCAGCTGATTTTCTCCAAAATTGATATTCCCCAATTGATCTGGCTGATGTCATGACCCTTTCAATTTGAAAAATATTTTAATTTTGGGGTCTACTTTACAAGAAGTCCCTGCGGCATTAATAATAACATAAAAAAAGAAATAAAAGGCTCCATCGGTTTTTATTAAATTTTAGTGGTTGGATAGTGTGAAGGATATTAAAGGGAATGGTGCAGGTCTCATGTTCATAGAAAACCCTGATTGTTTTGAAAATTGCAAAAGTTCAAAATTTCCTACAACTGAAATATTAAAACTAGGGATTTTGAAATAAGGTCGCATACAATTTTTTGAAAATTTGAGTACTTTTCACATAATTTTGCGAGAAAACACGTGCTGTTTCAGCACCACTAGTTTTGTTTTGCTTTTACCTGCTACGAATCTGCAAGTGATTGCACTGAAACAAAAGGTTTTGTCATCGGCTGAGAAGTTGGACATGAAGTTGATAAGTGTAAAGGGCAAATCACAAAGAGCTGTGGCAGAAACACTGAAGATACCAGATTTGTCGCTTGGAAAAATTATTCAGAACGGAGAGGGAATCCTCAATGCCATCAGGAAGATGGGTGCCACGAAGAAAATTCGTTTGCCACCATTCATGGAAATGGAAAAGATTCTTTTTGAGTGGTTTCAACACTGCAGAGCTGTAGGTGCCCCTGTTGATAGGAACATTTTGCAGGAGATGGCAGGAGTTACATATAGAAAGAATAACAACCGGTATTCAAAAAGAATAACAAAAAGTACTATCTTTTCTATCTTACAACAGGATTCTGCTGTATAATGAAACTCAAAATATCTGGCTAAATGGGCTCTGGTATTAATTAATGTATATTTCGTCAAGTTTAAAATAGTGTAAAAATCATAATAATCCATTAAAAACATGGTAATATATTATTAAATATGTCAAGAACCGGTTTCCCACTTATAAGAGACAAAATTCAATTTCCCCAGGTGTGCCTTATTTAGTGGTTGTGCTGTATGTGCAGTTCAAAATTAGGTAAATTTTTAGCAGCACATTTCAGTTTGAATAATTTTTATAAATTAATTACTATTATGTGCACAAAGTAAGGGCAAGGTTTGCATCAAGTCAGATTCGACAGCTTGTTATGCAAGTCATCAAAGCTTTGGGTTACAAACTACAATATAAAATGTATCTGTATGTATACATAGTACACAACATTAGAATAGTAAGATGTTACTAAAGGAACAAAATTCTGTGAATGTATTTAAAAGAACAATTATCTCAAGGGCAGTTGTTACCACAACAAGCAGATTGAAAGTATCAACCAATCACAATCAATTACACACAAGATATTTCACACTGACAAATCTAGACGTGGAGTTTCATTACCTGGTTTGAGGTCATAATGAATAACAGGAGGCTTAATTTCGTTGAGGTATTTTAATGCAGACACGACCTGCATCACAATAGACCGCGCTTCCCGCTCTGGGATGGTCTTGTGCTGCAAAAAGGAATTGAAATTACACAAGAATTTTCCAGAACAATTGCAACCACCATTTCAATATTATGAATTAAAACATGTAATGCACCATGCGGGATAATGATATTTTTTGATACTCTTTAAATGTTGAATTAAACAAATTTTAATACTAACAAGTTTAAATCTTTCATAACACAAGGAAATCAAGGAACTGGATTTTAATAATAATGTACAATTGTACCATAATGTAACCATTGTACCAAAAAATTATATTGAGAAATATAATCAAAGAGGAAGTCTGTTCCATTTTTTCTTTCCTTCTTCAAGGTAAAGTTTTTTCATCACACACTGTATGACTAAGAATTCTTCAAACACAATAAGTAAATGTTATACACATGCCTGTTTGAGATAGAAATCCAGATCATGGCCATCACAATACTCTAGGACCGTGCAAAACGAATTTGCATCAATTTCAAATACATCATACAGTTTTACGACTCTCGGATGATCTAACGCTTTATGAATATTATATTCCCTCAAGGCATGCCTATAAAATGAAACAAAAGCACACGATTAAATATGCATACACTTCAGTACAATCCACAGTACAATCAGTACAGTTATATCCACTCTTAACAATAAGCATTGAAGAAACTCACTTTATATAATTCGCTTTTTTATCTTCTTTCCAGTCTTTATTTAATTGATGTACTTTACAAGCCACATACCTTTGCTCTTTCAAGTCAAAAGCCTGAAGAACACAAGATTATTAAAGTAACCTAAAACCAAATTTTTAAAAAATCCTTTCAAATAAACACAATAGAGAAAAAAGAAATCAATAATGATCTCTGACAAAAACTAAATTTGTATCTCTACCATAAATAAATAAATTTTAAAAAATTCACAGATTTATTAATCTGAATCATTATGACTGTTGAACTTTAATTTCTAATTTAAAAAGAAAAAATTTCTTTACCTTGTGAACTTCACTAAAGCCACCTTTACCCAACAACATGAGCAACAAATAGCGTTCGTTTAAAACTGGATGGTTATTGAAACGTGATTGGTCCTCATTATGAATTCTTTTGAGCTCACGAATATGAAGATTGCGTTCTCTTTCCAACTTCTCCATTTCAAGCTGCAGATCTGCATCTTCTTTCTTAAGAGCACTTTGACGCAACTAAAACCAAAAATTTAATTAACACTTTGAAAGGTACAATAACATCAATAAATATTTTAAATTTATTTTAAATAATTCTACATTTAATTCTTAAATATGTAATAAAAACATAAAATTTTCAAATCTGAAACCATCAGATATTAATAATAGTAGCAATAAATTTATTTGTGAAATCGTGAATTGACTGAAGTTTTATCCACTCTACATTAACTGCTGTAGTTAAAATAGAGAAGATACATACTATTGTCCAAAATTTAAGAAAAACAAAAAATTTTTTCTTTGCAAATGTACGATGCAAATATAGCCAAACTTTAAAAACCACAATATATTTCCTTGCAGAGACAAATATAAAACACCCAGATAATCTTAAGCCTAGCAAGTAACTCTTGTAAGATCTAAGGTATCAACAACTAAATATTTAGAATGCAAGAATTTGTGACATAATGAAAAAAGTTGGATTGCTCAAATCTACTCCTCTTTTGTGTCTTAACCATTCAATATAGAGCCTAGATTGGGTGCAGTAGCATTCCAGCATGGGTGAAAGGAAAAGAAACGTGTGCATCACCACAGTAGAAGGTAGCCAGCTCAGTGTCGCAGCCTTTTCTCCAAATGGCATTTACCTACATTGAAGGGTTGTCTCATGTGTACACTTTAACAGTACTGAATTGCTAAGTTTCTTGTCTTTGAAAATATTTTAAAATCCCAACTTGCCAATACTTAAAGGAGTATAAGAAAAATTTAAATTAGTATAAGAAAACTCGACTCTTTAAGAATAACTATGTGAAAGATTTTTTGAATATTACTAACAATAAATCCCCTCTTCATATTTTCTATACAAGTTTCAGGAATTTTTTCACTATCATCAGTGATTCCAAGTAACATAGATTAAACACATGATACCTCTGATATCCTGAAATTTTAATTGCGGAGCACCACAAGATCTCTGCTGCCACTACAGAATTAAATAAAACTTTTCTACTGGTTTAAGTGTAAATTCATGTTAAAATATTTTTGATTTAATAAATGACTCTTGACAAACGCATTGACGTTCCATCAAGTGCAATTTGCAGCTTTCACAAGAAGATTGACAGAAAACAGATTTTTAACAGAAAACTTGAGAATTTGAGAAACTTGAGTTGACATTATTCAAAGCACATGCATTATTCAAAGCGCAATGTGTCAATATAATAATGTGAAGGAATTACCTCTAATGTAAATATTACCGACGTGGGAAACAAGTCAAAAAAATTACATTTATGTAATTTTTCAAAAAACAAAAGAGTAGAGCAATGTGGTGTCTATGTAATCGTACAGGGTTCATTTGGCACTAATCCTACCAAAAATTTAAAGAAAAAAATTTGGAGCCATTTATGAGAAAATCTTGTTTTTGTTATTTTTTTGATTTAATTTGATTTTTTGATTTAAGATTGTTTTTCAAAATTTTGAAGCTTCAACTAGAGTTGGATGGACAAGGGTTTATTCAATTTTGAAAAAATTCTACGTATGGTTTAGGTGATAGTAGTGTTCACAGACAGACATGAACGGACATTTTGGAGAGAGAAAAACAATGCATTTCCGTTGAAATCTTGAAATTGATTTTCTGCAGCATTACATAACCTTGTCCATACATATATTACTCCGTATACATGTATGTATGCGAGAAAGTAAAAACTACTACATCACTTGCAACATTAAAACTATGATAGCCTTTTATGGATATAAAATCATTATTCTCTTTAGAAAGAAATCCGACTCATGATCTATTTATCAAAGTGAATTGTTTAATTACAATACCAGAAGTCATCGGAATTAACACAGAATGAATACTTCTAGAGCAGGGATTCGCAACCTTTTCCCTGGATTGACATTTTGACACCCTTGCATTCCTTACATTGACCCCTTGATATTTTTCTATAATTTACACCATACAAAATTATAACAAATAATAGCATGAAAACAATTTGTTAAGTTACATAGAGAATATGAACAAAATACTTGTCATTTTTATTATTTCCCTATATTAAGGGCTACAATATTAAGTCCTGCATCCAAAAGTTTTGAAAAAATTATTTCTTAGATTCGTTTTATTATTTTTGTACCATTAAAATTTTCAGTTTTTACAAATATAAAGAAGTATTATTAGATGTTCCAAACGTTTATACAAGAAAGCTGTTAATAACTTCATATTTTCTGTTATCAATAGAATCTTGATTACACTGATCATTTGGCAGTGTGTTACGGCTATCGACCCCAATTTATCCCCTGATCAATATTGATCCCCCTTAAAATTTCATTGACTCCCAGGAGGTTGATACTGACCCCACAGGGAAAAATCTAGAACTTCCATTATAGTTTCCCCATCATAGGGCCCTTTTATTGTGCAATAAACCTAAAAATCTTAAGAATGTACGCAATTAAAAAACTGAATGTGTTGCTAATGAAATACTTATGAGAAAAGTATCCCTAGAGATGTCCAGAATGACAACACGTTTGGCAAGAAAGTGTTTGGCAGCAACCTGTTTTTGGCTGTGTTATGCGATTATCGAGGTGCGTGTGTCTTATCGCATTTGTTATTTACAATGGTATTCGTTTTCTTTAGGTTTATTTAGGTTCTGGCAAGATTTTGTCAATAAACTGGATTTAAAAAAAACTCTTTCATCAACACACATCAAGTTGCTACCTTTCCTTTTTGAAACCGGTGCGATGTAAATATTATCATGACCTTAGCAATGACGCTAAGGTGCTGCTTCATTATATAATGAAATGTAAGAAACATTTGGTTCCGCGTGCCCTTTCATCAGTTATGAAAAGTGCCAACGAATTTCAAGCCCGTGCTATTCAAGTAGATGTGACTCCTTCCATATATTTTTATAAACTGTCGGCTTTTAAACATCTAAGAAATTTGTATTAATTATCATCATGAGAAATATTGCCTACATTAAATTTAAATAATTGTTTGGAAAAATCCATAATGTTCATAAACAGTCTCAAAAATGTTTTTATCACGAGTAGAGGAACTTTCATTTTCAACCCTGTTAACCAGAATTTAATATAATTTAACAATTAATTTTCAATGTATTAAATTGTAATAAATATAGTTATTTAAAAATATATATCTTGCAATTTTTTATCATATTTTAAAAAAATGTTTGCTGTTTCCTGTGCTGAATTCAAATTTCGAGGGTAGAATTTCAATAATAAAATCACACGCTTAAAATATTACCTGTTATCCCCTGTGTTGTTTAACATTAACATTTTTTGTGAAAAGGAATTTTCAATATATTTTGCTTATCAAGTTATAATGAACATTTGATGCCATTTCTTACAATACAATTGGGACACGTCTAGAGGCAGAAGGGGTGGCAGAAGAAAAAAGTTGATTTGGTGACCTACATAATACTTGGGCTAAGCTTTTACACAAATAAAGTCTTGAAGATCCACAAAATATTATGATGCTGTGTTTGTACAACACGTTCAGGCAATTCTAGTAAATGAAAACTTATTTATTGAGAGCTATGTCCTTTATATTATTGGAAAAATGTGGATAACCTACATATGTTTCCACATGAAACCTCAGAGAATGACAGGAAAGGTTTAGACATGTGAATTGAAAACTGCGAATTACAAAGACGGACAGAATCTGTTAACTACTAGTGACTTGAAATAACCTGTTATAGGCAGAGAAAAATCTTCAACAAAAAATGATAACGATGTTTTAAAAGAAAATCAATACTTGTTACATTTTATCCACAAGTTCTCAGCTTCTAGCAGGTTGGTTGCTACCCAGGGGTGTCACTGCTACCCTCCGAACTACTAAAATTCACGTGTTCTGGACATCTCTATAAAATAAACGAACTTATAGGAAAGAAATGTAATACTTCATTTTCATATGTATGTGTCCCCTGTACTTGATGTATATTTTATGACTGCATGATCAGGGGGTGAACAAAATCCTTTAAATGTATTTAAATACTTCACCAAAATACTTTGTAAATAAGTATTTAAATACATATTCAAAATACGTTAGATTTGAATTCTAAAAACATACATACTTAAAATACCTTAAATACTCAACATACAATAATTTTGTATTATTACTTTTTTACTGCAACAATATTTTTCAATTGTCAATTACAAAAATTAAAAATTTAAAAAAAATTAAAAAAAAAAAAAAAAACTTTCACTAATACTTTCATAAAAACACTTTCAAACATAAAATTATATCAAAAAATGTGTAACTCAAATAAATGGAATTTCCATTTAACACAACTAATTTTTCAAACAAATCATTAGACAGTAAACCCCTAATTGGTATAAAGCACGCAAAGGAAAACAAATGCTGAACTGGTGCTGATGAACATAAACTAGCGTTATAAAGAATAAACGCTTGTTTTTAATTGTTGAATAATTGTCCAGCATTTTTTAATGATTGAGATTTATCATTTAAAAAAGAAGAGAATTCAAGTTCAACAGCTGAAAGGACTTTTTATTTTTTGTTTCAATGAGGTCCATTTACTATCAGAATCAAACAAAAAGAAACTATTCTCATTATCTTCATCCGTATTTTAAGTATTTCTTTTCTTAAATACACCTATTTTATGTATTTAAACATCTCTAAAATACATGTCCAAAAAAACTAAAAAATATAATTTTTCAAAACAAAATGGATTTAAAACACGTATTTACTAATACAAATATTTAAATACTGCCCAACCCTGTATATAATACTATATATTAATTCGTTTTTTAAGCTTTCTTTGAAATTATTACACCTTCACAATGCTTAAAACTTAGCAATGTATAAGTCTATTGGGTAATAAAAAATTATCACTTACATCATCATCATCACCACCACCACCACCACCACCACCACCACCACCACCACCACCACCACCACCACCACCACCACCACCACCACTATAAATGGGCCCGCCCTGCTAGGCCAATTTTAGAGGCCAAGTAAATCTACTTTGATTTTATTGAAAACCTCTTCATAAATGATATTATCATGTACTAGTGTAAATAGCAATACTGATTATAAAACCAATAACAATTCTATAAAACATCATCTGGGAACTTCCATTAACATAAATACTACTTTAAACACGTGCAGAGCACAAAGAGTAAAGTAAGAGAAATGTCAAGTCATACCTTAAGAATTTCATCCGCTTCATAATACTCTTGCCAGGAAAACGCACCCGGCACAGAGTCAGGCTTCAGGAACGTGGCATCCGTGCCGTTATGAAGAACAGTTGATCCCTGACTTGATGCTTGACTGCCGCTACGTTTTCTGCCCGTTTCACTATTCGAAGGACGTTTCTTCAACAATAATTTCTTTTGCCTATCGATTTCTTCTCGCTCAGCAGTTATTTCTTCTTGCCGCCTTAAGAATAATAAAACAGTGGTTAAATTCACACTACCAGAAGTAGAACATCTTTCTGATACATGTTCTCAAACTCACCTCGCAAGTTCTTGGAAGGCATACCCATCAGTCCAATTTTCTTGAAAGGTAGCTCCTACCCGCTGCGTAACAAACTGCCCTAGTCGTAACCTATTCTGCATGCACTTCTGCCTAGCTTCCTTTTTCTCAATATTAGACTTTTCTTTTAACAGCTTTTTTACTACATCAATACACTTATTGATGTGTGACTTGTGCTGCTCCATTATCTTTTGTTGCGCTGCCAACTGCCGCCTCAACTCATCCATTGTCTACAAAAGATCAATTTTTTATTGCAATACAATTGGTCCTTTTGTATTACAATCAGAACCTGATATTGTAAATGCATTAAAGTTCAGTTACACTGATAAAGTAAGTTGCTGGATTAAATAGACTAGAAAAACTTAATGGCACAGCACGTTTGCAATAATCCATTGAATGTAAAAGATCAAATCAAATCAAAAAAATATTAAGGCTTTTCAGTTATTCTTGTTTTCTAAGGTTTTATTTAAAGACTACCTTTTTAAGGCAAATGAAAAAGCAAACGATTCTCATAATTAACAATATTTAGATTTAAACCAAAAAAATTTAAAAAATCAGCTGTTACGTTGTCATCCAATCGGGAGGTTGAACATCACCATAACTGACGTCACTATAGTGACGTGTAAAGTCACTGATTGGTTGATACTGTAACAGCTGACAACTGAACAAAATAAATTTTTTGAGCATCTTCATTGAATTAATGTCAATTTCGTTACGATTTACATTATTCACATCATAGAGAGAACATTTCAACTATCATCAAAAAATCAATAACGTTTGTTTTACAAAATTTCTTTCAAATGCAAAGACAAATTTCCACTGATGTTGCTTATCAACATTTTAATATGATCTACATGTATTATATGCGGATTATACTTACTCTATTTAATTCATCTATTTTGTTATTCCGCATTTCGAGGTCAGTTGATGTTTGATTTTCAAATTCTTGTATCCTTTGACACGTTAGCTCAGTCTGCAAGGGGAAAAATAAAACAAATTTTAAACAATTTTCCTTTTTCCGTTGCTTATGAACTCAACAAAAACTAATTCATTTTTCCCAATCTGGAGTAACAAATTCCAACACTTATAAGATCAATTTCATGCCTTCCAATTTGTAGGATTTAGGAAATCAAATCAGTGCACAATATTTTTCATAAATCCAAAACTCAATCTATGCTTAACATTATTGTTTTGTAATTACAAAGACAACACAGAAATAAGTAAATACACAGACTGAATTAATTGCATGTATAAATAAAAATATTATATTACACTGCTGTACACAGCATTTGAATACAAATATTTTCTCTTATGTGCAAAAGCTATTTCCAACAGCAAAGCCATTGAGCAACAGATTTCATTAATTGGTACTGCTGATGAATAATTAACTTCTCCACACCTCACGCATTTAGCAAAATAAAACAGAATTATACAACAGAAATATTCTTAATATTATCCTGCTATTTACAACTATGGGAGTGTAGTCCTATACAAACATTAAAGATTATTTATGTTCATTTACAATTTTCATATTCCTGTTATTCCTGCCAGTCATAAACAATCCTCCAGAAAATGGGAAATTTTTCTAGAAGAAAGTAAAGCATTACACCCACGTTTGAAATTTTTATTTCGACAGGATTCTAATCTGACAAAGAATTTTTTGAATAATTTATTTGTGTGTTCTTTTATGCAAACAATATTTAATTCTTTTTGAGTTTTAAAATTGAAGATGAACCAAGAAACTTTTAAGACCCATCTTAAGAATTTATTTTGAATTATTTGTGGCTTCTCCTAGGAAAAAAAAAAAAAGAAAAACACCCTTGCTTTGGGCTTGTTAAAGGAAAGTTAGAATTACACAAAATTGTCCTCTGTGAGATGTTATCACTTTAACTACCATTTGCGAAATAAAAAGAAAATTTTCAGTGTGTTGCAGGTCGCATACATTTTAAACATTTTGCATATTGCTGATGCCTCACCGACAATAAGCAACTATATAAATGTGCACTTCTCCTCCAATTTCGCTATTATATTGGTTAGTAATAATGCAGAGAGACCATAATTCTATAATGAGCAGTGGTGATTGGTGATTTCATTATCGAATTTTTTTTTTGTTAAAGCGATCACAGAAAAAAATAAAAATCAGTAGAATTAGTTTTTTGAAGGGTAAGGTCTAAGAAGCCATTTTCATTAAATATTATTAATAAATGTAGAGAAATAATCTGTATTTTATTACACAAGCAAAAGTAATTTCACATCTTTTACACTTTCCCATTCTTGACCCATTTTTTCCCTAACTGTAAAAGGGGTTTTACTATACATAGCATTGTAACAAATCTTTCCAGTGATCACTAAATTCTCTCCCAAACCAAAATATAATTTCTCAGATATAATTTAAAGAGTTTCTTATTTATAGACAACTCATTCCCAACCAAAACATTCCTTTTTCCTTAGCAGACAAACAACTTGATAAGTATTAACATAACGACAACCATATAATTAAAATACAAGTCAAACATTCTAATTTCAGATTAAAGCCAATTTAAACTTGTCTTGCGTAGTTATTTTTCACGTACCCAGAAGAATGCAGAACTAACCTGCAGTTTGAAAAATTATTTTTTCATTATTTTTATTTTGTACATTAAAAAAAATATTAATATAATACTCTTGATACGTACAAGGATATTCATTAAAAAAAGAAAAAGAAGTTGTATTCGTTTTTTCACTATTACGTCAATTTCAAAAAATTTTTCAAAAAAATTTTGGTTTTTATCTAGAAACATTCTTCAAACTGTTTACTACTTGTTTCGATGTCATTTAAGACTTTCACACACATCGCAACATTTTAGCTCCCACATAACTATCAATGGAATAAATTTCCAAAATCTCTTTACATCCAGTGATGAAACTACAATAAAATAAAATGTTGGCAACAAATCAATTAATAATTTCATTTCAATTAATCAATTTGGCAATAAATTAATTGATACTTTTTAAAAATTTCGGCAAGGCTTAAATCGGCATCACAATATTTTTTGGCATTTTAAGTTTTAATTATCTTAATGTTCCTTACTGTCTTAACTTCAAATTCATATTTTTCTGCAATTGAAACGTGAGTAAAAACATGTCAAAGCTGTACATTCAGCATTTAAATATCCTACTGTCTTTGTAAGTTTTTGAGTGTATCCAGATACACTTTTTCATTTATTGTTTTGAATGTACAATAACCTTTGGATGGGAGCCAAATGATTTCACAGAACCTTTCCGTTTAATTCCCATGCCCTTATTGTAAAATATACTATTATTAGAAGGTTAAATTAATGTTTTGTGACATTTCACCAAAAAAAGCTAACTCTTTATTTTGAAAAATTTTTTTTATACTTAATTGAGAAAATGATGACTTCAAATTAAATTTTTATTTGAGTTATTTAATTGAAAAACATTCAAAATTGATATTTTTAAATCAAACAATTCACTTGCAACGTTTTCAATGTGGCCAAACCTTATCATGTATGCTACACTTTAGTTTTGGGGTTCCTGAGACCTTACCACATGCTTACCAGATAAACAGTATTTTTTTTAAAAGACACACTCTCCCATGTTTGCATGTATTACAACAATCGTAGCACACAGTAAATTATCCCCATGTGCATTGAAAGGTATCTTTGTATCAGGAAGAAAACCGCTCCAAGTAATAACTTATTTCAAGGATTGAGTCAATCAAAAGAGGTAATATAATTGTTAGTAACACCACTATATCAACATGCAGTTTACACAGATTTCATGACAACTTACCTGGACTTGCTTGTTGACCATTGTAGGAGGTGGGCGAGGTGGATGCATTAAACTTGAGAACTCGGGAGTAACGTTCTGCGGTACAGGAGTTTGAGGAGATGGCAGCAGTGACTGCGGAGAAGGAGGATACTGAAACACACATAGTTGGTGACATTGCAAACTTACAGAACTACTACCTTCCACAAGAACATCTACTTCATTACTTACAATTCTCATTGTTGTAGTTATCAGTTTTACTGTAAAAAGTTAAAAAGTACAGAACTATTATCAAGATCTTAAACTCACCATTGGGTAGCCTTGTTGAGGTGATGGGCTTTTGGACCCACCATGTCGGATAGGACTATTACCAGCATGTTTAGGGAAGTACTCGTTAATTTTTTTGTTATCAGTGCGTGCCCCCTTAGCTCCCGAAGGACCCACCGTTGTAGCTGTACTTCCTCCTACTGCCACAGTCACTCCTCCCACTACTGCAGTATTGCTACCACCACCTCCAGTACAGCCGGTTCCTCCCCCTCCCCCATCATCTATTTTACGCTTTCGTTTCCGCTGCTCTGATGGAGTTCGAGGGAGTTTCTCAGGAGTGGAGTCCACCTCTTTATCGCTATGAGACGAACCTGTAAACAGCAAATTAAAATATTGTTAAGTTCTTTTAAAACAGCTATTAATAATTCAATACATTTACATAAAGACCATAATGTTCCAAGAAAACTGGAATGCACAAAAACACGAATCAGAAAATGTAAGAATCTATTACATTATCAACATTTTGAGTGGAAGTCAACATAACTGTTTAATACATTCTACCTATATTTTACAATGTACAATTTAATAAATGTTAATTTCAGATTATTTTAATTTTATTTTTTTCCCAGATTTAATTTTCACTTTTTTCCATTTATTTTTGTTACACCAGAGCTTAGTTAGCAAGATTTTATCATCAATAGTATCATAGTTCATAATTTATTTAATTTATTGTTCTCAGGCTGTTTGGCTTTAGGCTTTCACATTGGTATGGCTTTAGGATTTAATATGGTATTTACTAATACGCACTTATAATTAACTATAATAATTATATTTCAATAACCTCTTGAGACTTCAAGCAGCACATATTTGCAAACCATCCCCAAAACTTGAAACGTAATGGAAAAATATAAATATTCATTTTATAACATAATAAAAATAATAATTAATGCTATATGTGAACTCAGGAGGGGGACTCTACAAAGTCTATATAAATCAATTTCATATCTAAGAACAGTACATATATAATGAAGAAATCTACAGGTTAGCAATAGCAAAACACCATATCATCCAAGAGGGATCCATCACACACTAATTTACGAAAGTGACAATAAGGAAGTAGCTACTTATTCATAATACTAGTAACAATTACATCTTTATATTAATATCCTTAAGTTGATATGTTCAGCAAGATAGATAGTGATCTGCAGTATATTTCTGAAAAAGCTTGAAGATTCCCTGTTCAAGAATTTCTCAAATCTATAAGCATTTGCAAGAATTCTAAAAGATTAAATTCTACCCATGATCAAATACTTTTTCCGAGATCCTTCCAGAATCTTCACTGGCTCCCAAACCCTGTCAATTGATTGAGCTGTTGTGACCCTTTGAGGCAAGGCAGCTGGGACATTCATACTGGCGCTTATCTTCATTCTAAAAACTTTACAATTTGGGAATCAAATCCACCCACATTTGCAAGGGTGACAATAAAAAATTAAACAGGGATAGAATTTCAGACTTAAATAATAACTTTATTACCACAATTAAGAATCTCACCTGTACTCATGTTTGAGTCCTGACTATGAACTGACTGGCCTGAGTTCACTGTTGCTTGAGGTGCCATCTGAACTTGTGACCCTGCCGACATCTGCAACAACGCATTGTGCATCACTAAACAAAAGCAAATAGGAACACAAAATATATCCAATCAACCACCACATATCCATCAACAACATTCACAGGAGTATCATAATATTTCTAAAACATTCCAAGAAATTTAATTGGGTATTTAATTCAAATGATTTTAAACCTTTAGAGAATTTATCTAAAATAATAATTATTTAATATTGTTGACGATGGATTAAAATACATAAAGAAACCTTCAGTAACCTGTGAAATATTCTACTTTTATGAAGTCAAGCATTCGTATTATCCTGTATTCCTTGCAAATTGCATGCTTTTACTAAATGAAATTACAATTAAAGTGTTTCACAGGATCCTAAAGGGTCTGTATTTTGAAGTTTCAATTAAAACCCAATCAACCAAATTTCTTGTACAATTAACTTTCTAAAAAAATTTAAAACCACTACACATCAACCCACTCAAATAGCTACATTCTAACATGACTTTCTTCATCATTACATATAAAACAAGGCACAAAAACTCACTATAAAGTAATTTTATGCATAGTTTACAATGTCAATTCTAAATACCTATATCCAATTATATAAGAAGGTTGCATGCATCGTGCATACAAGCAATAAAATATGAACTTAAGCCTTTCAATAAAATCACCAAATACACTTTAATAGAATTAGATGTATATACATCAATACACTTTCCCTTCCAGGAACTCATTGAGATGTAACACTAAGAACACAGTTCTTCTTTAATTGCATGGTGATACTAACAATTTTCACATTTTCCGGCCTGAACATAAGATGTTTATATTAAGATGTGCACCTGTGCAAGAGATCTGATGTTTTGCAAAAGCCTCTTCCTCCCACTTTCATTCCTCCACCAGTAAAATTGTTTTAATCTTAAATCTTTTCAGGAATTTTACAAAAACCACAGCTATTCCCTTATTCTCTCTCGTATTTACAATAGAGAGGCAGGAAACCATGGCTCAATCTGCAATTGAAATGCTTCCATCAATGTGATTGATTGATTATATATATACACAAAAACAGCCATATGAATATTTTCGGACTGATGTATAATGTACTCCAATACTAAACTAAACCAAGTACTAAGACTTTTAAACAGATTAAAACTACACTTGCCTTAATCAAGCAAACAAAACTCAAAACAGTAATCCTTATGATAATTCAAAATGTATGGATCTACATAATTTCTATAATTGGATGTTCTTTGCTAATTTGTACAGCAAATGCCATTTTCTATTCAGTACATTCTTCTACATATCATTGGGCTGAATTCACAGACTCATTATTGGCCCACTTATTTGCTAAATGAAAGTGATCCCTAGTTAACTTTGACAATTAAAGATATTAATTTGCGCAAACATGAACACACTATTTTGTGGTCACATGTCAAACAAAATTATAAAAAATAATTATCGAGTGAAAAGAATTTCCATTGCACATTAATGTTAAAGCAAGGGATTACTTTCAATCAGGAAGTTGTAAAGCAATCAAAAGAACACTCTCAGCAATTCATTTGCAATTTATGAAAACCATAAGAGATTTCTTCACATTAATTTAAAACTACAAATGAAATTAACAAGACTATTCTACAATCCCTTTCTTCTCCTACAATTCTCTCAGGCAATTAATTTGACCAAGACACCCTTTTAGTTAATTAATATGTTCCATAGGATTTATAGACAGTCAATAATTAAAACACGAAAGTAATTCTTTCAAATTAATCAAAATGTATTTAAAAATCACCATTAATTTCTAGCAATGTTTCAAAAAAGGATTTTCTTTCATATTCAGACCTTGTACACATCATTAGCTACAAAAAGAAGGAAAATGAAGTGTAATGTAAATCATGAATGATATATACACAAGAATCATAATAGTATCAAAATTCTAAAATCTTAAAATATTTACATATTAATGTTATTTACAAATTAATGGTGTCTTTTAAATAAATGTTGATTAATTTGAAAGAATTACTTTTGTGTTTTAATTATTCATTGTCTATAAATCCTATGGAACTGTTAAAAAAAAAGGTCAATTTTATAAGATACACTTTCCTTATTTTTCATTGACAGTTGAAACATTTGCTTTAAAAAGATTTTCCAATAAATAAACTTTTTGGATAAACTTCAGTAGCTTCTTAAAATATAATGTAATCTTTAAGCAGGGTGGCCACTCATTTCCTGGAACAAATTTCCCCGACTTTTCCTGTACATATTTTGAGATTTGTAACTTTACATTATTTAAAAAAAAACAAGTGAAGCAAGCCCGATACTTCTTTATCAGTTCTTTGATTTCACTGTGAAAGTACAAATTAAAAAAAATAAAAAATCCATCTTAAATCACTAATATTTGCTGGACTAATTTGTCAAAGGAATGAGATTGTTAAATAAACTCAAAATTTTCCCTGACTTGACAATTCTTCTACAAATTCCCTGATTTTCCAGGTTTTCCAGAAAGTGGCCATCCTGTAAAGCAGTCTCTCTGATATCAGTTGTAATGAAAGTTGCATGTACAAACGTTCATTTAATGTAAAATTTAGATATGAAAACATGAATACTTTAAAACTAACTTCACTAATCAGATAATCATTCCAGATTTCAAAATAAAAATTCACTCAATTTAAATTCTCAGAATGAGGCCATATTCATTAAACTGGTGGCACCAATACTGAAAAAAGGCACAATTACCAGAGAATTTCTCATATCACACTCAAGAGCTATAGTATAACTACATTGAAAAATTCAATGAGAAAGTACACAGAAGTATGTGTGAAAAACATAGTGTTTGCAGTTCTCTAATGTCATATCATCTATACAATTTCATTACAACTTATTTTTTTCTACATGCATTTCTCTTTCATTTAAGCAGCTGTGCACCATTGGGAATTACAATGCACAAAATGCTACAAACTTCCTCTAGAAAATAATGTTTGCATACAATTTCTAAATATCTATTACGTCTGTTTTTAACACGACCTCTCTCAATTTTAAGGCTGGTGTTTTTTGCATGCATAATTGCTAGAGTATTTGGCAAGAAACAAGTAAATTTCTCATATAAAGGAATAAAAATATTTACATATTTAACGTCAACATTTGTACATTACCCAAGAGTAAATGGTTAAGATTATCAGGAGGAAATTAAATTGTGAGCTAGGGAGAGAAAAAATGATTCAGAGAGGAGAAACATGGTCAGAAGAACGCAAAACATTTTCAGAAGGGAGACCAGAAAAAACAATAATATTAAGACAGCATTCACAAAAATTTGCCTCTGTAACAACTGTAAAATTTGATCACAGACAAACTGCTGATAAACATGTATCTCTAAGTGCACATTTTCAGATCCTAAAATTATTTACAAAACCAAAAATTTCAAGAAATATCGTAATTACTTGATAAAACAGTTTTTAAAATTTTGTTATCAAAACATCACTTATACCATAATTATGGCTTAATATTAAGAGATAAATATTAATATTGACAGTTCATGTGAACTTACAATTTAGCAATTTCAGAATTGGTTGCAATTTTAGCCCAAATTAAAATGTTAACAATGCTTCTTTTAATGTCCAAGAAAGAAAGAAAAACATGCCCTGCCGCATTGTTTTCAAAAGGTTATTAAGGATCCACTTTAAGAAATTTAGCATGTTTCCAAAACCTAGGCTTTTATATATAACAAATATTCAACCAATACATAGTGTATCTATTGACAAACATAAGATGTCAACATTTAATTAATGAAGCTTTATGTTTAAGATTTCAAAATTAAAAAACTTTTAATTTTCCCAAATTATCATTTCAGACAACCAACAATGAAACAGTTCTCACAGAGACAAAATGTAGAAAACAGAAATTTACAGTATATAGCATTAAATGCTCTAAGATGGCATAATTAGCAAGTAATAAATTCATGGGGGAAATATAGAAAATGTATGTTAAAAACTTAAACAAGAAGATGAATAAGAATATAAATTAATTGCATTAGCCATTGTTAACAGAATCTCTTAAATGTTCGCCATAAAATTAGAGAGAAATTTGTTAGAATGAATCACAAACACAGAGAAATGAAATCACATTAAAAAGACTGAAGGAGCACACTGACACTAAAAATCATGTAAGTGTAAGCATTATGTTTACTCCACTTTACATTTTACAGAAATAAAAATGCCCAAAGTTCTATTCATTCCACATAACTTTCCAATGTAATTTTCATTTTCTCTCAACCTATTTCACAAAAACAGTTATGCCCAAGATATCCCTGTAAAAATATTATGAATAACTCTTTAATGGGTTTAGCAAACTGAGGTACTAATAAACTAACAACTATAAAAGTAATAATTTCAGTAAGCAAAATTATATACCCACTTTGTTACCATTTCAGAATAAAAAGAGGGCAATCTTTATGAATCTATTTGTTATCAAAACATCACTTATATTAAGAGATAAATATTAATATTGACTCTTTGTAGGATCATAATAAATTAGTGTCAAATTTGACAGAACATGCATACAAAACCCATAATAAAAATTGAAGCTTGCTCACATTAAACCCTTGATTTCTGCTTCATACAAATATCTGAGCACAGAATCTAAACGCAAATACTTATCTCAAGAAAAATTATACCATCTACCACAATTAGTTTATATTCCCCAATCCACTCGTGAAGTAAATAAACATGAACTTAGAAGAGATTATGCTGCTGCCATATTAAAGTTTATACATAAATTATGAAGACAATATTCTGCAAATTCTATATCCTCTTAATGCAGTCTACCCTGAATTATAAATTTGCCAATTATGTTAGATCAGATTTGCCATATAAGACTGAAAAGAACATTTTACAATACCAGAAAAGACGAAGAAAATTTCAAAAAATAAAAGAAAGGCACCTAAAAAAAATTAAGCATGGCAAATTGCAGTTTCCATTGCAAAAACATCTCAAAGCAACAGCCAATAAAAACAAAATTTCACAATATTATTTCCATTGATAGCTTGCTCATACATTTGCCATATAGTGACTTACTGAGTGTATGCACTGAACAATATTACAATACAACAGTATAGAAAAATAAGGAACACTACTGTCCACCAGACAGCATTGAAATCATTAAGCAAGATCATTGTTTGTCAGTTGAATTACAATATAACTGCTGCATACTGTTAAAAAAATTTTATAATATAAAAATATATAACCACCTGAAATTAGGACTTTCACTGTCTAAAATAAATGTTTACAATACTTCTAAAATATATCTTAACTAAAAAAATTCCACAGTGTACAATCACTGCCACAGTGCATACATTAAGGAACTAAAAGTTTGTTAATTATTAACAAAAATTCATGCTGTGTCAAACACACCAATAGTAATCAATTTGGCCAAAAGTAACCTTAAAACTCTGTACTACATGATCTACTGAAACGTGAAATCGCACATTTCTCAATCTTGCTAATATAGGAGGTGAAAATCAAATGAAACAGAAATAAAAAAGCATTTCTACTGGACCAATACATGCATAATTACTAGGTCCATTGAAACTGATTTTCACATGCTGGTAGTGATGTTAGATACACTCTAGACTCTTGAAAATGCATCACATCTCTATTGGATCCTTAAGATACTACGACAGTGATCTAATTCCCGAACCACATACTGCACCGACCACACACCTACACATGCACCACAGTTCAACAGTCGCACTGTAGTAGTGCTAGGAGCACAAGTGAATTCTTCTCGCCTTGCACATGAAGGCAACGGCACAATACCAAGCAACATCGCTTGCGAAACGTGAAATAATTCACAACACAATCACGTACTTCAATCACACCAAAATAAACACCAAAATAAATTAATTCGCATAAGTACGAAAACATGGCGGGTCACTCCTGGGGGCTTCCCAATTCCAGATGACAACAACACTCGTATAACAATTAACACGCTTCTGGGTGCTCTAATAAGCAAATTGCCGATATTAACCGGTTCAGCGCCTCCAAATTATGTAAGAAGAAAGGGTACGACCATCATCGATCAGTAATGAAGCTGTAAATTATTTTTGATTAATTCTGAACATCACGAAAAATTGCAACTTCAATCGACGATATACGTACGTTCGTGGACCAAGAAGCAACTCGCTGACCCGCGACGTCTTCTATACGTAGTATTGTTGCAACACGTTCCCATCAGCTGATACGCAAGGGGAAGATCGAGGTTAGGTGGTTGTTCATTTCACGTGGCAAGTAAGGGGTTTCCAACGAATGGCACAAAATGCAGAAACAGATGCCCAATACAATGTTTTTTAAAGTCAGTTCCCGAAAAAATACATATTCTGTCATGATTGAAATGAAATGTGCAAATACACATTTCATTCTATTCACGAAACGGCACCTATTTACAAATAGTGTTTAATGCGGATTTCCTGATTTTATAACAGTTTTATATATGATAACTGAAATATCACTACAACATGGTGGGAGAAGGGGAGGGCACAGGCCGTCCATCCATCTCATCCGCCTTCCCAATAATCCACTTGCGTACACGCACTTCTGTCGCACCCGAATACCAACACGATGAAAAACACATTTAAGATGTTCTCACTAACACAACGAGCCACACACTGAATCGTCTCAGTGGACGATGATAGAATAGTAAGAAAAATAACACAAACCTAATACAATAAAGACAGGAAATAAAGGAAACCCGTGCGATGTAATAATCCGCACAGGAGTAATTGTAATAGTGGCGGTAGCCATGTTTGACGAGTTCGCGTTTGGAGTTTAGAAAGCAGCATCTTGCTTGATACACGAAATAACAACACAATTTACGAAATCAAGATGTCGCCCAGCCATGCCTATCGTACCACATACACACACAACTTGGGCTACAGGGCAAGGCAGCCAGATACAGACCCCTGCTACCTCCCCCCTTCACTAGACAGAGACAGAAACATTCCAACACTGAGAGAGTGAGTGAGAGCTGGCTGTAAAATCAATGTGGCGGAGCAGCACCCAACGGGACGGCACGGTTCACTTTTACACATTATCATACGTCGAGTGACTAGGTCAACAGGCTGGCCACACAGCCCTTTCATTAATAGACCGAAGTACGGAAGAGCGCGACTACCCGAACTTTAAACTCATAAGAACACTAGACGAGATAAATCATTAACGCTATTTGCGACAATTTATCACAATAAGATTCATTACATTAACATACAGGTAAGTCACTACTATGACCACCAAATTCCACAGTAAATAACCTCCAAGAAAATATCTTTGACAAGCTCGAAATATCAATCGAAAATTGTCATTTACGTAGTCAAAATTGGTCCCGAAGGCAACATTCCGATGTGGAGTACAGACTATTTTTGAATCATTACAAATACGCAGGTAAGAGTATATGGAGTAAATCTCCTATCTCACAATTAACCCCCGAAACCCGTATTAGTAATTTGTTTTCTACAAATTGTCTTTTTTTTGTCACCCAACATTTAAATTTTGATGGCAATATCTCCGGCAACATAATGCCTCAACGCCTTCTCGGGCTTCGCACGGGAGGCGCCTGTCGGTTGTCTGTCAGTCAGTGCTGCCACGTGCCGTGGCAGGATTACACCGCCCAAAGTCATTCATTTCGCACATTCACGAACGATTAGATGGCAACACAGCACCCACAGCTGACTTGAGCGACAGAACGAGTGCATCACAACAGCTGAAGCACTTCAGAACACATATAAACGACCAATGCTAAGGTCCGTAAAGGACGGCAGGTTATTACAGAAAAAGTGCCTTATTACTTCAGCGAGCGCGCGTGATATAACTAATGATACACAACTAAATCCCATATTATTACATGGTCCTCAGGGCATTTCACACTATTCTCCAGGAAAACGTTTATTGATGACAATGAACAGTCCCACCAAAAACAAATATGAAAAGCATAGAAATATAATACAATGAAAAAATTAAGTATTTGAATTCTTTGGTTAATATAAGATTGCGATGCAGTTCAGTAAACACTTTCTTTAACTCAACTTCCCCATTAACGTGAGCAACGTTTCGATTTAATTCCAGACCTAGAATTCTAATTTACAGGTGACTTAAGACTAATTTCACGTGTTTATAGTATCGTCAATTAATTTATAATAAAAGTTATTGATTATTAAAACTTAAACTTTCTGTATTACGCTCCTTTTCTACCTTATATTAAAGGTAAATTTCAAACGTATTAAGGATAATGTTTTGGTTTTCTTAATTGCTCACGTAAAGACTAGAAGTAGCGAAGACAAATGCTCTCGAAAGTGTTTGTTTGTTTGTTTGTTTGTTTGTTTGTTGTTGTTGTTGTTGTTGTTTTCACAAAACTGTTGTTTTGGTACGGATTTGGTTCGAAAATGCAAAAATTTTTGTTAGACGCGAAACAAAACTCATGGAAAAGCATTCAATATTTTACTCACATTATACTTTTAGGTTGTTCCGAGTTGAAATGGTATCATTAAATGAGTATCCAACAACATTATCTGTATTGTACATTGTATGATTATGTACAAATCTTGACTTACACATGGCTTATGCTATATTTATAATTATTATTATTATTATTATTATTATTATTATTATTATTATTATTATTATTATTATTATTATTATTGTTATTATTATTATTATTATTAATCGTCTTTGTTTGCAATGTACCAATGTTGTTACAGTTATTTTTTAATTACATATTTTACAGTTGCAGTTCTAGAAACTGCGACCAGAAAAGGCGGTCTAAATTAATAATTTCACTAAAATTATTTTAAATCAATCCTAATAAACATGCATAGAGTGTATGCACATTTAAAATTCCAATGTCTGTCAACTCGTGTGTCGATAACACGCGTTATCATAATATATTGATATGTCATGATCTTTATTCTTTTGACCTCTTTTCAGCACTCATAATTGTCAGTATATTAAACATGAAATCGAATAACCAAAAGGATCCCTTTCCATACATAATTTATCAATAAAATTGAGTATATTTTTGATACACCTAAAAAGCACTCATCAATCACCCACTGTATAATTTGTCCCCCTGGCCTTCACTTGAGTGCGCCGGAACCAAGCGTAAGTCACCGCTATCTGAAACACTCAAGGTCACGGTTCTTTTCCTCCGCTGTCGCTCTCCCACCCCTCCTCTCTTCCCACTCTTCAATACCACACTACCTCATTCGGCGGAGTGCAATGTATTAGGCTGGCCTTCGGCGTGCTCGTTGATAGACGCTCTGCTACTGTGCGTTAAGAACGTACTGAGGTAGTTGGTTAGTAAAGATGGGAGGTTCTTAGCCTCGAACCACTTAATATAAATCTTGATTTCGCGCCACATTCAATAATCCCATAAATACTCCCTTCCCTGTTTTGCTAGTAAAACTTTCATATCAAATTCGTTACAAAACATCATATAATGAACAACCTAATTACCTTCTATTAATTCTAAATAAGGAATATTTAGAAATGATAAATGTCAAAATATTGGTCTTCCTGCCTCTACTATATTTTTAGTTTAAAAACCTGCAGGTAATTTTTAATGAAAAAATGAACTATAAATATTAGAGCATGCAATAGTAGAACTCTTACTTCCAATATTGGGTGATTCACAAAATAATGAGATGTGAGCCAACAAAAACATCTCCACCTATAAAACCTGGCATCATGGTCGCCTCATACTACCAGATTTTATTGGTGTAGACCTGTGGGTCAGGCACCATCTCACTGCTATTATTTTGTCAATGCCAATTTTGAGTGCATGAACCATCACTGACATGAACTTTCCACTTGAAATATTCAACATTGTAAATAATAGTAATCAAGAGCAAGATAAATTTCATATAGTATAAATAAAAAAATAATAAAATTAAAACTTGCCTCCTTACAAAAATTAATACTACCTTCATTAACATTTTTCATTTTAAATATCCAAATACCATCAGTTAATGCAATATCCTTTTAGTCACCTAAAAACACTTCATGGCTTGCATATTCTTCAAAATAAAATTGTGAAGTACAAGTAAACTTTTGAAAATGCAATTAAAACATGAATATTAAAATAGCAATAAAATGATTCAAATTAATGAAGAAAAGACAAAATTGGAAACATCTTCAAGTTTTATCCCTACAAACAAGTTTAACGTGCATCCCTACAAACAAGTTTAACGTGCATCCCTACAAACAAGTTTAACATGCATCCCTACAAACAAGTTTAACTTGCATCCCTACAAACAAGTTTAACTTGTATCCCTACAAACAAGTTTAAGCTTTATCCCTACAAACAAGTTCAAGCTTTATCCCTACAAACAAGTTCAAGTTTATCCCTACAAACAAGTTAAGTTTATCCCTAAAAAATTAATTTTTCGTTAAAAGTATCTATCGTCAGGTTAGAGTCATTTTTCAAAGATCAAATGAAGTCCGAAAATCTACATGTATTGATAAAAACTCATTATACTGAGATAGGTATTTAAGTTGGAACAGTAATCAAGACAAAATTACTGAAATAATGTTTGGAAAACTTAAAGAAGTAAGGAAAAATGAACGCAAGAAAATCCTACATATTTTAGAGATGTGTCTGCCATCACTAATACCATTAAAACTTTCATTCTCTTATCTGCTTTAAAATATCTAATGCAAATAAAATATTTTTTACGACTCTGGTGAAAGGAAAGAGATCATAAAAGAAACAAAATGAAAGGCATTATATCTCTTTTTAAATGATTATATCTTTCCATTGAGAGACAAATTCCACAAATAAAAAAATTACATTTTTGGGATTATTAGACAAATTGAACCCCATAAGCCCATGAATTAATGTAGAAAACTGATACAACTATAGATAAATAATGTTAGAACCAAAGAAACTTTACTATTTACAAAGATTACCATTGTTTGTCATGGATAACTAATAGTAGTGTGTTATTTTGTAGCTGTTTTTGTTTTTATTTTTAAACAAGTCATTTTCCATTAGTGGAGCAACATGTGAAAGATTTTATTTGATCTTCGGAACTTTTAAGGTGAAATTGGTAACGAATCTGAAGTCATAAATAGAGAAAAGTAACATTGAGTTTCATTTAGTTTGATTTATTTATCATCGACAAACTGAATGTTACATTAGGGGAAAAGTATAGGAGAAATATGGCTAATCTAATGGCATGAACTGAATGAAGGTGTGTGTATATTTGTGTGTCAAAGCAAGTCAGCCTCACAGTAAGATAACAAGAATAATGACAGAAGAAACGCCTATAAAGCACTAGAAATTAAATAACTAATAATAAATGAAATTACCTAATACTACATCTAGATATGCATGGAATGATTCCTATTCAAAATAATTAGTTTCAGTGAAGATAAGGATTCACACAAGCTAAAATCTTCACATTATTTTCAATTGTAACTACTTGTAAAACAATTCAAATCCAGTTCATGGCAAATTTATCAACTATTTCACTACTTCAGAGACCCTGCATCTCAGGACTTCACAGATTTCTTCACTAGAAAGTGCAGGGTCAACTGAAAATCTTTCTAATTCATAGATACAATGGTCATGAATCCTCAAATAAAGTTGACTTAAAAATAACCGTCAAATGTTTCTGCAATGCATGGAAATATAATTTTGATTTTCTAATCACAATTGAAAATTATTCTTAAAAATGTATTATTATCCCTCTTTTGTGGAAAGATTTAATATATCATTTTCAAATCTGAACATTCTTAATGATTAACACTATAAAAGTGTTGATTAAGCAAATGCTGGTCATCCGAAACACTGTTTGACTGCAGCCAGATTTGAATATAACATGCCTACACATACACAAGTTTTTACAAGACTCCACGACTTGAGTTTGAAGACTACCTGTATTTACCTATTTAAAATATGTACTCTGTGTTTCAACAAAAATTAGACTAACATAAAAATAATTAATATTTCACAAATTCAGTTTTTTTTTTTATCAGAAAGACATTGAAGGCATCAATTTAATACAAAAATATAATTTTAGTTTTTAGTTTTGGAACAGAAGCTTTTCTAGAAAAGTGCTGGATAAAGAGAGAAAGAACATGTACATCAAAAAAATTTAATATTATTGTAATAAACTCCTTTTACGATATGGGAATGCTTTTCCTTAACATGTTAGAAATTACAATTATTTATATTCAACAATTTGCTAATAAAATTTGTCAAAGATCTGAAAAAATTCGCTGTTTTCTGGTGCACGATTACATAACTTTCTCTTCTTACAAAGAACTTTATAAAGCAAAAACATGTCAAAAGGCTTGTTTTTTAATATTTAAGTGAAAAGGGAAGGAAACAAGCTCTTCACAAGCGTATACTAGTATAGTTAAGTACCTTTAATATTTAGAACACTACATCATGTTTACCTGATTTAACAGGACAGCATTTTAAAGGTGATATTCTAAGGACTAAGTGGACATGAGGTTATTTTGACTGCTTCTAACATAATTATTAACATTTTTTCGACCTAATTTAATTCTCCTTGAAGTAGCAATGAAATTCGACAGAGTTATCTTCTTTTGGCAAAAAATGGACATTTTGATCTATACTGCTGAGGATGCACTAAAAAGTAAACATGTTTTGAGGATTATTTCTCCATATCCTGAGGTTAAATAGCTAACTGGAGAAATAACCCCTGAAACATTTGGAGATACAGATATGCCATTACAAATGTATTATATTAATTGTGAATGGATTATTTCCTTTCCCATTCACGGCCAATCTTTACCCTTGAATCCACTGCTCTTTGGAAGTAATTAATTGTGAATTAAGGGAGAAAGATACCTAAAAATCTTGACAAGACAAGCAACAGAAATAAATTTTCTGTTCAGCACAAAAAGCAAATCATGCATTTTAAAACTTCTTTTCAAAACCTACAAAAATACTACTAATCCTAGTCTATTTTAACAATAATAAAACATTCATCTTGGTTGACTGAAGTCCATAACTAACAATGATTGCATAAACTCTCAACTCAAGACTACAATTTTTAATATAAATTGTAATGCAAACAATGTTAACATTATGGGACAGAAAACACGGAAAAGAAAAAGAAATTTAAGATAAATGACCATGAGAATTAATTATGCATAGCTAAAAAGTATTAAAAATAGTGACATGTTTGAAATAAACAAACTTATAAGAGCATATGTTACTGCTTGCACATAATGTATAATTACATTTTTCAGTGAGAACTGAGGACGATTCTATTTCGTTTTTTAAATCCTATCAAGTCAACAAACATTGTTTCAGCAAGATAGAAAGAGCATTATTATTTCAGCTTCAAACAGCTACCTTTACAGTACTCCTTCACATATTCATATAATTACCCATACATTATAAAGCTAGAAAACTTATATTAACTTTTTTATGCTGTATTATTCGAAATATTCAATCTTACAATTATAGTTACAGTATTATCAAGCCTATCTAATTCTTCAATCTTTATATTACCTGAATTCTTGAAAATCTTCATGAATGACTTCATGTTTGACTGAACATGCAAGCCAATGATTTTTAAAGCAAATTTAATCTCCCTGTCATTAGAAATAAAGGTTACTTGTCAAATAATTTGAAATTATGTAACAAAAATATGAAAAAATTAGTTAATTATTAATTTCCAAATAAGCCCAAATCAGGAAAAAGGGATTTTCACTGGAAAATGCTATGTCAGTTGTATATTAATGTTGCAAAACCATGAGTAATCTGCAACCTTAAAACAGAGGGTCATGTAATAAGCTACTCTCAATGTTACCACAAACTTCAACTTTCATCTAAATGATATCCCAAAGACTACTTATTATAGATTGTAAAAAGGGGTGAATAATGAAAACAATTCATAGGAAGTCTCATTAAAAGAGCTCATTAAAAATTAAGTGGTATTCTAATATGTGAAATGAAGCATAAATTGAAAGATAGAGAAAGGAGTAAGAGAGAAAAAACTCAAATCAAGTCATCAGAAAATCAATTAATAATTATTTTCAAAAGAAATTGAATGGTATAACTGATAAATTTGTGCAACAGAAACTTTGCAAAAATTCTCTTTTCATACATATATTTTCAATGTTACTATTCATATTGTTCAAATGGGATATTATAATGAACATTTCTTTTAACATTCAAAGGCTCAAATTTTTGCACACACTTCTATAATAATACTTCCAAAATATTGAGAGCTCTTGTGAGAAACGTTTTGGAAAATTGAAGTTTGGTTAATTATAATTCACAAATTAGGAACAGACTCCAAAATGAAAAAAAAAATGAAAAAAAAAAAAAAAAAAAAAAATCCAAGTAACACCTCACTTAAATTTATTTTCTGGAATTGTGGCAAATCAACTATGATGAACAAAACACACTGATAAGTAGAGCCCAGAAAAATATGTAGAATGAAATGTCAAAATATGTACATAAATATGTAATGAAAACAGTAAGAATATGTAATAGTAATAAGTATGATTGGATAAAATATGTAATAGTAAAATTAACTTATTATAAAACACATTTACACAATACAAAATTACATTTATAAAGAAGTTCTAAACAAATTTTAACAATAATACAAACGTCTTAAAAATCATTTGAATAGCACAAATTAATGCACAATTTGCACCATACAACTTTCCCATTGGTAGTAAAAGCTTTATGTATTTCTATTCAGGACTGTAGTTTTGCAGCCAGACTAGACGCAATAGAAGACACGGTACAAACTAGCGATATCTACAACCAGCAAACATCACTGCCCAGTGAAACGCACTCATTGAATGTTAAACGTCAGCGATCACCAATGTTTCTCCAAAATTAGGGTTAAAGGTCACGAACCACGGCGTGAGTGATACTTTTCACACCTTAAGACGAGTCGGGTCAGTCCCTGTCGTGCACTTTCCGTCCCTGAGATAAATGAAGCAGATGTGCGGGACTGTGAGAACATCACGTGTCTTCACATTGGGTACCTGGAGGAGGCAGCACGCAGTAATAATGTAAGAAAAAAATGATGATTTAAAAAAAATATCTCTTTTCATAAAAAATAAATTAATAAAATTGAATAAAATTAATATAATAAAAAAATATTTGGTGAAAATACCAATATGTAAAATATGTAATGTAGTACCAAATATGTAAAAATATGTAATGAAAAAATTGAATATTGTGTTAGGATGCTGCTTTGCCCAGTTTACAAATTTGAGAATGGTAAGTAGAAAGACAAAAAATATGTAATTACATAAAAATCTGGTCTCTACTGATAAGCATGTTGCAAAGTTGATGATGCAAATTGACGATGTTCTGTGTGTGTGTTGTAACCCAGTAATTGTTATTAGAAGATATGCATGCAAGTCATTGTGTCATCCAAGTAATCATTTAATATTTCATAATTACTTAGAAAGTAAGTACTAAAGGCCTCCAGCACTTTAAAACCAACATTCCAATTAAAAATAAAAATAATGATATATTTTGTTTATTCTGCACTGTCATTTTGCTTATAATAATAATAATAATAATAATAATAATAATAATAATAATAATAATAATAATAAAAGTTAAAATGTTGATAAATACAGGGATTAATTGAACAAGATGTTGAAACAAATATACTGAAGATAAATTACATTTACACCAGTGATTTATAAATTGCGTACATTGCCTTGCTTACATCAGAAATAAAGACAAAGCGAGAAAGATACTTTGAAGCTTATACTTTAGCTAGATATTTTAAAAATAATTAAAATAATATGAAAAATCTAAATAAAGCAGAGCATTCTTAAATCTCTGAAAAGTACATAATTCAAAATAGCTGAAACTAGAATGGTACTTTATTATTAACCATTATTTAAAATTCTTTCTTTGATAATTAATCAATTAATTACATTAAGAAAGAAGAGGTTAACCAACAAATAATTTTAAAAAATTGATTTTTGTTTTTGTCCTTGTATTTTGTTTAAAGAAAAAATAGTGATTCCCTCAAATTCCTTCATTTTTTGCCTCTTTTGGGTACTGAAGTTTTAAAAATCTTTGAAGTCAAGAAAACTTTTCCACTCCCTATCCTGCTGTCCTTCTGACAAAAATGTTTTTCCTTCCACAATTTCTCATGGCATTGGCACTGAACAATTTCTACTGTCTAATTTCTACAGGAGACTGCCGGATGCAGCATTATACATTTTTGCCATTTATCATATTTAATTTTTCACCTTTCAATGTACCTTACAATGTACCAGAAACTATCCAAAGAATTGATGTAATTTTTTCTGTATTTATCTACAAAAAACTGAATCAGATTTGCCATTAATTCCTCGTATTATTTGAGGGAGAAAAAAAGAAGAAAGAAAAAAGGCACATTTTTTATCCACAAAAGTTAAAAAAATGTGCAACAAATTTCTGATATTTTTGTAAGGAAGTGATTTACATGTTCCATTACATTCATGCAATACATTAATTAAGTGTGTTCTCAATATAATCAATAAGCTTGCAATGCCTTAGTAGGGGGTCATGTTCATCTCTTCTCTTTTTTTTTTCCTTTTCTTTTCTTCTTCATCAAATACTTATGTAATTAATGTAATTTGAAACGTTCAATAACACATAAGTCATGAGAGGGCAATGAAGCAAGAACATTTTCGAAAACATTTATTTTACAACATAATGTCATACAAACTAATAAACTAAAAATATCAATTTACTGAAATACCTATGAACAAAATAACGAAACTTTGAAGAAAGAAATGATTGATAAAAAACAGTTCTAAATCAAACCCACTGAACTTTCTATAAGCATTAAATGGTAAAGAAACCTGCCGCTTTGAAAAACTATACAAACATTCCTCTTCCCATTATAATTTTTCAAAATTCACAGCTTACTTCTTAGTCATTTGATCTGGCTTCGAAATTATATACTGAGACATACATTAAATGGAATTACATTCAATAAATTCAAATGATTATTATAGTGGTAATAGTAGTATTAGTAATAATAATAATAATAATAATAATAGTAATTATAATAATAATATTAATAATTATAATAATAATTATAATATTAATAATAATAATAATCGTTACAATAAATGATGCAGAAAATAGAAAAGAATTCAGGGACACCATCAAAAAACATACATTTGACACCGAAAGCAAGAAGAGGCCAGGATGTAAATGGACAGCAGAGCCGAAGAAACAACACAGTGAACACATGAAGAAAATATGGGCCTAGAGAAAACACAAACAATCATCATAAAGGAATTCAAGTTCAAACGCTCTCTTTAAATGGGAATAATCGTGAAAAATAATAATAATAATAATAATAATAATAATAATAATAATAATGTTTATATCATCCACAGAAAGAACATTACTCTTCCGTAGACAAAAGCAACAAATTAGCAGAACTACAAATACATCATTGCAATTAATAATTGTTCAGATTTTAAGAACTCGTCATGCTTCTAAAAGAAGAGGACCCACAAGATGAATATATATATATATATATATATATATATATATATATATATATATATATATATATATATATATATATATATATATATATATATATATATATTCATTATTTATTTGTTATGGATATGGAACTGAGTTTTTCTAATAAATCTGTCAATGAATCTCGTCCATTATGAGAGAGAATTTGCAGTGGATGACAACACTATATATAATTCCAGTAGGGTAAAAAGTGTAGAGAACCTTTACATCTACAATGCTGCAAAATGTCCCATTCAATTTGACATTACCTTGAGATCTCAGGAAAAATAAGGAATTCAAATTTTTAATCATTTTATCACCAAGTGCAACAGTGAATGGTTGCAATTTAGCAACAGAATCTTTGTAGACTGCGAGATCCTAAAGTCCTGACAGCTATGAATATTCACCCTCAGATAAGTAAGAAGAGTTGAGAGCTGCTACTACCAGCATGTAAATTCTAGACAGAGCTGATATGATTGGTCATTTCTGTGGTTTCCTCTGATCAGTTTCAGGTAATGTTAGAGCAGCATCTTAAAACAATGGCCCATGGTTGTGCACAATCCTTCCTTTCCCAATCTGCTCCCACCACAAAACCCATGGGCTGGTGTTGGGTTGATCCTCTGTTCCCATATGTTCCATCCTCCCCTGACCTCAAAAGACACTGGCAGTCTTGCAACTACATGGATGTTACACCAATACCCAAACTCAGTTGCGATGCCAACACAAAGGAGGTAAAATTTTATTAGTATAATTAATGTGTCTGCTACTACAACCAATATCTCCATCGACATTCTGAATTACTATCAGCAATGCTCTCACCTGTGAAGGCTGTTGTCGCTCCCTACTGGTCGGCCAATCCACAGTGGGAGTAGTAGGAAGTCCACACCGAGGTGGACACTGGGGACAACTGCTGGGAGACGAAAATTCGCCTGTTCCCTAAAAACAACAAAAACTATAAACTCAGTTGTAACATTGAGTGATTAATAGCTACCCTTAGTTGTAAAAGAAAAAAACTTGTTTTTTTGAACTTTTACTTGAATTTGCATTTGTAATTCAGACTAAGCTTTGTCCATACAAGAAAAAAACTATATTTGTCAAAAAGCATAACAATAAAAATATAAGCAAGTGCACAGAAAAATTAAGATCCTATAAAATTTTCTAAAAAAATTTTTTTTAAACAACAGCAATCCAAAAAAAAAAACTGCATATTATTACAGACAGGTAGAAATAGCAATTCACAATTAATTCCAGTAACCAGAGGCTAGAAAAAGTACTGAACTTTCACAATAAATGTTGAAAAATATTCACTACTCTCATTCAAAATTATGTACAATACATAATTGTTCTAACATTTATTGCATACTATAATGAAATTTTGCAGCAATACTCTTTGATACAAAAACATGAAACTCAAAGAACTTGAAGTTTACACTTAATTATTTTTATCTCTAATCTTAACTGCATGTCCAAGTGACTCACAGGAAATATAGTCCTTCCCTCTCGATCCAGAGGAGAAAAGGATTGCAGGAACATATCTTGTAAGAGACACTGGTGTTTTCACATTGTGACTGTGATTTAGAAGGCAATGAAGCACTGATTCCATCAGAGGATTAATTTTATTATTAGTCATGAATCCATTGCAATCATCTCTCTTATTAGTTTATCAGATGCTAAGATACTGATAGGTAAAATGAACTGAACGTTAATACAGAGGGTTTTTGATTTAAATTTCTTTGATTCTAAGAGCATGTACTAGTCCCTTGCTTTGCTTTGCTTTGCTTTGCTTCGCTTCTCTTCTTTTTGGTAAACATCACTTTTATTTGTCAGAAACATACAATTATTACTTCTTTTTGGCAAATTCATTCAATTACGCCTTTATACCAATTCTCCATTCAGAAGTTAACAATATCAAATATATAATCATTGAAATTAATGGTGCATATATCCAGCTCCATAATATTTACAATAATAGCTATGTAAAATATGAAAGGTGTTCTTGAAATAATAGTTCATAAAAATAGACCAGAACAACTCTCAAAATGTAACGTTTAATGCAACTAAATGTTAGAACAGTCAAATATCAGATATGGAAACATTTAATTTAAAACAGGTTGTAAGTAATATAGGTCTAGGACATACAGATTTAGTATTGAGAATTTCATAAAATGTGAAACAATTGTTGCTGTAGAAAAGCACACATCTTTCTTCCAAGAAAAATATCATTGTACCTTCATACAACAAATTAGTAAGATAATCTAGATTTTCCTTGATTTAGAGTGATTTTCACATGATAAAAGACATGGACAAAATAACAAATTTAAAAAAAAATAATAAAATTTTTAAAAAATTAAAAATATAACTTCCTTTGGATCGGGCGCATTAAGAAATATTTGCATTTTTAACTCTTTATCATAATGCCTCAATGACTTTCAAACAGTTTGCTACACGACGTTACTTCGGCTTTGACCGCTCCTCCCCCCCATCCCACATTCACCAGCCAGCATCAGCTCATTCGCGGAGCTAGTATTTTTTCGACGACGGTAACCGCAAGGCGAAAACTCTTACTGCTTAATAATAGCGAAATTATTAAACAAAATACTGGAGACAGCGAGTCACTGAAGAAGCCCAGAGGTAGCGATACGAAATTCGTTTTTCGCAAGCAAAGTGTTACACACAAACGTTCAAGATTCCCCCCCCCCCTCCTTCTTCGTTATTCGTAAATGTATTAAGTTCCACGAACAGAAACTGCAAAAGGTCTCAAAAGAGAAGATTACGATTAGGAGTTAGCAAATTAACAGAGTTGCATCTTCACGCAGTTTTATAGAACAGTACCAGATTTTACCTCAAGGAAAATGTATTTTACATACAGTTTACAAATAATATTTTACTGTTAACGCAGAATTAACTGAAACGAAATAAACTTTTGAATGGGGCCATTTGTCATTTTGCGGGACGGGGCAGGGGGTCGAGAGTTCCCACACGACAAGGTCCCTAGATATCACTTCCCCGAATTTGCTAAATTTTGGCTGTAAGATCCAAACAAAGGTATCATATGCGCATGTTTTCTGGAGCCCCGGAATACCTACTTCAGCTCCTTTACTGATATTGAATAAAGTTGGTTGAATTAAGAATGATGTTAGCGACGAGTGTTGACAAAATCTAATTACCATGAATGCATCGCTCACGTATAATATAACTATTTTGTATCCAAAAACGAGCCATTTGATATAATAGTCCTGTCATTGAAACAGCCAACCCACCCACTCCTCTCTTATCTAGGTCAAAAAAGAGGTGCGGAAAATGTAAGTTATACAAGTTTTTCCGTTTCGGCAACAAAACCTCCATAGGCAGAGGAATAACTACTCTAAAGTATGATCACGACAGCAGAAAATCATCTGGTGGATTTTTCTTTTTGACCTAATCGATGTTATATTTCCTTCTTACACTTCTACTGTCGAAGAGAGATTTCACCCTCTAAAACGTTGTTCCATTTGTAACCCGTTTGTAATGTGTATGGAATCCAACATTTTAAACGTATTTCCAAACAGTAACATCTCACAGTTACAGCTAGCAACGATGATCACTGTTACTTCAATTTCCATCTAGCATTACATACAATCAAGAATAATCCCATGGTCAAATTCTACAAATCGAATTCCATGTAATATTTGTTCTACATGATCAAATGGCACGACATTTAGGCATGTATGTATGTATGTATGTATATGGGGTGGGGGCAAGTTTCTATCATCGCCTTTTAGGTTACACCGTTTGACGCTTGGTAAGTCCGATCTGAATCCACTTTCTATACCGAATATTGAGAAACTAACTCACGCTCACAGTTTGTTTCCTTGACACTGTAAATCACACAAGCATGGTTGAAATGGCCATTATTGCTCAAAATACGGAATGATTTTTATTCAAACATAGTAAGGACATTGATACACCGAAGGTTGTGCTTTCTGTATCATTTGTCCTTAAATTTTCAGATCAGACAGCAATGAGTCACCAACATTCTACCTATCATTACAATTTTATTATCATTCTTCCATTTGATATGAACAGTGATATTCCAACTATCGAGATACTAAAATTATAAACTAGTACTACTACTTCGCTACTAACGCGTAACTCGATGGTAAAACGTAGCACATACTCTGTACTGATTATTGCATACCTTCTTCCATTTGTAGCACGAACGGAAATATGTACAGTGAATATGCATCTTGCAATGCACATACAGCTAAATATTTGGGAGGAAACTTGAAACTGAACCTCTCGAAATTGTCACATGTATCAGAATTGGCAATGTTCACGAAGTAATTTCATAAAATTTTAGTTGATTGTGTTCTCAAAATAATCGAATATGAAAGCACATCCACTTATGTCAACTGTTCTTGCGCAAGCTCGTTTCAAAAACTGAATTCAACATTCACATTAAACACGATTGTTTTGGTAAACGAATGAACGTATACAAAAATACATCACTAATAGTCACGGTAAGCAGATCGTGAATACGCTCACACTACCGCCAGTTAACACACTATAAGCAAACGCGTACAAAACAATTGTTAGAGAACCACGTAGGGAACAATCCGATGTATCAATATCGATTTTTCTTTAAATCGATTTTTTTCAAAACATCGATGATGTTTTCAATTTTCTTCTGATTATATATATATATATATATATATATATATATATATATATATATAACGGCACGAAACCGTTTAGTACTACTAACGGGATTTACTTACGAGGTTACTACCGTACATTCTGTTACTCTCGTAACAATGTTCCAAGCCTTTATTAGGCATTGAACATGGAGTAATTCTTGAACGTAGTCATTTTGTCTTTGCATTTTATCCCGAACCCCGTTGCCGAAAGGTTTTATTCCCCTTTAGAAGTAAAATGGGGAAAGGGATTTCTTCACAGGTATTTTTTTGTTTCGTTTTTTGTTTTGTTATGCAAGTTTGACTTTATTATAACTCTGACAAAATATTAAAGAGATATATCAAAGGTAAAAGTTCGACGAAACTGAACTGGTTCAATGTCTGCGGTAAAAACATTATCTTAAGATAGGCACACAACGACGAAACTAATTGTTCAAAATAAAAGTTTACTGAAAACGAATGGCCTCGGACTCACAGAAAGCGAATCTCTGCAACTGTAAATCCAACTCTCTTTTCTACAGGTATAAATTTACCACAGGGTTGCCAGTTGTTCATTATTTGAGTGACTTGCCCACTTTTAAGATCGATTCCCTACTTAGAAATGAAAGTAGAGCAGACATTTTGCAGTCAAGAATCGGCTCGAAATCTAAAATTATTTCAATACTATGCACCGGTTGCAGATTCTAAAGCAAGCATCGAAATAATATTTTGTATTATGAGAAATATTTGGATTGACGAACATAAATGGCGGTTGAGTCAGTTTGAAGCGAGTATTTTCTATAATATTCCGGATGTACGGAAGATAAATTACTTGAAGCATGAAAACGTTCATCCAAAAATTCTTTAAGGGTTATATTAATTTAATATCTGATTGTTTTATACGCGATAATATCGTTAAACTGCATTGAGAACCTTGTCTATGTACAATAATGTTTAGAAAATTGAGATGACGGTCAAATCCAAGACAAATACGAGTATACTTGAAACTAACATTTACATTATGTAATACATTCGATCGAGGACGTTTTACTTTGATGTATGAATGACAGTGAATAAATGGAAAAATAGCAAAACAATGCCCATTATGTGTTTATTTCCTTATTTAATTCGATAAGCACTATTAACACATTACTTATATGTAACCATGCAAGAAAATATATCATATTTAAGAACTATAATTCAAAAATTAAAGAACGATGGAAAATACCAACTGATTTATCTTCTTTAAAATATCGATGTTTTTTTGTCAACATTGAAAACCTTTTGGTGATGTATCGAAAAATCTATATATCAATGTTTTGATAAAATTTGCGTTCACTAGTACCATGGTGGAAATAGATGGGTGGGCTCCTCCGGTGCACCGAATTTGGCTCGCAGCATGTTTGTGTCACGAACCACGTGTCCACCACAGGAGTCCTTCCTTTGAAAAGGCAGACCAGACGTTGGCCATCATGTTGAATGGAGAACGAGAAGTGTTGAAAAACATTTTGAAAGTAGCGTAAAGTGAAAATTGTCAATGGCGACCAACCAAAAATAACACGTTGAAGGTGTAATTGACATAAAAGGTGCAACATTTTAAAAAAAAGTGCTTCATATATGTTTCAAAGATTGATAACAAGGTGATAACTTTCTCATTTAAAATTCTCGCCAATATTGTGACGCAAACTGCTAAAGCTCATTGGCTGAAGTCTGATCCGAAGCGCAAGAGCCTACCATGTAGTACCATGAAATTACAAATTTAATATTAACGTGACACCAGTGGCCACTCGTGATTAGGTCGCACAACTTCTATTTTTTTGACTTCTGCTTTATTTGATCATAACAGTAAAAATATTGCAGGTACGTTTAAGAACTCCCAGATAATCCAAAAATACTTATCATATATGAGGAATATATACTTTGCATTTCATTTCATTTAAAATCGAAATACTGCAGATTTATCGACGTATGAAATCATTTTGAAATCAATGAACGCCTGTCGAACGCCTGCTGGCGTCTAGTTGCAAGCCAGGCAATATATCGACGTGTAAAGAGATGCTTATGGATATTTAATATTGCAAAGCACGAGCCATTCGAGTGGCTGCGGGGTCCCAATGCCTCAACGCTGCAAGCATTCTGACATTCCCCGTGCGTTTTAGTACAGCAATGATACATAGAAAGCGCCACAGGCTTGCATCGCAGAGCGCTGAGCAGGATGATGGCCTTTAAGGACTCGACGGGGAACACCAATTTTCTGTCGTCAGAACATCATATCTTAATTTTATAAATTCGTGCGTTATTGAAAGTACCAAAATTCGGTCAAATGTTGACGGCATTGAATGCATTATTTATGTCTGGGAAATTTGTTTTCATTTTATATTAGGTTTGTGGATTCGAACTGTGCACATAATCGAGTGTAGTTTCTTTTCAGGAAAGTGTGGCCGCTCTGGAAGACAGCCCCTATTTCTGTTTATTGACTTCAGTGCGTGCGTGACCCAGTCTTGAGTTTATTTGGGACTGTCTTTTTCGTATGTATTTATAAATAATACTTTAACATAAGCTATTTTCTTTTGATGATCCGACTCTTTTTGCGTCCAACCACACTCCTAGTCCCACACGTGACATATTAGCGAGGCTTTACTAGGCTTTACTGTACAACTAGTGAGCCTCAATAGTACATATTTTCTCGCGTTATGTATAACTTTAGCAATTTTCGAAAAGTCGGTAATTTCAAGGAAAATGGAACTCGCGCCTTTAAGCGTTTTCTAGGGTAGAGAAGATCGTCTCAACGGTTTAGGCGCTAGCGTTGACTACGGACGGACGTTCAGACGAAAGTTTGGCAATTTATTCTTCGATATCTAGGACTCACAAAACAGATTTTGACAACACAAAACGTGATAGAAGAAGTAATTTACTATAATAAGAATGTAGTAACTGGCGACAAGATCTCCGCTGGATGAGGTTATCCAATTGGGAGCTTCGTTACTTTAAATTTTAGGTATCGAAGCTCTCGATTGGAGACCCGTGTCACAACTGATTTGTCATATACCACTATACTTAAATAGGGCAATAAGAATATTACGATCTGTTGGAGAGACTGGTTGACAGCATCTCGTATGACACAAAAGCATCTGGTTGTGCTCCATACTTTTTGTGTTTTTTCTAATATATATTTTAGCGGTGAGTGTATTTGGTTTAAATACTCTTTATTACTTGTTCCAGGTTAAATTGAAATAAAATTTCCAGTGTTTTAGCTTTAGCTATAAAACGTTACCTACATTCTAAAAAAGAAATTAGGAGTTGGAGATTGTGTCAAAACCTAACCAACAGTTTACTTCATTTTTTGCATTAAATCAGCGTTAATTTAATTATTGGAACATATAGTGTTTTCAGTGACTAGTGATGGTTTCGTGGACTTGAATATTACAAGGACTGCTTATTGAACAGTTTTGAATACGAGCTTCAAATGTTGTTCCATATTTTCAGGATAATTTCATTTAATATCTTTTAATGTATTTGCGGTAAAGTACAGGTGCAGTAAATGGTTGCAGCTTCAATTGAATTTATTAAATAAACACCAATTTTACAGTTTAAAAATATTAAATTGGGTACTTGAGTCTTCTTTGAGTTGTTTATAAATATCTCCAATCTTATAATTCACATTTAAACCCCATTTGTGGCATGGCTACTACTTACTCTACTCTTCTTATTCCCTAAATACAAAATCAACCAGATATTTAGGGAACCTAAATATTTTGTGTCAGTCAGTGCCTTTACAATACATAACGCATAACATGGGCAGTTTCCAATAGTGTGATGTCTTGAAGTAGCACTAGTCACTAACGCTAGTGTCCGGAACACCCCCTTTTTGATTGACCAGGAAATTTGGACAAGTTCGTACATAAACTCTCCAGAACACAGTCAGAGATCCGATGTCCATCGGTACGACCTGCGTTTTAAAATGCATCTGCCTGATCTCGATTTCCAAACTCTCGCATTTACTGTTCGTTCTGTACTTCTTACTCTCCACATACAGACAAAGCCCACCTTCTGCAAAACTTCGCATACACAATTTATATCAATATATCTGAAGTGCTGGAAGAGGTCATTCACTACACAGACTGTCAAACAACTGCCATGCAACTACACAGATGGTTCACTACAAGTCGGCAAAACTGTGATTCTTCCCAACCGTGCACCCGCGACTGCACACAAGATACAGCACATTCACACTCAACTCAAAGCATATTTAGTGTTTTAGATTATGAGACAGAATTTCCTCGCCTTCCTGATCCCCTAAAATCTCCCTCTATGCTCGACCAGTACACGCACAAATGAACAAAAATAGGCTAGGAAGCGCATCCAAACAACCTGCGCATCCTAAATCACGTGAAAACAACGACATTTGTACTGAGCCTAACAAACAGGTCCTCCTTTTAACATACAGCCACCGCTGCAATCTTTCCTTCATTCTCAGTACGAAGTTACCTCCACCTACTGTTCTATCCGTTTTAAGGCTACCACAGACCGACGCGGAAGATCCGCAGCCTACGCGGATTGACCGCAGCGGAAGTTTTGCATCCCGCGTTGCCTTTTATGAGTAGAGACCGGATTTGTATGTAATTACATATTTTTTGTCTTTCAACTTACCGTTCTCAAATTTGTAATCTTGGCTAATCGTCACCGTCCTAACACAATATCCAAGTTTTTCGTTACATATTTTTACATATTTAGCATGAAATTACATATTTTACATATTTTGCAATTTTCACAAAATAGTTTTACTGTCAATTGTATTAAAGTTGTATTTAAAAAAATCGAAATTCTTTCCAAAGTACAGCATTACAGCGTGCGAGCTTCCCTACGAGACGACGTGGTCGGATGTTCTCATAGTCTCGCGCGTCTGCTTCAGTTATCTCTGTGCGCGTCAGAGATAGCGTTTTCCTTTCGTTGCACCGAAACCCATCCTAGTGCAGGGCAAAAACGTCATCGCTCCGCAACAGTACTGCCCCACACGCGTGAAGGGCAGCTACGAATGAAACGGATTCCGGAACTGAGTGAGTGCGTGTGCGCTACGCAGTGGAGATTGTTGTTGGCTTGTCATACTGATGGAACTCGAAAAATAATAATTTCGAATTATGATAATGTTATAATTTTTATGAAGTCTTCGGGTAATTCTTACTTATTAATTCATAAATTAACGTGTGATGTCTTTATTTAAAAACTACGAAAACTTCAAATGCGTATGTGTCGAAATTTCATTTTTCGTGATTTGCCAGTGAACGATATAGTACACAAGATTTTGAACCGAAAGGCTTCTGCAGAATCGTTTGTTTTTTGGAAACCATGAAAATATTATCATGAGCATTTCCGCTGATATATATATATATATATATATATATATATATATATATATATATATATATATATATATATATGGGCGTGCGAGAAACATTTGTCACATATTTTGTATTAAATATTTTGTATTTTTTTTGAATTCTTTTGTAAGGGTCACTTTTTATTTTCACTTTATACGCGTTTCGAAATTGAGACATACCTACACTTGGTTTCTAAATAGCACTGGATTTGTTAACATGAAGTATTCAAAGTTAAATTTTAGGAAAACAAACTGATTTTCCGAACTTCGCGAGTCACAAAAATTATTTTAAGACATTTCTTGCAAAACATAATATACTTCATCATTCGAAGTATCCCTGCGGACAGAGATCCTCAATTGCCTTTACAAATTCACCACAAATCCAAATCAGCATGCATACCTTCCGTACCTAACCTCACAATAGCCCGGTGCACTGGACTGCACTGACGCGATCGTTAGTGCAGTTTAGGGCGCCCCGAGTGCGCCTTGGTTCCGTGCGATTGTGCGAATGGAACATGCGCTTTTTTACACTGGTGCGCCCTAGCGGTCGAATGAAACACGAAAGCTGCCCTGAGTGCGCACTAGTGCGGCGAACTATGAGATCATATGAACGCACTACGAGATCATAAGTCCCAGGTCGCTGAGTGTCATTTTTAGGTGTGAAAAGTATCACTAACAGCGCTCTTCGTGATTTTCAACTCCAATTTTCCGAGAAACATTGGCGATCGCAGATCGTGTTGGATGAGAATTCTGCACGCTGCAGGGATTGTTTGCTGGTGGTAGAGATCAGCAGTTTTACGATGGCTCCTGTTGCAACTAATCTGGCTGGTAAACTACGGTCCTGGATAGAAATAGATGAACCATTTACTACTGACGGGAAAGTTGTGTGGTGCAAATTGTGCAATAAAAACATTGGATGCACCATGAAGCCACAACTTCAGCAACACGCTTTAAGTGCACTTCACGCTAAAAACTAACAGCTGAACAATTCAAAGAAGCTAGTGTTCTTGACACAAATGAAACCAGGAAGCATAGAAAATGATTTTTTTAAGGATATGTCCGGGCTATGATAATTGCCAATATTCCGTGAATAAATTGCAAGTTCTGCTTATAGATCGTTTCTTGAAAAATATGTGGGCGTGCTGTTCCGGATGAATCAATTCTTTGGAATAAATATTTGGATATCTTATCAAGAAACACGTCAAAACATTAGAGCTAATGTTGGTGATTCATTTGTGTACACTGCCTTTGATGAAACAACGGATGTTATGGGTCGCTACATAGCAAATTTTGTAATTGGAAAACTCTGTTCCGAAAACGCTTCTAAGCCACACCTCTTAGCAAGTAAAGGTCTAGAACGCGGAAATTTTGCGACAATTTCGAGATTTGTGAATGATGGATTAAAGTTATATAGTGAAGGAAGACAGGGTACTTGTAATGTATTCAGATGCTGCAGCATACATAAAGAAAGCAGCTGTTTCGCTTAAAGTTTTTTTTTTATCCTAATTTAATCTGTCACTTGTTTAGCACACGGAGCCGAGAAAATACGAGCTAATTTTCCTCAAGTGAACGTTGTTATTTCAAGCACGAAGATAGTGTTTGTGAAAACTCTGTTGCGCGTGCAGATCTATTGAGAACTATTACCTGGTGTGGCTCTTTCTCCTGAGCCTGTACTAACACGGTGGGGGACACATAGTTGCAAGCTGTGCACATTTATAGTGGATATCTACAGGACATGAAGTCTCTTATTGATTCCTTTATGGTGATTCTTCTGTAGAGGTGAGTGATGCATAAAGTATTCTCAGGGATGCTAGTGTCCCTTGCGAAACTGCTTTCAGAGACAGTAATTTCTGCTGGATTGCTGATTGTAAAGCTCAACTTGAAGCTGTTGGTATGCCTCTAAAGGAATCGATGGATATTGTTACAAAAGCCAAGAATTACTTAAAGGCTGTGGGAGGAGATGTTGGTAAGAAAATGTTTAATAAATTCGATGCAGTATTGCAGAAAAATCCAGGATGAAACATTATTTAAAGTTCACAATATATTGTGCGGAAATGAACAGGACATTTCAGAAGAAATTTCACCAAAACACGTACCTTTACTAAAATTCGCATCAGTAACATCGTGCGACGTTGAAAGATCTTTTTCTTCATACAAAAACATTCTTTCAGATCGGCGCCAAAATGTAAATCCTGAACATGTAGAGAAGTATCTTGTGGTGCAGTTTGAAAAATAATTTATTTTTAAAACAATTGTTCTCAGTATTAAAATGGAAAATTAACTCCGCAGCCTATGATATGTGAATATATTACAGAATTTTTTTTAGTTCTTTAAGGTCGCATCAGCAGCTGGGATATTAGCGACCACTATTGGCATAAACGTTAAGGTGACGTAACTATGAGGGTGAAACGAAAATGGTGATAAGGGGTGAAAGGACGAACACAAATACAACCATCAACGAGGCGGGACTCGAATCCGCGACCCTTCGGTCCGAGATCACTACGACACTACTGCCTTAGCGATCTCGGCCACTGGGCCGACATTACAGTATTTGTCACATCGCAGATCGGATTGAATGCTTTAAAGAAAGTTAAAGTAGTTTTCTTTAAAATACACTACTTATTGCGTCTTCTTATACTACACATTATTTTAAAAAACATAACATTTTAACATACTGGTGCTCTTCAAATGATTTTTAAAGCGTTAGATTTCTTTTTAAATATTTCTTCAGGAATGTTTTATAAATTTGATTTCGTATTATGTAATTGTGTTTTCTAATAAGTGTACTTTGATATTTCATATTACATCCGATATTTCATATTTGTAACATATTCTTACTGTTTCATTACATATTTATGTACATATTTCGACGTTTGATACAACATATGTTTTTCCGGACTCTACTTACGGCCACTACTACTTCAGACCAGCGCAGCAGACGAGCGTCGCGACAACAGATTGGCAGCGTAATCGGCGGCGAATTTTGTAACGCAGTCAGACGCGTTTCTTCCGCTGCAACTCGAGTTTCGTGGAATTCCGCCTGTGTTCGGGAGTCTTCGCTCCCCTCTGGATCGAGCGACCTTGCCAACCGTCACCCAACGCTGACTCATAATTGACGCTCCGGTGTGAACGGTCCCGCGAATTCCGTGGCCGCGTCTAACTCGGAACTTTCCGCGCCGCACCCGCTGTGGATCTACCGCATCGGTCTGTTGGAACCTTTAAACCTAACGGGAGGCTTGCCGACGAGACGGAAGAGTTGGGTACTATCACGAAGACATTGACGAATCAAGACATTCAGAGGACAAAATGACTAATTTGAGCTGTCACTTTACATTACTGAACATATGTAAACAAATTACAATGTGGAACCCAAAACATTAACATTGTAGTCTGACTCTGCCTTTCTGGAAAAAACAGACCAACACTACGAGGCGAAATTAAACACGCAAACCAGCAATTAAAAACTGCATCAGAGAGAAACAAATATCGCACCTTTTAAATTTAACATCTATTCAACAAAGCTCTTCACCACAGGAACATAGTTGGAAATCATACACTGGGTTGTGAGCTGGCACGACACATCATACACACTAATCCCACCCAGCCTTCTACCAAAAACTCACCCCCTTCACCTTCATTAACTGCTCCACCCTTTATTCCCGTTTCAAACTCGCTTACCTCCTCCTCTGAACTTCCAATTCTCCCATTGCTCTTTACCTACAGCCCTCATTTCCTCACAGCCTGACAGCTGGGTCACGTTACTACATTCGACCACGCACTGTGAGTAAAAATGGAGTGAATATTATAAAGCAACTGGTCAGATGCAACTATAGTTGCCAGATGTCCGATTTTTTTGATGTCGCGCTTCGTGTCAACCGGACAAAAGACTGAATGCACTTCAAAGTGTTTTTTCTTCACTTGAAGGCAACTCCATTAATATGTACTTCATTTTATTCCCCCAAAAGGAGCAGCAACTATGTTGAAAATTGTGCAGTTTGTCAGCAGTATTCCTGTTTACAATGCTTTTGTGGAACAAATCCTTTAAGGTCATGGGGAATGTATTGACTGACTAAAGAAATTATCTATCTGTAAACACTGTAAAAAGAGAATCGAGCGTTTTCAATATAAACTACAGTTGCACTTAATTTGCAAGGTGCAATTGCAAGCAATAAATCTTTATTTTTAAAGCAGTAGTGTCGAATGCTAAATATTTAAAAAGTTAATAGTAAACTTTATTTTCATTGTCAGTAATTTTTATGAGCTAATAAAAAAACTAAAAAGTTATTCGGATTATCTTTTGAACACATCTGGCAATCTTAGATGCAACAAACATCCGCGTTGGTACTTGCAAAGGATTCACATACTCGCCATGACGTTCAATCTCTTTCAAATAAAACAGTTTATCGAGGCTTATCTACAGAGGTTTAAATCAAACCTGTATTTTGCGTATTTAGTAATGAACACTATACTTTCCATATTCCATACTTTTATCTTGGACGCTATTAATGTGATCAAGGGAAGCAAATAAGGGTTCTACAAATGGAAGTTCTATTTACGTTAGAAATGATCGATTCTCCTAGACGGAAATAAAAGTGTATTCGGTTAAAAATGTTTTTGAGATAACTATCGTACATCTTTCTACGATCAAAGTTATCTTACTTTGCATCTACAGGTTTCCAACGAACCGAGCTATAGATTACACCACGTTCTTAGAAAATCTAGAGATGACTCTAAATGAAGTCAGTAATCGCTCTTTTGAATCCATTGTTGTATGCAGATCGATAAAATCATAATTAACAAAACCACTACTAGATATGAAATTGCAACGAACAAATGATACACCTTACTGGTATGAAATACCTTACTGGAATGATGGAACATTACGGTTGGATGGTTACGAACATTACGGTTACGTTACGAACGTTACGTTACGTTACGTTACGTTACGTTACGTTACTACCGTTACGAACATTACGGTTCCATTACGGATGGAACAAACTGGTTGAAATACCTTACTGGAATGATGGAACATTACGTACGCACCTTTCCGACTCTTTGCCCGTTGCATGTGGAGTTCCTCAAGGATCGATTTTAGGCCCTATTCTGTTCCTACTTTACGTAAACGATATGCCCTCGACGATTCAAAACGGAAGAACGGTTCTCTTTGCGGATGATACGAACATCCTTTGCAATAAAGAAACAGTAAATAGTACAATATCAGATGTTTCAAATTGGTTCCGAAATAACAAATTAATAGTGAACGAAAAGAAAACTGTTTTAATGCAGTTTTCCATTTCAAATAAACAATTCTGTGCCCCATTGACAATGAACAATGTACCATTGAATGATGTTAAGGCAACAAAATTTTTAGGTCTCTCAATTCAGTCAAACCTTAAATGGAACGTCCATTTAAATGAATTGAACACAAAATTAAGTTCATTGTGCTACGCGTTCAGAATTCTTGCAAATTCAGCCAGCCTTCATACTGCTCGTTGTGTATACTTGGCGAATGTTCATTCCCGCCTGAGATATGGCATAATATTCTGGGGAAATACATCTTATAGCTCCCAGACTTTTAGATTACAAAAACGAATTGTACGAATAATAACCAAATCCCACCCACGTGATTCATGTAAGCCTCTCTTCATTAATCTAGAATTCTACCATTACCGTGTCTTCTTATTTACGAATCAGTGGTTTTGTAAAAATGACTTGCTCAAGGGCGGAATATTTTTCAGAAAATGCCGAAATCTATTACTATAACACTCGACGTGAAATCATATTCACCAGGTGACAGTATCAACAGCTCATTACAAAAATTCACATACAATACATGCACATTATTTTACAACACTTTGCCAGATGACATTAAACGATTAAATTCAATAGAAAAGTTTAAATCCCAAGTGAAATCGTTTCTGCTGCATAACTGTTTCTATACAATTAGAGACTATACTGAACATCACAAGAAAAGGAACATTAATTTTAACAATGATACATAATGCTTTATTTACCATTTGAACTGTGTAAATGAGTATAAACAACCTGTAACAACTATTGTACTACAGCTTCCGGGTCAATGACCCCATCTCGATCAGGTTTTTCGTCCAGTTTTCCCTGATCCATTGAGCAAATGCTGAGATGGCCCCTTGTTTTGCTTCTGGACATAAATGTAACTTCATTTTCTGTGCACGTCTTCTAGAATTCAGTGGGAAATACAATTCTTCAAATTATCGTTTCCATGTCGCGGCAGGAAGTAATAAGAGCCAAAATTTATTGCTTATTTATCTTTGAAAATAGATTTTATTACATGGGAGTTTTTTTGATTGTTTTTTTCTCCCTTTCAAAATTTAAAATTTATTGCTTATTTATCTTTGAAAATAGATTTTATTACATGGGAGTTTTTTTGTTTGTTTTTCTCCTTTCAAAATTCAAAATTTATTGCTTATTTATCCATGAAAATAAATTTTATTATATGGGAGTTTTGTTTTTCTCCTTTCAAAATTCAAAATTTAAGTAGTATATGACTTAGAGTAGGGATCACAGAATTTTGAAAATGTGCACACAATTCACTTTTCCCCATAGCACGTCATACGCAGTTTTTAACTGTTTTTTTTGACGTAAAAATAAATAAATAAATAAATAAATAAAAATACAGCTAAGGGTTTTGCTGAGAGGATATAAAATTCAAAAAGTGTAATGTTCTTCTCAGATATTTTTTTTTTTATTCTTGGTTTGCGTGTTTAATCTCGTTGCATAGTGTTGTGCCAGATGTCTTGTAGTCTATTGTACCAGATGGGCAGAGTCGAAATTACACGTTAGTGTTTTGGGCAGCACATTTAATTTGTTTACTTATTAGAAAATGATATGATATGATGAGTACTTGCTACAAATTACTAATATAATTAAAGGCGCGGATTGTTGATAATTAATTGATCAAAAATTACACGTTTTAATGATTCTTAAATAGAAATGAATGCCAGAATCTTGCCAACGTTTATATCAAGCTACTTCCCCAAGACTTCACGATTTCATACGATGTTCATCATGGAAGCAAGGGAAGTAGTTGCTGCAAGATGTTTCAAGATTTCGAATTTTTAATATGATGAAATATCTATTCGTATATTTTCGCGGTAGTTTCAAGCACACATTAAAACTCTTAATTCGTGTTTTATAGTTTGCTTTCGCTGTAATTCAGGTCTATAAACAAAAGCCCATGTTTTTCGGATCGAAAGATCATTAAGAGTCTACCTGAGTAAATACAAGTAACAGATTTCGCGAAAAGAAGTTCAGACCATTTATAGCAACGTGCTTCTATGCTCTGGTCCCCACCATTTTCCGTCAACAACCCAGGCCTGAGCTTCTGCCCGCCTGTGCTACCTCATCTGCAATTTGATCGGTTGGCGAGAGCCGTGCCGAACCGCCCGTAAACATGATGAATTCATGACGTACTTCATGCGTCCGTCTAGCGGTCAAGCCCCCCCAAGCGAAGCTCTGAGAATGTGCGTTAAATCAATCGCGCCGGAACGGTAGTGGCATTGGCGGCGACGAGGTGTGTTGATACAGAATGCTAGCGGCTACCAGGAAAGATGGTAGCGCAAAGATACGACTTTCTCAGATAGGTTCTGCAGAAAAAACCATTGCCAATTACGAGATCGAAAAGCATTATATAAGCATCTTGAGATGAACCAAAGGTAGAAGCGGACATAATGGAAGGAAGAGCCAAAATAATACATGCATAATTACTGAAATACAGCAATACTCCTGAAAGTAAAATATTCGTAGCTCCATTACGGAAGGAAAAAAATGGAAAAAATTAGAAATTTAAAGGCATTTCATCTTAAAACCATAACCAAACTATTTTATAATAAAAATTTAACCCGCCACCAAGTATACTTGGCCGGGATCGTACATAATACAGTTGTTCTACGTATGTTTTTAGCACTTCCTACATAATAGTTCAGTTCCGAACTAGGTTCCTTATTTCAAAATGCACGCATGATCCTATTCCAGTGCATCAAATTTCGCATTTTAAAAAGAGTGCTTTTTGTCACCCATTTACATTGTGTGTTCTCCCACACAACATGTGTTCCAAATGCTTCAAAGATGCAGATCCATGGATAACTGATGGAAAGGAGGCACAAGAAGTGAAAACTGCTTCCGACAGTAATACATTTCCAGAAGAAGGTATTTTTAATCTGAAGATCGAGACCGTAACTTTCTCTTGAGTTCTGTGCAATTAACTTTCGAACGTAATATTTTGTAATTTTGAGCTACTTGAAATCCCTAAAAACGAAGAGGGAATACAAGAAAAGAAACTTAGGAGTCTTTACCTATACCAATTTGTTCATACGATGTCATGGTAATAATTGTATAAAATTTAACATTTGAAATGATTTGAACTTCAATTCTGCCTGAAATAAAAATCGTCCGAAAGCTTCGCCTTTACTTTACTTTTTATCAAGAATAAAATATCCAAGACACTAAACATTCCGGTGGGTGGCAATTTCTTAGATGCTCTCTCTGTCCATATACGATGCGATTCTTTACAAGATCTAGTGAATTGCCATAGTGGCCAGCTGAAAAAAACAAAACAAAACCTTGAAGGATGCATTTGTCTAGGGAAAAACGTCAGATCGCTTATATAATACTTTCCAACGATGTTAGCTTACAAAACTTCACTCTCTGTGTTGGAAATAATTCTCTAAATTAAAGTTGTACGCAAGACGAAGACACTAATATAATAGTTTCAAGTTTGATTCGAGTCGCTTAGAGTTCATTAGGAACTCAAAATTATTCTTTAACATCCACTGACACCGACACTCAAAACATGTCACTCATATACATCCGCGTCTTTAATATCTGTATTTGCCCTGTATCAGAACTTCCTCGTTCAGTGAAGATCATACATCGTTTGTCACTCATAAAACGTTTATCTTCATATACAAAATTTTACGTACGTGTTTCTTCCAGTGAACCACGTGAACGCATGAAGCAATTTCAACCCAATTTTGCACGAATACTGTTGGCCGAGAAAAAGTCAAGAGTTTTCAAGTGGAAATGTTACTCTCACATTTGATTCAACCCAACCCTGCAATTTAGAGCGGAGCAGAGCAAAGCGGGGAGGAACTGGACGTGACTGTGCAGAGCAGGGAGGCGCGGGGCTGGGCGGAGAGGAGCCTGATGGGGCGGGGGAAGCAGGGCGTGGGGGAATGGGGCGAGGCGGGCAGAGAGGGGCGAAACAGGACGGGTAGGAGAGGTGAGAGATGGGTAGAGTAGAGAGGAGTGGAATGGAGCATTGGTGATTCTGGGCGCAACTGCAGAGGTCATTAGTCAGTACGTGTGGTGCATGTTTTATCACGAGAGTTTGCGATGATCTTTCCCAGCTGGGAGGTGGCGAGATCCGGTGCCGACCTACCAGCCTGCTTGAAGGTTTCCCCAACCAGGTATCTCCCACCAGTGGGTCACCGCCCCAGCCGGGACACACTCTAAGCTCCCGACTTGTGTGGTAGTGTAGCGCATGTAAGTGTAAATGTAAGTTAGGGGGTGAGGATAGGACAAGGAAGTGGGAAGAAAGATTGCGCGGTTCGTGGCCCGTTGAACTGATCCGGAATTCGCCTGGTGTTGATCGGAGAAACCACAGAAAACTACTGATCAGAGCAGCCGGCCGCTAGACTTCTCTTCCAAACAGCGTTCGAATTCGATTGTCATTGTGATTCCGGGCGCGTCAACAACTATAGACGTTAGTCCCGTAAGTAGAGTGCGGGGCATAAGTCCCGTAGTGTAGTTTTTGCTCGGGAGGTGGCGGCGGTCTTCCGCTATATGGCCAGATCCGGCGCCGACCTACCATCGACTAACGGGCCAAGACAAGTTCTAAGGCCCCGATCGTTCTCCCGACATGTGTGGTAGTGTAGTACATGTTAGTGTGTGTGTGTGTGTGTGTGTGTGTGTGTGTAAGGGGTGAGGATAGGGCAAGGAAGAAGGAAAGATCGCGCGCGGGCCGTGGCCCAGCTGAATTCGATCTAGCTGAAAAGCTAGTGTCGAAAATCCTGACACCGTCGGAACTCGAACCCTAGGACCTCCCGGTTAGAGGCAATGCAGCGATATCAATTGATGCCCTAAGCCATGTCAGCCGGTGGAGCCGAGTGGAGCGTACTGGAGTGAGTGGAGTTGAGTAGGGTAGGGTGTGGAGTGGTGTGAGGCGGGGTGGGGTGGGGTGGGGTGGGGTGGGGTGGGGTGGGGTGGGGTGGAGTGGAACGGAGAGAGACGGAATGGGGGATGTAAATAAAGGTACTTCCTTTACACTAAAGATAAAACTCGAGCCATTTTCTATCAAGTAGATGATTGTGATTAATAAATGCCAGAGCAACGACAAGTTACTTCAGCTTGTTAGATTATTTTAAATGAGCATTGTGCCCTCACTTTAAATATTTCAGGACAGAAGTAGAATGAAAAATCATTCAATACAATACGATTTCGCTAAAGTCTAACATTGTCTGACATCCTTTTCGTCTAAACTTATCATAGCAAAAACCCAAAATCAATTCTACAAGCAAAAACCAAAAGAAACGCCTGCAGTCAATACAAGTTGTACAAAATTCGGTACGAGTCGGCCGCGATGGTTTCAAACTTCACTTGAAGGCGAATGATGCGGAAGAGGAAAACTATTGAAAAGGAAAGTATCTGAATTCTCTTCAATTATTAATAACCGTCGTGTCCTCACGCGGCCCAACGTGACTACGGACTCATATATCAATTTCTTCATATGATCTATACCACGGTAAAGAGGAAAGTTAAACGTTATAAAGAAGAATGTTGTGAGAGAAGCAAGGCTCTGTATTAAAATATCACACAAATTCTCGCAAAACTCGTAGAATATAGATTTTTTAAAAAATTTCGCCAAAATATTACAGGGATGGAGACTATGAGTGTATTAGTCAAATTCCTACAACTTCGCCGAGTAAAGAATTTGATGTTCAGATCAAATAAGCGAACGACAGCCTAATTAGTAGCATAACAAAGCGATGCTATGTAGAATCTAAATTGATTTTTTGCAATAAATCGTCAATATTGTGTTCTCAGGCCCCCGAAACTAAGATATACAAGGCATTGAAAACAAAATGAGAAACTCTAGTTTCCATTACTTTCGAAATCCTGGAAGAAAAAATTTACTGTTGAACATGAACATGAGCAATACAAGTAATAACAGAAATAGAAAAGAGTAAAATTTCATCAAGAAAACCTTGCGCCTTAATCCCACCCAATACTAGTATTCACCCATCCGATACTAGTATTCCCACCCAATACTAGCAATAGTAATTTTGAACAGCAGTTTTAAGACAATAACTCGGCGACGTCAGTTTGATCCTGACTATCGACTTATTTCTCATGTCCATCCCCTTTCTATGAGCAATGACAACTTCTTTATATTTATTTATTTATTTTTCAAACAAACCCTTTAGAAACAAGGCGCGCGCTCTCCACTCACCCGCTGGCCGAGGAAGCGGGCCTCCAGAAGCTCCTGCTTGCGCGGGTCTAGCGCTGGCTGGAAGTGCTCCATCTTGATGCCCGCACCTGGAGCACACAGCGTGGCCAACATAAGATGGCGGAACAGCTGTACACAATCTTTGTCCAGTGGCGTAGCTGGGGGCAGGGCTCAAGTGTGAGTGGGTGTAAGGGGGGTACGGGACCACCTCCTCGGGCATTATTATTTAGGGTGGTCTTGCCGCGGCCGTACAAAGGAGAAAGAAAACCTGTGGACAAATGTACTTATAACGCTGCACTGATGACAGCAAATCAGCCCCACCGCAGTTTTTTCGTTAAGGAAGGCATTGAAATCTTGATCAAGAGGTACATTTTGATAACGAAGGCCTTACGAGATACGGTATCCGTAACTGACAACACCGCCGCAGCAACTGCATCGAATCTCCTACCCTTCGAGTAGTAGTTTCCTAGCGGTTTGCTTACTGCGAGTCCATCTTCAACTCCTTCAATGACCCTTCTGCCTCCATTGCGTTTCTATTTTATTATTTGTTCATACGATGAAGTTTTGTTGCAAAGGCTTTCCAGACGGCACAATCCCTAGTTAAGTCACTAAACATAATGGAACAGTAAGGGACAATTATCTGGCCAGATGAGGTATCCCAATGCAAATAATTCCGACAATTGCTCACTAACTGCCGGCATTTCAAATACATGCTGATGGAAAATAATTTTTTTAATGCAAAATTTAGATACCTACAGTACGCCAAATATTGCTTATTAATCCATCGGCAATTAATGGTTCAGCACCAAAGCAATGTTTGTTGGCATGTCTTTTAAATTCGTTAAAAATCTGGAAATATGCAAAATCTGGAAAATTCAAGTGATTTATTGGTGCAAAGACTTACCAAAAGCAGTCCATTTAATTTCTTTCTTCTAACCTACGTCATTTTACCAGTAAACAAGTACAATATCCCGAAACTAACTTAGGGCTATGAGGATTAACTACCTGGTTTTCGAAGATTGTTCTCTTTCTTCACTCGCATCTCCATCATCTGCTTTGACGCAAATGGAATTATGGAGAAAATAGTACAAGAGTGACGGAAAATTTTTAAAAAGTTACTATTTCCAGTTTCGAAGAATTGACACAAAACACCAAAATATTGAACATCCATTTACAAATTCGAATCGATGGGACGTTTTTCTGTACTTATCTCGTGTACGAGGTGGTTCGTTCAGTTACTTTTCAAAATGTTCGTGAAGTGGTTAGTGCCATAAAAAAACCTCATATGCTCAACATTACATCAACAAAAAGTAATCGCTTGCGGCAGTATTCTCACCATGAGAGTTGATGTACTTATTAAAACGATCAAACCAATAATTCATCTAACAATTACAAACATATGGCGGTTCCTATCAAAATGAAAACTTCATACTCGTGTGTATCTTCAGGCTGATTTCAATATTTCTACATCGCTAACTCAGAAATACAAGACATGACCATTTTGCAGAAACTCTCAAGATGCAACGGAAGTAAGCTGCATGCATCTCCGAGAGAACGGAGATAATCCTACCTGCGAAAAAATCATGAAAACGTCTCTCGCTCTGCTCAATAGTACCGGATAGTGACGACAGATCTAGAAGTGTGTGACCATTTGCTTTACTGAATAATACCATCACCAAAAATAGCATATTCTCGTTAGAACACAAACGAGTCATTGCAATGCATACTCTTGAAGAAGGAATCGAAAATAAATTTTTATACACAATGCCATTGGTTTAGAATATTTTAGTATTGAACACACATACGAAGATCAAGATTTGCCAATAAGATTGTTTCACAAACCCATAAAGAAACATAACAGGAAATGAAGAAGAACGAACATCGGGTTGGGCACACATTCCCTTGCACAAAATTTTCGACTTTTCCGATTTTTCAGAGCATTTGTTTCATTTTCCTCATAAAATTGGCTAAGTTTAAAGAATTTATCGAAAATAATAAAAGCAAGACTTGGGTCAATGACCTAAAGCTGTTTCCAACCCTTTTTTGGGGTATATCAGCAATAACGTATTGTTGACGTCAACTCTACGATTCAACATTTTGGAGCACATGTCGTTATTAATCTGTCAGCTCTCTGATTTCTCTGTTAACACAAAATTTACAAAATTTGCCTATCAAAAACTGTGTGAAACAAAACTATGCACCAATGTTATTAGAAGTTTTATAATAGTCCCCGACTTCCAACAGTCAGTAAATTCCCTATTTCTCCCCGACTATTCTAGATTAATGGAATTCCCGGATTTCTCTAAGTTATACAGAAAATGGTCACCATCTCTTTGCACAGAACGTACTTTAAACTCCATACTAAATTCCACTTTTGTCTTATGTAAATAACGAAAAACGACATTTCTCATTGAATGAGATATTAACCAAATTTTGTGCATCCGATCGAGAGTATGCCAAATGGAGCGCTACATCCGATGCAGTTGCACGAGCGATTATTTTGACATTCATTTCTTCCAAATAAAATATGCAGTACTGTGAATAACGTAGAAATGATAGCCATGCACAAAAGCTGGTTAAATTGTGTTGAGACTGTGGTACTCCGTATTATTTTGCCACTCCAACCCAAGAATGTTTGCATGAGAACTATTAATGTTGATAGAATTAAAAAAAGTGCGCACGCCAAAACTTGTATGAAACCTTTTTTTAAAGTTCACCTATTGCGAATTTGATTGAAAGCATGATAAAAGTTTTAGCGCAGGGTCTTTGATATTGGCTATCCTTCGACACGAATGGCCTCATTTTCCATTCCCATTTCAATGAATTCATTTTAACAATTTTCGACGTAGAATAAGAACTTGAAGCTTCGAATTAAAGAGTTTAACAAAAAAAACTTTGCTGAATTGTTGAGGCGGTCTTATTATCGAGTCTACTGGCGATTTTATTTCGTGCGAATACAAAAACAATATGTGCTTCTATACTTCCCATACTGCGTAGAAGGTGCGCTTCAAATCACAGTGAGGCAATCAATGTTAATGAAAGAAAAGGATCGACAGCTAATTGTTTTGGTCACGTTGCCATGACAGAACAATCACAAATGCTCCTCGTCCATGACTAATGCACAATGCAAGGGAGATGAACAAATGGTTAGCAATTCGCGACATACCAACAATACCCGGCATTTTCCGTCCTAGAATAGGGAAGAATTAACGGAAAAGGCAGGTTTGCCGCTCATTTTGTACTTGTGAAATTATCACTTCAGTAACCAGACTTTCGGGCCAGTTTACGAGTTTACAATTATTTCTATAAAATAATATTCTAGTTAAGTTTCTAAAAAATTTTCATTAATTTAAATTCCATAACTTCCTAACAATTTTTTAGTTCTGTTTTTACTGTCACATTTTAACATCCAATAACTACTTTCTCACTTGTTTTTAAAATACCTGTGACAATTCGTTCCACTAAACTTATTTTCAGACAGATGAAAATTATTTAAAGAAAGGCGAAAAGAGTTGCATACATTTCTCTCATTTGCGCAGCTTTTAACTTCTAGCAAGTACTGCACAGATCTTCATACATTTGTAAAAGAAACGTATTTACACGCTAACAGATGACAAGAAACTAGTGGTGATAGAATAGCACATTCTTTCTCGCATTATGTAACTGTTGCAATTTTCGAATATTCAGAGTTCAACGAAAATGAGACCTGGGCTATTTTAAAAGTATCCTTTTTTCTACCCGAGGCGGAAAAAATGGGATGAAATTTAGATCAATTTTGCCTTTTTTAAAAAAATTCCCTTTACTTCGAGAAAAATTTAGGAGAAAACTACAAGCATTTAAAAAGAAAATGTGCCTAACCTTATTTAAATATTAAACTTACTTAGAAAAGATACTAAGGAAAAATATCTACTATAAATAATGTATTTTTGAAATGTTAATTTTCTGAAATTTTTGAAAATCCAGAGCTCACCGAAAATGGAACCTCCGCCATTTTAGGGTACATTGCTTGAAAATTAAAGAAAAAAATCAAAGGCATTTCTGAGAAAACAATGGTTTAAAAATTGCCTATATTAATGCAAAATATAATGGTATTTTCTAAACATTGAAAAAAAAAACCTAAAAGATCTGCCTTTGATGAAGATTTCAATAAGGAAGAAATCTCCATCTTTAATATTCACGTAGTATGACGAGAAAGTAAAAATAAATATAACTTGTGGCCTGCGCCAAAACTGTGCATCAAGTGAGCCCAACAGTATAAATATTTTTTTTCTCAGATGGCGCTACATCTCATGTGTCTTGGCCTAACATCCGAGTACGCTCAGTAAAGCTGGCGTCTTTCGCACTACAGATTAATTCCTTCTAATGAAAGATGCATCATAATGAGACGCAACATTACACAATTATCTCGGTACATAGTATGACAGAAATTGTTACACAGTAACATTTTATAACATGTATGAGAATTCTATGATATTCAATAACTTCACTGAATTACTCAAGGCATTTATAACAAAGACCATGTAAAAGAAACGCATTAACTTCCCATAACGCTAAAATCAGATGTTAATGCGAAACACTACACATTATCAGAATGTTTACGAAATAGAGTTATAATAAAATACACTCGGTAATACGTACCGCAGATAAATCTTTAGGTTTTGTTTCGTTTACAGCAGACTTTTTTTTAGATTTAAGAATTTTCTAGCTAGATCGGTCATATATACGATTACACATTGACAATGTGAAACCTTGGTGTTCCAACTACGAAGCTATTCTATAATGGATCACGAACTGTACAACTGAAATTTGAAATATTTCCAATAAATAGAAGAAAGAAGAAGCAGCTTTATCAAGCGACTGAAGCGAAATACACTGAAGAGAAGTTTACTCGACCATAAATGTGACTAATTTAACTTATTTACCCCCCCCCCGTGATTTTGAGTTAATTAAAAAGCAAAGAATATTACGCTTTGCAGCCTAGTAGATGCCATGTTTCTCACAATTTTAACTCGTAATTCGTATTTTCTACTTACACACGTTCATTATTTCGGACTTTCGGGCTCGCTCATTAATTCGCAAAACGTATGGAATCAAAATAAAAGGAGTGGATGGTAATTCTATCGGCCACACACTGCTCTACTCGCAATAAAACTCCCGTAGCAGTTCATCTGGGAGGTGTTTTGACCAAGCACCCTCTAGTCCGGATCTCGCCCCCCAGCGATTTCCGAATTTTCTTGCATCTCACAAAAGTTCTGTCCGGTCGGCATAATGCGTATCAATGATGTAGAGTTGCAGGTGGCTGTCAAATAGTGGTAACCATCCCAGGCGGCAGAATTCTATGACAAGGATACAAATGTTGAACCACCGTATGACTATCTCATTTCTGGTGGTGATTATGTGGAAAATAGTGAAACAAGAGCTACGCCTGCTACAATAAAGCTTTATTCATGAAATTGTTTTCTTTTTGTTGACGACCTAGGGAAACTTACTTTCTGCGCTTTGTAATAAGGGAACTGATGCCTTTAAGGTTTATTCCATACCTAATAACGAATACTTGTATAATGTATAATATTTACAGTGAATATAATATCAGTGAATAGTATCCTTTATAACCAAGTTATTTTATAACATAATTACATGACATTTTCGAAATTTTCTCCCCACTTTTTTTCTTGAACAAAGGAAAGAACCTTTGTAAAAATATTGGATGTCCGATTTTCAGTAAAACCTCTGAATTTCCACAAATTCGGAAAGTTTAACGCTTTTTGCACTGTCACCTGCAACTACATTACTGAAGGTAGAGATTTTTTCTTCATGAAATCAATTCAAGTTTGGATATTAAATAATGTACAATTTATGTTATGTACATGTATAATTTTTTAATGAGTAGTTTTCATGTAATTTTAAGTGACATCATGACAATTTAAAAAATACGTAAACAATTTTTCTGAAAGGCGGGTTCATTTTTTTTGGCTTCTTTTTACTCTAATGGACATATGTTCCGTCTGACGCAGTCAACATCTTGTGTACCTGCCGAACACATGTGCATAAGAAGTTGCATAACAATCAGGGGCAATCTCATGAGTAATAACTCCGTTATAGGCAATTTTCCACTATAGTATGTTCCACTATGAGAAAAAGTGATAGTTTTTTAAATTCTCTACACGCCGTAGAAGTTTCGTTTATTTCGACACATCTTATATAAACATCATCCATTTGCAAGCTCCTACCGATAGGGACTTACTCGTTTTGTTCAACATTTAATTCCCGTACCGACCGCAGTGTTTCTAGATTTTCACACATCCGCTTATACACTGCCTCCCTCGGTGATGCAGCTAAAGGGTGGGAAGGACCGCGAGATCCGCCATGAGCGGGGTATTTTTAGGGGGTGACAAAGCACAAATAGAGTCATAGAGTTTTTTATATATATTAATCTTGGGACTTGTATCTGCAGTTTCGGATAACAAAATATTTACATTGGCTTTACTAGGGCTTTATCATCGCACCCGATGAAAGAAAGTTGGGATGGGGGAGATAGGGAAACAAAAACGACGAAAGTAGAATGATTTTATAAAGAGGAAAATTATTAAGAAATTAGAGAATTGAGGTAAGGAAGAGTCCAAGCTGAGGGAGAATGTGAAATATAATGGTACACATGCATATAGTCATTTACGATTGAAATCTATGACCTTAAATTGGGAGTCCATTTTATGGAGTCATGTAATGTACAGTCAATTTTATTATAATTGAGAAAACACGCAGCCAGAGTTATATAACACGAAGGGATAGTGGCAGCCGCGTTCACTCCAAGATCACGCTTTGCGATGTCCACCCGTGCTCCGGGTGCCGCACAATCAATAAAGTTTCCAAGAGGAAGCTGAAATCGGACGCGTCACCTCGACCTACAGAATGACCACCGTCACAATTTTTCCCGGCCCTGATAATAACGGTGCGATAAATAAAATACTTTTACTGAATATCTCACAGAAATAGAGAAGAGTGAAATATGTGGCTTGTTACACAAATTTGAGGAAGGGAGGGGTTAACTGCAAATATAATAAAACAGAAACATTTCAACGTAGTAGTAAACTTCATGATCATTAATAAGAATAATGATACATTTGCAAGGACGTCGGACTGAACACTGAATTACATTATTAACTGAACAACATTAATTAATTTGTCGACTTTCAGAGTATATTCATCCATCCTCAAGACTTATTTAATCATTAAAAAATTACATAGTCATTGCAATCTGCACCCACGTTAAAAAAGACACTTATTATTCACCAATTATATTTTATGTCCATATTCTGGCAAGAATATTACCCCAGTAATTAAAGGGAAAGTATCGCTATAAGAAACGTGACAATACATGGAAATTCAAAGGAAACTTTCGATCATAAATCTGTTTAACGTATATTTACAAATTGAGAATGGTGTCATAAAAGTGTAAGTAAATAAATGTGATTCAACGTTGAGAATAAAAACATAATTCATCTATAAAAAACAAAAACGGAAACGGGTTAATTTAGTTTTTGATTCACTTAAGAACGCCTAAAACGCGCAAACGTCCCCAGCGCTGTCGCCACAGGCCCACGGAGTCAATTCGTTCCATAGTGGACCAGCGCCCGTTTTAGAAGAACAGCCTAACCGCATCGACCCGCAGCCCGCAGATCAATATCCAGTGACTGCAGCTTCACGGCTACGCTGTCTCTCGAGATTCCTGGTTGCGGGAAAGCAGTTGGCTCGGTCCGATCCCGGGAGGCGAATACAAAGATATTCTCCGTCTTCGGCGAAAGTGACATGTCCGGTAATCGGCGGGGAGCAAGATGCAATGTGAGCGGAGTGGAAAACCGCGCGTTGGACGCGGACATACACGCCGACATTCCACGCCTTCCCGTGCGGCACGCGGTGGAACGAACTCTCGCACGTTCGCGCCAGTCGGTCGGCCAGCCTGCCCGCCCACCCGCCTGCCTGCCTGCCGCGCGAGATGGAGCCATTCGGGATCCATCCCCTTTAACAGACGCCCCAGAGCTTCGGTGAAATAGCCGACATCACACGAGTAGGCGGGGCAATCTGTGCTCATGGCGAAAAATAAAGCGAATGTGGAGAGCACTGTGCATACTACCAACCTTCCTCGCTTGTACGAGGTAGGCGAATTACAATCGAATACGTCGAGATATTGGTTTGAAATTCAAATCGAAGACAGTACGAGCATAATTCTTAGATGTGTACAGCCAAATCAAAAAATATCTTACAAATGGATTCCGGTGCAATGGGGAAATAATATACTGCATAGATTCACTACGAATATCGTTGAAAAATCGGAGCGCGCACGGGATTCCAAAGCACCATTAAATGTAAGTCCTGAAATCGAAAGTTCAATGACCTTTGCGAATTTCAGAGGAACTTCACGGTGAATTACACATGTAGACTTCTTTCCAAGAAAAAAGGAAGACATTACGAGTATGAATTATTATTGCAATCGAGATGCGTGTATCAAAATTATATATGCTTTGTACTAATCATCAATTTCATTCAGTAGTGCACGTGTCAAACATTCCGTAAACAACTTCAGATTTATCTTTATTTCGTATGGCAATAAATTAAGTGACTATTTTTGAAAAGAGAATATTAATACGTCAACGTCTGCCTTATGGATCGGTATACATCAGCCGTGTCAACAAGTTCCGAAACGTCTGAAAGATTTTTTTTTTCTCTGAGACCTATTGAAGTAAAAATTGTAACAGAAATAAGTGAACAGCAAAAATATTCCACTTAAAACCTAACCTGTGATCATCAATTGTATATTCTTTCGGTGTTCAATTAAGAATACGTCTTCACATTTAAGGCTTTAAATTAGTTTATACATATCGTGTCCCACAATACGAAAAACAAAGATGCCACATGATGAATAAAATGATTCAACGCAAAAATTCTAAATATATACTCCCAGGGAGCAAATTCGAAATTAAAGAGGTGTGATGTAATCAAACTTCTGAGTGTTATAGAAACAATCTGTTTTCGCGACTGCAAACATTTTCTAGTGGAACGAAAATTACATGATCATATTTTGCTTTCCGATTAATAAGAATTACTTTCATTTCAATACGAATTTGCCAACGATTCAGGAAGCGCTGCGAAGCAGATACGACTGTAGAAATACTGCTATACAGTTCTTAGCTTCTGAAAAAAATGGGATGAACAGACACTTGATGTCATTTATTTAAACAGGAATTAAATGACACTTTCCCTAATTTTCAGGTAACAAAGTCTAACGCACGGTCCAATTTCCCGGACCTCCCACCATTTAGGGCTTCACAGTATACATTCCGTCGCTCGCGGTACGCGTCTCCACCATTTTGCATACGCAGCATCCGACAACCCAAGCAAAGCTCAGGTCGAGGACGGAGCCAGGGGTCATTCGCGCCGAGAACGCTCGCACGGCGCGAGTTGGCTCCTGGCGTAGCCATTAGAAACCGAAATGCTCTTGCACCGAGGACATAGACGTTCGTAGCCTAAAACAAGAAGGGGGGGGGGGCAACTACATTTCGGAGTTCCCATTTTCCGTTCAACTTTATTATGTAAATAAGACTCCATATTTTCCTAGAAAATAAAATACACAAGGGGCTGAAATTATACTTGAATTATACAATTAATACAAGTTATTACTTGTTAATTAAGTTAATTTGAATACTACGAAAAATACGATTGTTTTTATACTGAACCATTTTTACAGGTTTACCAGATGGCTTGGAGAGCCTTTTCCCCAAATGTCGCATTACAATTTCCTGGTTAAAAAAGGCAACGCCCCATGGACACCCTGTGCGCACGCCTTTGACCGTCAAAATATTTCGACAGTACCATTTCCCTTCGTCTCATGACAAATTTCAAGAGTCAGAAGCTGGGATATTTTCACGAAGTGGCTCATTAGGCCATGAATATCGGTTTGCATTGAAGCGAATTCTCGCAGTGTCACTTTAATATGAAGGAAACCTCTCCAAGTTGGAAGTAAAACTATTAAATAAAAAGAAGATTGTTTGCAAATTACTGTTAATTGGTACCTTTAAAACAATAATTTAATTCGAGTAAAGTGGGGTAGATGTAAACGCAGATCATTTCAAACCTTAATTCACAACTAAAATACATTTGATATTTTTTGACAATTTGGGGTGAATTAGATGTCTAGAATCTTTCCAAATTCGGACGCTATGGATAAAGGTCGATATTGAACCCTCATCACACGTTTGTTTTCGTTGCATCCACTTCGTTCTCATTTGCCCTTTCTTTAGTTTACTGACTGCAATAAATGGAAAAGTAGTTACTTGTTCACATTTGTGCCGACGGATATGAATGAATTTAAAAAAAGATTATTTTTTCTTTGAAATGGGAGGATTTTTTCCTTGAAATTAAAAACGGATTTACTTAAAATACCTCTCGACAAGATAGAGGTATGACTAATTTATATAAAAATTGGGACAATAAAATCATTTTTGGAACTAAAATACTAGCCACAATTCCAGAAGTGAAAATCGTTTCCATTTACGCCGATTAACCCCATACTAATCGGTAATGACCAAAACATTTCAGTATGCAATAAACATCTTTCATAGCCTGTTTAACTGAATGTTGCGGAAATCCATAGAAAATGCTCTACAATCCGCACATCGATTCTTAAAGGCGTTCCCACGCGCATTCGCAAACACACGTTCCAACTTACGGGCGGCCATGGCACTGCGGCGCCGGCGGCGGTGGCGGTGGTGGCGGTGGCGGTGGCGGTGGCGTGGCGGTGGCGGTGGCGGTGGCGGTGGCGGTGGCGGTGGCGGTGGCGGTGGTGGTGGTGGTGGTGGTGGTGGTGGTGGTGGTGGTGGTGGTGGTGGTGGTGGTGGTGGTGGTGGTGGTGGTGGTGGTGGTGGTGGTGGTGGTGGTGGTGGTGGCGGCGTGGTGGTGGTGGTGGTGGTGGTGGTGGTGGTGGTGGTGGTGGTGGTGGTGGTGGTGGTGGTGGTGGTGGTGGTGGTGGGTGGTGGTGGTGGCGGCGGCGGCGGCGGCGGCGGCGCGCAGACGGTGGCGCCCCCTCCCCCCGTGACTGCAGATGCACTACGCACCCAGACCCAGAGAAGAGCTACGTTGCTACAGGATTCATCGATCCGGAGCCGGGCAGCAACCCGTCGAAGTGCTCAACTTGGGGCCCTTGGCACCGACCCACCGCGTTACACAGCAGCGCCGCGCGCCACTTCATAGAGCTCCCGGGCTACGCCTTCCAGAAAAACGGAAAAACGATGCCGGCCGAGGGTGTGTGCGAGTGTGGATGTCCGCAGACTAACGGCAACCTCACACTCCCCCGACTATTTTCACATTTCCGTTTCTATTTGTGACAGATCCTTAACATATCTCTGCAGAAAACGAAATCGGTAGATCTTGCTCAATACGGACGTTACATCACTTCCTCTTCCGTTCTGACTCGAGAGAAGAATTCCACACAATGAATACACAATGAATACAGAGGAAATTCCTTGATTTTTAAATCCTCACACGATGCCACTCTTTTGCTACTCCTGTTTTGTTTTAGAATTTAGAATGTTGAGAAAATGACCACAAAACTACTTCTGAAAAAGTACTATCTTTCAGCAATACCCCCAAAACCTTTCAAGTCCTACAGTTAAAGTTGAAATGGGTGTCATTGGTGAAGCAACGCACCGAACCGGAAATACCCATGACCAAGTGAATAGCAGAACAAACTAAGTGGTCAACTGTGTACAGTTATATTGTGGCATACGATCAGCAACATTCTACACACACACATTAACACACGCACAACCACACCGGTCTACCCAAAAGACAATCAGATTGCTACAATGGATATCTTAAGTTTTCAACAATTTGATATCTTTTCGAAATAACCAAATTCATGACGTAAAATAATTGAAAATACCAAATACTGTACCTCGCATTGTGCGCATTTGGATTATAAATTCATATTAATCACTAGGCAACGAATCACATTTAAATATATACTTTCACACGTAAAGATACCGCATTGGTAATATAGATTCTTGAAATGCCATTCCTCGGTGCGTAATGGCAATACTCCTTCCTATTGTGATGCAATTAATGTGTGGTAATTGTTTTCAATAAATTGAGTTCAATTACAAAAAGGTATTAGATTGGGGGAGGGGGCAAGGTCGACGATCCCCCCCCCCATCGGTCACTGGCTTCGCGGTACAGTTGTTGACGAGTCAACGGTTCTTCGTAAACTATTTTTTATACCAATTATACATAGTACATAGTATTTAGTATTTAATATTTCGTTTAAAACTCGTGTTGTGCGGTACAGACTACTGGTGTTCGATTACTTCAGCTCTGTAGAATGTTTGATCAGTCGCTCGAATCCGTTTCAAGGTTTGTTCGGTGTTGTTTCGTGTTTGAAAATATGAAAACAGTTTTACAGGAATTGGAACACTATCGTCAATATGTAATGTAGACAGTTGAAAAAAGTAAATTTATATGCAGTACTATTATACATACTGTATTTTTTATTACAATAAATCCCATTCCCTATTAATAATTAACCTAAAGATCACCCTCGTGCAGCGGTATCAAAATATCTCTGCGTAGTATACTGTATGGTACACTGTGTGTGTGTGTACACGTACTTAAGTACTATAAGCAACACACAAATTACGAATACATCTACATTTTCTTGCTCTCGACTTGCTGACTATATGAAAAGATTTCATATTTGGAATTACAGCGGAGTTAATCAGGCAAAAAAAATCTCACGTTAGGTCACCCAACGTAACATTTATTTTTTGTTTCTTACTAGTTCAATCGAAATGCACGAATGTTCCATACAAATCTATTACATGGAGATAAATTGACTTCCAAATTATTTCTCATGTCAGACTTATGTACATCGTATACCATCATAATTCAAACTTTGGAATATACTGGATAAATTAGCATAATAACTTTAAGAAAGATTCTCATCAAATATTGGATATGAACACAATTCAGCACAAAGCAATCTTTCTGTTCTTCTGTATGATGCAAAAGTTTCTAAAGTCAGCTGAGAAGAAAAAAAGTGGAAATTTGCACGGCGAGATAAGACAGATGATTGAACTCCAGAGTCAATCTCATGGGGCCACGTCAGCGTGGTATTGTATTAGACTCAGTGCCGGCGCTAGGCATGGACAGACCGGCCGATCGTCCAGATCACAAAATTGTCTAGCTCCGGCACTGACTAGACTTCTAAAGACTTAAGGAAGGACTTTCAAACAAAAGATAATGTATTTTACTAACCAACGTATTTTACGTAACATTTCCCATGAAATGAAATTATATCATATATTCTGATGGTACCAATTTTTCATAAAACTAGGTGTTAACACTATTCTATCTGGAGATTCCAAAATACTACTAAATTATTTACATAAATAATGTAAAATAATTCTTCACAATCTTCTTAAAAATAGTAGAATCGGCTAAACCCCCGGTATACATAGTCTGTCCTAGTTCTGGTGCGACTGGTTCAATAAAAAATAGAAAAACGACAATGACGTTTTGATTTTTGTATTTTTATTAAAATTCTCGTTTGACTCAATGCAATGCTTACAACGGTTTAACAATTGCTCAAGGCATTTACTGCAGTCAAAATTCAAAATTTATTGCTTATTTATCCTTGAAAATAGATTTTATTACATGGGAGTTTTTTTTCTTCTCCCTTTCAAAATTCAAAATTTAAGTATTATATGACTTAGTGTAGGGATCACAGAATTTTGAAAATGTGCACACAATTCACTTTTCCCCATAGCACGTCATACGCAGTTTTTAAACTGGTTTTTTGACGTAAAATAAATAAATAAAAGTCATTCTTTGGAATTTCATGTAAGACTGTGGTTGAACTTTGTTGAAAGTCCTGTACGGTGTTGTGATACCTTCGTTTCATGGCTACCTTCAATTTTGGAAGCAGCCAATAGTAGCAGGGTGCAAAATCTGGCGATTAAGCAGTATGTTCGAGCACAAACATGCATTTCTTAGCAAAAAAATCGCCGACTTTCTTAAGACTTAGGACCGGGGCATTGTCACACAGAAACAAGCAAGAGCCTTGTTCTCAATATTTAGGCCGACCTCAACTATTCTTGACCAAAATTGTTTTAAAACATTTAAATAGTAATATTTTGAGTATACTGTTTGTCCTTCCGGCACAAATACTGAATGGTACTCTTTGAATCAAAAACCACCATAAGCAATGGCTTCACAAGACATTTCTGCTTGCGAACTTTCGTCGCTTTTTTTTCTTTTTCGGTCGCAACCATTCCATACTTTGTCACTTTGTTAGTGGTTCATACTGTAAGCACCATGTCTCGTCACCAGGCAATTTTTGTTATAAAATTTGGGTCACTTGCAGCAGTTTCAGTCATGTCTTTGCATACCCAATAGAATACAGAACTCGACGTTGGTTCGCTGCCCCATCGCCATTTTCCGACGAGCCTCAAAACAGTATTGTTCCTTTCGTGTCGTGACGCACAGCTTATTGCAAATTACGCTGCAAAATTATGAGCGGCAATAGTAGAAATTACAAACTTTATAACTATACTATTCGCAAACAGAACAGCAGTATAAATTTAGAAAAAAATCCGTCGCACTAGAACTCGGACAGACTGAATATAATCCGGTAAGGAAAGATAACTGCTTTGTACCATTTATGAGAAACCATCGACACAAAGCCTCGTAAGTGTGTTACCGCTGAAGAGAAAATGAGCCCCCACAGAACCCAATCAGACTTAAAACGAAAAAATATTGTATGGGGGATCGCGTATGTATGAGGAAAGCAGGCACAAATGCAACCCACAACACTTTACACTGTAACACACGTTCCTATCATGCATAATTCAAAAACAATCCGTCGTAGGCTCTTAAAATCGTGTATTCGTGCTCCAATAGGGACAGAAGTTGTTTCCTTTGCTACATTCTACAAAATGAGAGAGCTTTCTGTTCTGTTAAATTTTTGGAGGGCACCCACTCTCCATAGCACGAGCTCAGAAACGATCAAAATTGGGTTCCAGCATGATGCTATTTTCACTTTTAAAACCATAATTTAGAAAGTACAGAATTTTTGCACGGATACTAGTAACAAATATTAGCACTCAAACATATACACTTCGATTTATTTAGAGCTTCATTTGACAGATCAGCTGTTACGCTGTGACGTCACTACGGTAACGTTCAACCTCCGGATTGGATGACACCGTAACAGCTTTACGTTAACCTAAATAACACCGTCACAGCATTTACGTTAACGTAAATTATACGTCACTGAACCTATGTTGAAAAACATGTATAGCATGTCTGTGGGTTCATGCTAGTGGGTAGAAATGCTGCGCGCTCTTCGATCATATTCTACACTACTTTAATCACACAATATTTACGAGGTAACCACCGAGTCGTTCTCAAAAGCCTTTCCAAACGTTGTGCTTATCTCTAAAGAAATCGTGTCAGCTTGTACATTTGGACATCATTTTCCTCATATTCATGCACAAAAAAAAACAGACATCAAATTGCCAAATAACACAAGAAAACCCAGTCCGTGCTACTTTCAGACTAAGATATTTTATTTTTTATTGAGTTAAAATACATACGGAAACAGAAAAAATGGATAAAATATTACGACGGTACAATGAATTGGTGTTGGAGTTTATGACCTCAATAAAAAAGTTCAGAGGTAGTCTTATCGTAGTTATTTTAATGAAATTAGCACCACGATATTCTCTATCGTCGCGGTTTAAAATACATAAATGTGTTTTCTAACATACCATTCAGAGAAACAAGATCGAATTTTAACCTTAAAAACACTTCTTTATAGCGAATACAAAGGGACACCGTAATCAAAAACGTTTCGCTTGCATAGTACCTTACTCTTTACGTAATCCAATTTCAACAAAGATAGTGGTCATTCTAATGGCAATTACCGCCTCCACAAGCCGAGAGTAATGGAAAGTTAGGCAACGGAAACTTTGGCAGGTGAGCCACACGTCGAACATCGAGATGACTATGTCCCTCGGAATAGAAAACAAGTCGTCTGCCTACTCGCTGTTACACTTTTATCTCACCAAGCTCTTCGTCACAACAGACACACGTGACCTACTGCGCCACTGTGGCGCCCGCATTCCATAAGAAAAACAAGCGACTTCCACCCAATGTTCTACGAAAATTTAACAGATAACTGTATGACAAATAACATTTTCATACGTTAGTCAAAAATACGCAGATACTGAAGATTCAATGTAAGCAATAATTTTAGCGCAATGAATTGCTATTCGTACGATCTAATTCGTGAGGAGGATATTTACCGATTTTTTTAACACGTCATTTTCCTCCTGAAGGCGTTTCGCACAGATCACTCTACTGCACGATTTCTTTCTCTCGGTTCTATCCTTTGACTTACAAATAACAGGCTTTCGCACAATCTTGTCTTTTACGTCAAACCAGTTTTCCTCCCTCTCTGCCATCCATTACTACTGTACATACAAAGACAACCACGACGCATTATTTACGGTGACCTCTATCACAAGGGCAATAACATTACAAAACAACGTAGGTTACAGCGTTATTAGTTAACAGCGATATTGTGGAGTCGCTACTTTTATAATCCACTCGCCTTAAATGCTACTTCTAGATATATCACAAAACTAAACTACCCCATGGTGTACATATACATGCGACGACTCCTGGACTGACCAAGCGTTGACCAAAAAGAACATTCCACGGCAGAACACGGCATTTCAAAGAATGTCGGGACAAATTAGGGGTGGCCTTCATATTAACAAGGCAATCGCCTTGGACTTCGGGTTGCAGAGAACAAGAGACAAAGAATACGTTTTACAGTGATCCATACCGTTCTTACATGCATGTTGAAACATACTACGAAATTTAATTTTATCTTGATAATTGACACGTTTAACGCTATGGCCTTTTGTTTTGTGAACAACGCGCTTGTAACAACGGTCGTTACGTGGGTTCGAACGGAGGTCGAGCTGGTCGATTATATTAGGGTTGTGAGGATCTGTGTGAGTATATTTGAGTGTAAGTGAATGAGGTTTTTATATAGCAACTATAGGATGATTTCAAGAAGAAAATATTACTATACCTTACAGCCAAGTATTATCAACGTTAACATTTCAATTCCCAAGATTTTTCACTACGTAACAATATATGGAGTTCCTCTTGGAAAAAGTTTCCTTATTTTATAGCATTTCGACCTTATTACCAGTCATAATCAAATTAAATATCTATTGATACCAGTCATATCAAATTAAATATCTAATTATAGTAACACTGCAGAAATAGTAATTACTAAGATGGAATCGTAAGTCTTCCGTCTCTACAATACTTACCCGAGGCTGTTTACGAATAGGTAGAAAATATGCTAATATATATATATATATATATATATATATATATATATATATATATATATATATATATCAATGCAGTAACTGCACTTCGGTCAATTAAAATAAATCTTTTAAAACGCGATAATAAAATTAAATTTTCACCAGCAAAAGATGACAATTTTCACTTTTGGACATTCAAAAGAACGCAACGTAATAATTTATTTTATTAAATATTTACATCCCCCAAGTATTACAGGAAATTATATAAAATGTTTTCAGCTGAGTTTGTCAATACAGAAGGTTATCTGCATAGCCTAATCGGAATACGATCTCTCTCACTCCGAACTCTTCACATTTCTAGAACAGGCAAGACAAGGTCCACCCGTTTCTAATGAAAAAGTTTCAACCACAAAATATTAAAAAACGAGGTTTTCTCCAAAACGGATATTCCCCCATCGATCTGGACGAATTGCAGACCCTGCAAATTTGATCGGGATTTTTGGGGAGATTTACACGAACCATTAACATTTTCAAAATTTTCTCTATTGTTCATCAATAAATGGCTCAAACATTTTGTGATTATTTTTCTAGGATAGAGCAAAGGACGCATAAAAAATTGTGCGGGTCCCATTCTCATAGAACTCTCTGAACTTTCCAAAACTGAACAAGTTCAACATTTTTTCGCAGTCTTCCTACAACCACAACATTGAATGTTAGGATTTTTTCCCGTAACGAGATCGAAATAATTCTTCGGAAATATGAACAGTTTTCGCGTAATTTTGCCTGAAATATACGTATTTTTTTTTTCTCAAAAATATTTTTTTCCTTCTTTTCTCTTGAAAAGAGTAAAGTACGCTTAATGCAGCGCAGGTTCCATTTGCTGATAACTATTTTTATAAACTGCAAAAAATTAACATTGCAAAAGTACAATATTCATATTAGAGATTTTTTCCCTTAATGAAATCTGTTCAAATAATTAGATCTTTCAATACGGTCATGTATTTGAGAGTAGTACGAGTTCATTTCGCAAAATTTTTGCTTGGAAGGAAAGGCTTAAAAAAAAGGGGGGCTCAATTTGTTTTTCTTCACTTTTTCTCGAAGAGGGCAAAGTACGCTGTCTGGAGGAGAATTCTTGCAACCGGCTGCTCTGATCGGTAGTTTTCCGTGGTTTCTCTGATCAAGACCAGGCGAATGCCGGAGTAGTACCCTACCAAACAGGCCACGCACCGCGCGCGATCTGTCCTTTCTCTTCCTTGTCCTATCCTCCTCCTTACACACACACACGCACACACACTAACATGCACTACACTACCACATATTCCGGGAGACCGGTCAGGAACTTAGAGCTTGTCCCGGCTGGGGGGGTGCCCCGCTAGTGGGAGAGTCCTGGTTAGGGAGAAACACCACTAGCCGACGGTAGGTCGGCGTCGGATCTCGCCATCCAGCGGGGGAAGAACACCGCCATCTTCCGAGAAAAACATCCACTACGCTAACGGGACTAATGACCAAAGCAGTTGACGCGCCCGGAAACACGAAACAATCAATCTGATTCCATTCCAACAATTCCGTTCCGTCATTTAGCGGATGATTGCACAGTAATAGGGTGCTTTTTTTCTGTACAGGAGACAAATGTTATTGAATTTTGACAAAGACGATGCATTAAAATAAACTACTAGTTTAAACAAGAGTCTACCGTTGTTGCGATGTGGAAAGCTGCTATACCCCAGAATGAAAAATAATTATTCGACGTTTTAGAAATAATTCAAGCAGTGGGCTATAACTAAAACTTTCAACACTCCTGGCATTCTATAATAGTGCTAGGGAACAAAGTTTTACCTCAGGAAGGTAGAGTGCGCTACATCCTCAATTTCCTACGTAGATATGAATATCACAATAAAAATGCCATATCACGTCAGTTTTTAAACATACCATACATTTTTACCGTTTCATACCGTATTTTGCTATTAATGCAAATACATTTAAATTGCACTTGTAAGATACGTAGAATCAATACGCATCAAATCTCTTTAAAAATAAAGTATTTGTTTCGTTCATCTACGCCACGTTCATGAAATATCAACAAAATTAGGCGTTCGATGTTTTTTTACCTTCTGTATTCGAAGATTGCCGTCTTTATTCTCGCGTCTGGCAGTCTCGATGAATTACGACTAGGTCTTAGTGGTCTTAGTAAATGGTTTGAAAATAAGTCACGAGCACCATCCTATTTCCTATTGCGCATCAGTCACCGAAAGGAACAATTTTAGCCCCTTACTTTATCGCAAGTATACAAGTATCCAACTGTTTGGGAAGGGGAGCAGATTCTGAGTCAATCGGTGTCATGCGGAAGTGTACCCGCAGGACGCGTGAAGTTCGTGTCTGGTTTGCGTGTGCCTCAAATTCATTAAAGTTCTGATGATTTTTAATAAAGTGAAATTCTCCACATGATAGTAAAATCATGAATCGGTTCGATAAAATGCAAATCGTTATTTCACATCGAAAGTGCGAATCAACTTACTTCTGTTAGGTTTGTGGAAGATTTACACTCAAAATTCAAAGAAAAAGAAAAGAGTGAAATTACAAAACTGGCGTATTCTTTATACTTAGGCTGTCGTGTTTGTGACCAGGACAAACCATCGGCTGATCACCTGTACAACAAACCTTCGATTGTGGTTATATGGAAAACTCTAATCATTGTCGTTCCAATGCACCAATGCTATGGAGAATACCAACAAGCCATTCTAATGTCTACATATTATTACACGAATATGCGTATTCCACTTTTAACTTGTTTTTACCTCAAATGAAGCATCCTCACAAACTTTTGTAGTAATATAACCGGAGTGACAATGCGGAAATTAGTATAGGATTTTGTTTATTTCAAATATTAAATATGTTCATATCTTTTGAACGTTGAGTGATATAGACACTTTATAATGATTTTCGAAATTAGCGTGATCGTTTCCTTTGAAATGCCCTACTTGTATCCTGGAGATATGTTTTTTTACGTTTTTTTTTTTTTTTGGTTCCCTAGTGTAGTTTAATAATACATTAAGAGACAAAGAATGGATGATCATACATTTTGATGGTCGCAGTATTTATACACTTTCCCTTCCTGTGATCGCATTTCATCTTTAGATTACTCATAATATGGTAGTAAATGTAACTACTACTAAGAGTAAGACTACTGTAAGTCAGGAAACAAATCAATGGAGTTTCCTTCTATTGAGCGTTAAACACATATGCCACAGATGCCCAACCCATCATAACCCGACAGCTGCTCCTTAGACCTCAAGGGCGGCGCCCTCCCAGGAAAATCAATTACGTGAAACGTTGTAGAACGTATTAAACACTAAATAGACATGATTCATTTGCTCGTAGCATCAGGGCTAGTTTTCTGGGTGAATCCTTAATTTCGAGCGCCTGCGTAAGCAATAAATATAAGCAAATCAATGTTTTAAGAAAGGGCCGCATCGCGAATTATCGCATCGGCATTCGTAACTAGAGTATTCTAGGAAATGGTTGCGTGAAGAGTAGGGTACTGGAAGTTGGATGGGGCAGATTGTTGCTTTACGTTTTCGTTTGGCAGAGTCCGCGCATGTGAGCTAAGCTGCGATACTTTTTCCCTTTCATCTGATTTCATAAATTACTATTATATTTTCTGCAAATATTTCCTTAACACTAGTGGAGTAAATTTATCATTTCTAAATTAGCAATTGTTGAAAATTCAGAGTTCAACGACCTTCGCCATTCTATTAAGTGTTCCTTGTTATATCCGCGGGAGGAAAAAGAAAAATTGTAGAGCGGTTTTTGAGAAAAATTTATATAAATTGCACTACTTTAGTTCACAAACTACGCGAAAACTACTTGTTTATTCCAAAAATTGTTCGACTGGTTTTAAAGAGCGGATTTTTACTTTCTCGTCCGTACTTCGTAAGAAGAGAATGTATAGTAATTCTGCGCCAGGAATCTGCGAATTTCGACAGAAAAACTCTATTGTCGGACCCTGGTAAAGAAAAAATGGATAAAACATGTTCGTCAGTTTAGTAAATTACTTCTAACACGTGTAGTCAGAATCCAAGTTTTGGCGGCAAAACGTCAGTGTGTGGTCAACGCTAGCACCTAAACCATTCAACCTATTTTCTACAAAATTCATAAATGTTTTCATTTCTTTTTTTCACAGATAGAAGAAGGGCCACTTAAAATAATGGCGTGTGTCACATTCTTCTTGAATCTGGATTTTCGAAAACTACAAATTTAGATATAATGCGAAAACGTATGTGCTATTGAGCACCACTAGTTTAGAAGAAATTTTAAGACAAAAATCTATCTTCAATTTTGAAATGTTATCTTTTTCGAAAATAGTTCGCAGGAAATGAGACTAGCAACATTTTTTGCCTTCCTTTGATACAAAGAGAAAATTTAAAGAAAAAAATTGGAGAAGTGTTTGAAACAAAAACTTTAAAAA